>VXAC01005225.1:0-56644 GCA_013399225.1 Rhipidura dahli | reverse complement strand
AGGGAGAGGGTGAGACTGTGACTGTGTAAGTGTCCTATGTGACAGCGTGTGTGCTTGTGGCTGTAAGTGTCCCGTGTGTGTGTGACACTGTGTGTGTGCAGCGTGTCCCCTTCGTGTGTGACTGTGTCCCCTGTGTGACTCTGTGTGTCCCCTGTGTGACTCTGTGTGTCCCCTGCGTGTGTGCAGCGTGTCCCCCCCGTGTGTGCAGCGTGTCCCCCCCGTGTGTGTGACTCCGCCTTGCCCTCGCAGTTCGTGCCCCTGCCCGCTGTCCCCGCCGTGTCCGGGTGTCACTGTGACCGTGCCACGCGTGGCTCCGTGTCCCCGTTTTCCCTGCCCCTTTGTCCCCCCGGGTCCCGCTGGCGCTGCCACCGCGGCGTGGGGACGATGGGCGCCGGCTCGCAGCGTTGTCACCCCGCCGGTGGCACCGGACGCTTCTCGCTGTCCCGCAGCCGGGGCACAGCGGCCGGGCTGCCTCCTCTTCTGGGTCGCTGCGGGGAGTTGGGGGCTCTTTTGAGCCGCATTCCAGCGGCTGTGCCTGGCATGCGTTTCCCGGTAGGATTTTCCCAGCTGGGGCTCGCCGAGGGGTCGCTGACCTCGTTGCTCCTTGCTGGCCGCCCGTGGGGAGCGGGGGATGCTTTGGAAGCGAGGGATGCCGCACAGGGCTTGGTTTTCCAGCTGTTGCTTGGTTTTCCAGCTGTTGCTCCCGGGACAGCGTTGTGCGGGTGTGTGGTGTGCTGCAGCCCCCGGCTCCCAGGAATACCCGGTTTTTTGGGATCCCTGGCCGGTCAGGAGTAACTAACTCCGTGTTCCTTAGGCTCAGCCTAACTTTGGTGCCGAGGGAAGGGGGGACAGCGGTGACCGTGAGGTCGTTTTGTACCTCTGCCCAAATTAACCCAGGTTGCACCGGAGCCCCCCAAAACCCAGAGGAGCTGTGGGATGTGGGGTCAGGCGGATGCAAATTCCTAGCGCAGCATCCCCGCTCTGGAATGCCCATCGCTGCCTTCCCCCTCCCCGAGCCTGTCCTTCCTGGCTGATGCTCCCTGAGATTTGCAACGATTAAGTTTTGGCTGTTAATTAATATCTGCATTACAAGTTAATAATTGAGTTAGGCTGAACGGAGCAGTAGCTCGGGTAGGAGATGGAGAAGGGGAGGGTGTTGTGTTGACAGCTGTGCCTGGATGCCGAGGCTCTGGAATCAGGATTCATCCGTGATTTCCTCCTGCCTGACTGCAGCAAGCGGGATGCTTAGATTTGCCTTAAAGCAAAAAATTCCTTCGTAACGAGAGTGAAATCCTCCTGGGACGGCTTGCAGCTCCCACAGGGGTTAGAGGTGGGTTCGGCACTTGGGTTAATGCATGGACTTGAATGACTTCAGAGAGCTTTTCCAGCCTAAATAATTCCGGGATCCTCGGAGCGGTCGCGTCTCCTCCTGCCTCTTGCTCCCGCTCAGCAGCTCCCAGACCCTGCCGAGGGGACAGCATCTCTGGTGGCAGCTCTTCCCTCCTGTTCTGCTTTTTCCTTCTTTCCTCCTTTTTTCTCGCCCTGACAAGCTGGGGCTGCCCCATCCCTGGAAGTTTTGGATGGGGCTCGGAGCAGCCCTGGTGCGGTGGAAGGTGTCCCTATCCATGAGGTTAACTTTAAGGTCCCTTCCAACCCACACCACCCACGATTCCCTGAGGATTCCCTCGCCTTTCCAGGGTCTCCATGTTCCTTCCCACAGTGAGCTTTACCCCCCTTCCCTCCCCAAGTCACGCACAGCAAGAGAATTCCCACTTTTCTCCTGACCCCCCATCCCACGGACCCACAGCCTCCTCTGAGCACATCCCATCCCGGCTGGAGAATTTTGCAGGCAGAGACGCCAGCTTTCCATGGATTTATATTTCCAAAATAACCCCGTCCAGGCTGGGGAAGGGAATGTGCTTTTCAAAAATAGCAACTTCGTTACTTCTAATCAACTACAGCCGGAGCAGCGTGGAGCGACTGCAGCCGCCGCCCGGCATCCTCGTTAGGCTCTCCTTTTAATGAGAGGAGAGCTCTTTGAGAAGCTAAAATATTTATTTTAGCCTGGTGGGGTTGCTCTCAAGAGCTGCTGTGGATGGTAAGGAGGTGGTTTAGGCAGCGTGTGGGGTTTTGTTGTTGTTTTTTTTTAATGGGAAAAACATTTAAATATGGCAAGAGGCTTTTCCACGGCCGGAGCTGTGCGTGAGGAGGGAGCTGGAGAGGTCGGGGCGTGCAGAGGGGAATTTGCATCCTCCTGAGTCTCCTCATTTCCAAGTGGTCTGGGAGCTGCGTCGCCTCCTGGCTCCGTGGGTGGATTTCTGACGGCGGCTGGCACAGGAGAGAATGCAAATGACCTCACCTTGGAGCCTCCCGGCCTCGGGTTTGGCACCTGCCTTTTCTTTCCTGCCCAAAATTCGTCCTCAAAGCACCTGAGCTTTGTGGGCTGCACCGGAGACTGCTCAGGAGATGGTGAGGAGCTGGGATGGGTTTTTATAGAATCATGGAATCTCCTGAGGTGGAAAGAACCCACAGGGATCACTGAATCCATCCGCAGGCCCTGCACAGCCACCCCACCAACCCCACCCTGGGCATCCCTGGCAGCGCTGTCCAAACGCTCCTGGAGCTCTGGCAGCCTCGGGGCCGTGCCCATTCCCTGGGGAGCCTGGGCAGTGCCCAGCACTCTCTGGGGGAAGAACCTGTCCCTGATCTCCAACATAACCCTGCTCTGACACAACTCCTGCTGCTCCCTGGGTCCTGTCCCTGCCCACAGAGAGGGGATGGCAACACCCAGGAAAGTTTTGTAGCCAAATGTTGACTTCCCCAGTGACCAGGGATGAGTCAGCTTCGAAACGAGGGGACCAACCCACTGGAAAATGGATTTCTGCTTTTTAATGGGGATATCTTAACCAGAGCCCCTCTGCTCTGGAGCCAGGCTGGGAGAGCTGGGGGTGCTCACCTGGAGAGGAGAAGGCTCCAGGGAGAGCTCAGAGCCCCTTCCAGGGCCTAAAGGGGCTCCAGGAGAGCTGCAGAGGGACTGGGGACAAGGGATGGAGGGACAGGACCCAGGGAATGGCTTCCCACTGCCAGAGGGCAGGGATGGATGGGATCTTGGGCAGGAATTGTTCCCTGGGAGGGTGGGCAGGCCCTGGCACAGGGTGCCCAGAGCAGCTGGGGCTGCCCCTGGATCCCTGGCAGTGCCCAAGGCCAAGGCCAGGCTGGACATTGGGGCTGGGAGCAGCCTGGGACACTGGGAGGTGTCTCTACCATGGCAGGGGTGGGATGGGATGATCCTTAGGGTCCCTTCCAACCCAAACCCCTCTGGGATCCCCTGATGGCTGCAGTGAGGTGTTCATGGAGGTGTGGGTGCTGCTGAGGTTCCCTGCCCTCTGGACAATGCCCTGCTGGGATGGGGGAGGCACCTCCAGTGTCAGCACCAGCTCAGGACCCTTCCAGGCCGCTCCCAAAATTTGCAGGGGGTGAGATTTGAAAGCACAGAGTGTGTCCTGGAGCTGAGTGGGGGATGCTTCCCGTGGCTCCCTCCTGGAGAACAATCCCCGGCGCTTGGGCACAGGGCTGGCATTGTCCGGGGAGCTCGGCAGCGCCGTGCCAGCCTTGGCTGGGGCAGGGAGCACGTGGCTCTGGCACAGGGAAAATCCCTCTTGGAGTTGGGAAGGGGCAGGAGAAACGCTGGGCTGCTCCAGGTGGGGCTGAGCCTGGAGGAGCTGAGGGGTTGGTGTGACCACTGAGCTGTGGGCACACCAGGGCAGTGCTGCTGCTGGTACTTCGGGGGCTGCAGGGCTTTTGGAAATTCAGCAGGGTTGGCAGCCCCAGCTGGCTTTGTGGCCATGCTTAAATAACGTTTGGGATTTTGGGAAGGGGAGGAAGGAGAAGGCTCTTGCAGGACCTGCAGCTTCGTGTCCTGACAGGTCCTCTGCTCTCCAAACAAGACTCGCTCCCAGCGGCTCAGGTCTGGTTTTTAGTGCCCAAGCAATGTCCCAGTTCCATTAACACCACGCTGAGGGATCATTGCTGAGGATACCTGGGGCATCTCCCCTGCTTCCCGTGGTCCTCCTTGCAGCCCTGGAGCCTTCACTGCTCTTGGTGGTTCTTGGAGGATTTCTGCTCCGTGGATTTCTGCTCCTAAGGAACGGGGTGGGAGTGTGGACAGGGATGTGTGTGGATGGCTCCCAGCACCAGGGAATGCAGGAGCACATGGAACCCCTCTGCTGGTGCTTCCCAGGGTGAAGTCAGCTTTTCACGGATCAAAGAGCAGATTGTAAAACTTCCAACTCTTCCCTCCTGGCCCTGGATTCTCTTTTTTCCCCTCTGCTGGGGAAGGTGGCATTTTGGGAGTGGCTCGCAGGTTTTTGGGAGGGATCACTTGGTGTGGCCCAAGCAGCATTCCCTGGCTTTGGTCCCATTTTTTGTGGTGGCTGAGCTGCTGCCCTTCCACTGGGAACCCCTTAAGCAGTGCCCCCAATCCCATGGGATGTTTCTGCTTTTAACCCGCCTATTCCGTGTGGATTTGTGTGAGGGGTTATTTTTGGTGCTGGGAGGCACCATTCCCAGCTGGCGTATCAGTGGGAGAGGAATTCTCCTGGGGCTAAAGAAGTGCTCCTGATTCTCCTTACCTGAGTGGGTGCTCCTGCTCTGCCCTGGAGAGAGGTGCTGTCGCATCCCAAATCCTCCTTATAGGATCATCACAGAATTCCAGAATGGTTTGGGTTGGAAAGGACCCTAAAGCTTATCCCATCCCACCCCTGCCATGGGCAGGGACACCTCCCACTGTCCCAGGCTGCTCCCAGCCCCAGTGTCCAGCCTGGCCTTGGGCACTGCCAGGGAGCCAGGGGCAGCCCCAGCTGCTCTGGGCACCCTGTGCCCCGGCCTGCCCACCCTCCCAGGGAACAATTCCTTCCCAGTATCCAATTTCTTTCAGTTTGGGAGAAAAGCTTTGTAGCCTCAAACCTTTGACTATTAAAATAGAAAGGTGGAAGGTGGCCCAGCCACTTGTTCTGCAATCACTCCTGCGTTTCTTCCGAGTGAAATGGCTTCAAAATGAGTGAGAGTTGGTTTAGGTGGGATATTGGGAAGGAATTGTTGTTCCCTGTGAGGGTGGCAAGGCCCTGGCACAGGTGTCCCAGGCCAGGTTGGATGGGGCTGGGAGCAGCCTGGGATAGTGGAAGGTGTCCCTGCCCATGGCAGGGGGAGGGATGGGATGAAATTTAAGGTCCCTTCCAACCCAAACCATGTTGGGATTGGGTGATTTTGCATCATCTGGGTGCTGTTTGTGTAAGTTGGAGGGATGGTGATGCACATCTGGTTTGCAGTCCCATTAAATGATGGGGAAAGCTTTAATAATAATAACAATAACAACAATAATGTTAATATTGTCATTAATAATAATGTTGTGAAAGCCTTTCTTTCTCACTGTTCTCTGCATTCTCTGGAGTTGCTTCCTCTCCTGCCCCACGGGTGGGTCGCCCTGGGGACCACCCCATCATTCCCAAGAGGGAAATCACTGCCACGGAGCCAAACCAGATGTTTTCCAGCTGACTCCAGAAAATCCTGACCCAGCAAGGACTCCTGGCTGTGGTGTGGGGCTGGGAGGCTGCTCTGCTCATCCCGTGCTTCCCTCTCTCCGGGGGTAATTCCCACTGCCGCCCTTCTCCCACTGTGCATTGGTGAAGTGCTTCAGGTCATCCCCATGAAATGTTTCAGGTCATCCCCATGAGATGTTTCAGGTCATCCCCATGAAATGTTTCAGGTCATTTTTGGGGGGCAGGGTTGGCTCGGTGTGTGGCCCTGTTTGAACAGGCGCTGGCTGTTCCCTTAGGAACAGGGAGAGAAGGCTTTTTGGGAATGGAACAATGCAGAGCAGCGGGGCAGGAGGTGTTTTCCTGGGCACTGCTGCGATCCTGAAGGTGTTTTCCACCCTAAATTGTGAATCTAGGATAAGTCCAAGAGTGGGTTTGGTTGGGCTTCTCGGTGTGCCCAGGGCTGGGTGCAGCATCCATCATTTTGCTTGGTGTGGCGGGGGAGGATGCTCAGGTTATCCATCCAAAAACACCCCCACAGGTAGAGGGTGGAGGAAGGGAGCTAGAAAAGGAGCAGGAATTGGAATAACGGATGTGGTGCTCGCACAGGGAGTTCAGAGCAAAGCCTCCCAAGTCTCACGCAGCTCTGGGACTGAGAGCATTTCAGCTCTCAGCATTCGTGTGGCTGTGGGAGATGTGAACCCTTCATTCCTGCCCCATTCCCTGCTGCAGCTCCGTCCTCCTGCCTCGCAGCCGTTCCCAGAGTGGCCCGGGGGGGCTGCAGGGTCCCCCTCTGCAGAGGCAGCCACGGCTAAAATTAAACAAAGAGAAACTTCCCGTTTTTTTTTCTTTTCTTTGCGAGCACTTCGGCTTCCGGAAAATGGCAGCGCGCTGGAGGCAGGCGAAGAAAACAAGGCGGCCCCGGCCAGAAACAAATCCCCTCCTCACCTCTGAGGCATTTCCTTGCTTTCTTTCCCCCCCTCCTTCTCCAGCCTCTCTCCCTCCCCATCCTGGCTGCTCCATAGAAAAGCTGCCATCAGATTAGGGCTCCCGGGGTGGAGTTGCTTTGGGGAGGCTGCATGGAAAACCAGCCTTGGGAATGGCTCTGCTCCCTCCCCCAGCTCCCCTCCGTGCTTCTGGTGCCAAAAACATCCCCAGGGTTTTTTTTTTGGGGTGTGTGTGGTTGTGCCTTTGGGGCAGGTTGAGCTGTTGGGATCCGTAAGGAGGCACGGGGAATAATTCCCGATGGGAAGCAACTGGTCCTTGCAATGGATAAGGTTTGGGGTAGGAAAAGAAGAGATGCTTGAGTGCATCCTGAAAAAGAGGAGGAGATCCGTGGGTTCATCCCACAAAAGCAGGAGATGCTTTTGAGTGTATCCTGCAAAAACAGGAGGAGGAGGTATAGGGGTGCATCCCAGGAAAAGGAGGAGGTGGGGAGTGCATCCCAAAGAAAAGGAGGAGGAGATGTGTGAGTGCATTCCAGGGGGAAAAAAAAAAAAAAAAAAGCAGGAGGAGAAGATGCGTGGGGAGATCCTGGAGAAAAAGAGATGTCCTCCCATGAAAGGAGAAGTGGATGCGTGGGTGCCGCCTGGAAAAGAGAGGAGCTGGGTGAGTGTATCCTGTGGAAAAAAAAAAAAAAAGGATGAGGAGATGGGGGAATCCCTCAATAGGAGAAGATGTGAGGAAATCCCACAAGGAAGAAAGGAGGTGGAGGTGGGGGTGCATCCCAGAAAAAGAAAGAGGAGATGCCCGAGTGCATCCCACAGAAAGGGAGGAGAAGGGAGGAGCACATCCCGCAGCTCTTCTTCCTGAGCTCCAGCTCCTCCTTCCCTGGGGATGCTGGAGCAGCCTCCCCACCAGTGCTAGCTGTGCAGGGATGCATCCCATGAGTGCTGGGATGGGACAGGTGGGGTTTTTTGGGGAAAGGGGAGGGAAACCTGGCATCCCCAGCACCGGGGTGGGTTATTTTGGGGGTGTTCCGTGCCTTTTTTTTGATACCAGCTTCCCAGGAAGCGTCTCCTTTCCAGCAGTCGAGGAGAGCGACTGCAAAACAAGGCTTTGCTGGGGTCTTTGGGAAGGTTTTCCTTGGTTTTCTTGGAATGGGCCATGGACAAAGGATTTGCTGTCCCTGGGAGGGGAGGCAGTTACCTTGTCAGCAAAACAGAGCTTGACCAGCTCATCATTCCAAGGCTGGGAAGGGTGCTCTGCGACTGGGACACCAGCGTGGTGGCTCCACTCCACTGCCTGGCTCTTCACATCCTGCCCAGCCTGGGAAAATGGGTGAAATTCTGGGGATTTGAGGTTGGTTTTTTCACTGTGAGTCGTTGGAGTCAGCAGCTGCCGCAGAGGAGCAGCTCGGTGCCGTCGGTGCTTCCAAAGGAAATTTTCCCCGTCTTTCCCGAGCTGTGGCCCCTGCTTCCCCAGGGAGAGGCTGCCTGAAAGTTAATCGCTGCTGGAGAAGGCTTTAATTAACTCAATTAGCCAGATGGTCCATCTGGGCTCCTGCAGAGCCCGATGAGATCCCTGGAATGAGGTCGCAGCTCCAGCCTGGTGACGAGGAGGACACGGGGACTCATCCGAATCCCCACGGGATGTGCTGAGCTCTCCGGAGCATCCCTGCTCCTGGACCTGCACTGGGAGGTGTTTGACAAGGGCCTGGAGGGACAGGACAAGGAGGAATGGCTTTTAACTTGCAAGTTTAGAGGGCAGGGTTGGATGGGATACTGGGGAAGGAATTGTTCCCTGGGAGGGTGGATCCCTGGAAGTGTCCAAGGGGAGGTTGGATGGGGCTTGGAGTAACTTGGGACAGTGGAAGGTGTCCTTGCCCGTGGGAATGAGATGGGGTTTAAGGTGTTTCCAACCCAAGGAATTCCATGCTGGTGCACCTTGCCCTGGACATCCCTGAGGCTCCTCCATCCAGGTGGGACTGGCCAGAGGAGCCGGTGCCTCTCCCAGCCCTGCTGTGCCCATGAACAGGAGCCCTTAGAACATCCAGCACATCCAGGGTGCAGGACATGGCCAGGCATGGAAAGAGTGAGCAGGAAAGAGCCCTGCACTCTGTCTGAGCAGAGGAATGCAGGGCCCTGGAGCAGGGATTTGGGAAGGGTGAGTGTTTAACCTCCTGTCTGCACTGCAACCCTTCCATGCCGGCTTTAGCTCCGTATGCTGGGCTCTGCTTTAAAGGCTGGCCTTGCAGATGTCCCGAGGGAAGCTGGTTTTCCTGGCTGTGGTGGGAAGCCTGAGCGCAGGCAGGTGGAGATGCAGCCTTCAGGCACGAGGGGGGAATGGGGTCCTGGAGGGTTTGGATACCACTGGGAAAGGGGTGCGAGGAAACTGAGGCACAGAGTAGCAGTGCTGGAAGGCTAAACCGTGGTCTCTGCAGTTGTGTCTCCAAAAATGGGCTCTGAATCACTCCAGAAGGGCTTGTGTTGGTGTGGGGAGAGAAATCAGTGCATCCCTGTGGTCAGGCAGGATAAGTGGCATGGGAATATTTGCTGTCAGGCCTGATTGTGGCCCTTGACAGTGGTGATGCTGCATCAGATGCTGCCCTGCCTCTGAGAGGGAAGGGGACGTGTTTTGCCTTGGGAAAGGAGAGGTGATTCCTGGTTTAAGGCTGCTTTGAGGCAGCAGAGCTCATGAAAGTGGGATAGAAGGTAATTCCCAGTGGGAGCGCCGGCCGGGGGAGGCGAGGCTGCTGGGCAGCAGCGGGATGCAGAGCATCTTCCTTTGGGATGAGCATCCCTCCCCCAGTGCTCCTGCCTGCCTGGAGAGCTCCCAGCTCATCCTCAGCTCCAAAGCAGCGCAGAGTCCAAGCATCTCCCCAGTTTCTTTCTCCTTCTGGGGGTGGGAATCATTGGGAAGCAGAGGTCAGAGGCTGTCCCTGGAAATCCCACGCTCCACAGTGCTGCAGACGCCTCTGCCTCCCTTTTGCCTTTCACCAGAAAATCCTCAGCCCCCTTCCTGCACGAAAAAAAGTGTGAGTAATGCTGGAGAAATCTGGGATGAGGCCCAGCGAGTGATCGGATATCCGGCTGAGCACGGCTCTGCCTTCTGCACCCAGAGCTCCCAAATTAACAGTGCAGCAGGAGGAATGGCAGATTTCAAAGGATTCTGTTTTTTCTGGTGGTGCTCTGCTCTCCCTCTCTTTAAATCTTCACTCTGCAAAGCTCAGGAATGGCTTCTTTTTTATTTTAATTTTTTTTTTAATCACCTCGTGTATTTGTTTTATGTTCAAGCAAGAACACATTTCCCGATGTCCTGTTGAAAGCAGGAGCTGGTGGTATTTAAAAATAATACTGGTGCCGGTTGTCTTGTGATGCACATCATGTGTTCCCGCTGCAAATGTTGTTTACTGGGATCGTGCATGCCAAAAAAGCAAACAAAAAAAGCTGAATTCACTGTAAAAGTGGATTGTTGGGAGGCTGAAATGCCAGGGATGTTGCCCTGAGGAATAATGGGTGGTGGGGTCTGTCCCTTTTTTTGGTTTTCTTTCCTCCTTCTGGACCCTGCTGAAAAAGTTCCTTTTTTTTTTTTTTCCCTTGTTGATCGAGTACTTTAAGTCATTCTTCTAAATATAAATCTCTCCTGATGCGTCATCTGTGCCTGGGATTTCACTTCTTTTATGTGGCACTTCAAGCAAGTTTTAATTAAAAAAGAAAAAAAAAAGAAAAAGAAAGGTCCATCTGCATTGGTTTGATATTTAGGGGTTTTTTTCTCCTCATCAAGAGTGTGTCTAATTCCAGCCTGACCCCTCCAAGTCCTGCAGGCTGCCTGTGGCTATCAGCTGCTTGGGCTGGAGAGCATCCTCAGCTCCTGGGAAGTTCTTGCTGTGTCCTGCTTGGAGCCATGGAATGGTTTGGGGTTGGAAGGAACCTTGAAGTTCATCTCATTCCAGGGCAGGGTCACCTCCCACTATCCCAGGTTCTCCAAGCCCCAGTGTCCAGCCTGGCCTTGGGCACTGCAGGGATCCAGGGGCAGCCCCAGCTGCTCTGGGCACCCTGTGCCAGGGCCTGCCCACCCTCCCAGCCAGGAATTTCTTCCCAATATCCCATCTCTGTCAGTTTAAAACCCTTGCAAAACCTCTCCCATCCCCTGGAGGTCCAGGTCTTTTCCTCAGGGCTGCTTCTCCTGGCAGAGCTGTCTCATCACTGGCACCAACATCTGCTGCATGTGACCAACCCTGAGGTGTGAAAGAGCTTGATCCTCACAGGGGGGAATAAAACCCCTCTGGGATGTTGTTGTGGAAGATGCTGAGAACAGGAGGTGGTGTCCAGGCAGGTCGGTGGAGGTGCCCCGAGTTTCTCTTCTCTTGCCAAGAGCCTGCTGCTTGCAGCCCCGTGTTTTGGGCCTGGGAACAAAAAGACATCGCTGTGGTTGTCAAAGCAGCCTCCAAGCAGAGCTGGTGGTGGGGGTTGAGGTTGTTTTTCCCCCAGAAATCCAGAAATGGAGTAGGTTCTGTGCTGCTCGTGGCTTGCTGGCACAGGGAGCCTGTCCCTGAACGTGGGGGGCTTTTAAACCTCACTTTGGTCCTTACTTTCTGGAAAGAGGTGTTCTTGTAGAGACAGAGGGCAGGCTTTGGGCTCTCCTGTACCCCCTGTGTGGTGGCTCTCAGTGGCTTTGTCTTGTTTCCTCTCATTTGGGCACTTGTGTGTAGACCCAAAGCTGCCCCTCATCCCGGCTGATAACGCTTCGCCCCTAATTCAAGCTGCAGCAATCCAGGATCTGGCTCTGTGATGCCTTACAGGTGGGAGCTGAGCACCCTGGTCTAAGTGGAAGGTTTCCCCTTGGATGGGCAAAGGCTTTGAGGTCCCTTCCAACCCAAAACCTTCTGGGATTCTGTGAGATGTCAGTGGCAATGAGCGGAGCACGCGGCTCCGAGGCTCCTCTCGGGTATGAGAAGCCAGGGCAGGTCTGTCTCCTTCCAGCCTTGCCTGGGGCTGACTTCTTGGAGCCAGCAGAGAGGGAATAACTTGTCCTTTGGAAACGTCCCCAGTGTGGTGGCTCGGAGTTGTGCCTTTTTTAGGGGATGCTCTGTGCGCGATGCCCACGTGGGAGGGTGTTCTGTGCAGAGAGCATCAGAAACGACTCCAAAACGACTCCACTCAACCAGCAAAGCTCTGCCTCGAGCAGGGAACAACCTGCTGTAGCTTTAGGATGACTTTCAGGTGTCACTTTAATTTCCCCCGGTGACTAATGCTGCAAAAAATGTGTTTGAGATTCAACCCCGCTCCGTCCAACAAGACAGAGCAAAGATTTGGCCAACTTTGCATGAATTACTCCTTCTGTGCCCAAATATCCTGCTCAATAAGGGGCATTTTCCCCCAGAATGGCTATAAATGTTTTGCTGGGGGTTCTGTCCTGGCCCAGAGGAGCAGCTTTGCCATCAGACACAGCGGAGGCTGCAGAAGGGAGGACTTTGGCTCTCTCCTCACACCACATCAATCCCCGCACGGCCCTCGAGCGTTCCCAACCCGACGCGAGGCTGCAGTTCAAAGTGCATGGCTTTGTTTGCAGACTGAGCCTTCCCGTAAACATTTGGGGCTTAAAGTGATGAAATTGGTTCCTTATCAGCCATCTGACCCATGGTGGTGGGAGTTCTGAGCAGCTCTTAACCTGGCGAGACCGAAACAGCAAAACCCCCCGAAGCAGCTCTGAGACCGAAACAGCAAAACCCTGAAGCTGTGACAGATGGGGGTGGGTGGTGGTGTTTTATTGGGGCTTTTTTTTTCCCCTCTTCACGGCACTCCTGATGCTGTGGAAAATGCTTGAAGCCACTGCTTGGATGCTATCTGACCTCCCTCACCCCCAGGTGGAGTTAATTTGCAGGTTTCACGGAGTCTCTGTGCAGTCTGATGGGCTTTAATTTCGGGGTAATTAATTAAACAAGCAGGCGTGGTGTTTGCTCTTGTGTTGCATAAACAGCAGCCGGTTTTGGTGTATCTCAGGCACCCTCCTGGCTGGCAGGGGTAGGTGTCTGCACCTGGAGAGCTCATCCCCACCCCTGGAAAAGCTCTAAGCTAGATTAAGGCGAGGGCTTGTGCTGGTGAAAACCTCCTGAAATGAGCCACGTGGTCCTTGATGTCCGTGTGATGAGTGTGGATCTGGATGGAAGCAGGAATGCTCTCTGGGATGGGTCTGCAGGACCCATGGCTGGATTTGCAGGTGGCATCAAACCCCAAGTCCTAATTCAGGCTTTGTTTGGGGTGGTTTGGATCATATATTGATAAGAAATAGTTCTCTGTGAGGGCAGTGAGGCCCCGGCACAGGGTGCCCAGAGCAGCTGTGGCTGCCCCTGGATCTCTGGCAGTGTCCCAGGCCAGGTTGGAGGGGGGCTTGGAGCAGCCTGGGACAGTGCAGCTCCCTGCCCGTGAGACAAACTTTGAGGTCCTTTCCAACCCAAACCATTCCACAATTCTCTGATCTGCCCTCACATCCACGTCCCACTTGCACCATCACCTGGGAGTTTGCTCTCCAGGCACCCTCCCAACGAACTTGCCCTCTCTCTACCATGGAAATCCCTGTTTTGTGGGATTGGGTCAAACATGGAGCATCCCATGGTGTGACCAACCCCCATCTTGCCTTCCTATGAAAGACCATCAACTCCAGCAAAGGGTTAAGCTGCTTAAACCCAGGGGTCATGGTTTGGGAATGTTTACCAAAGAGGAGCTTAAAAGATCCCTGCTGTTTTGAGGGAATTCTTTGCAGTGTGCTGATTCTTTGTTTCTACCTAAAGAGAGGGGGAAGGAGGTTTTTGGCTCCTGTCAGCATTTTCAGCATAGCTGAAGGTGTCCTGTAATCCAGCAGCAGATCAGTGCTGGACTAATCAGGAAGATGTTGCATAAACAAGAACACTGATCCAAGGGGGTGGCTTTGTCCCAGCTTGAAGGAGTTCTTGGAATCCATCATTGCTTGGTGTCCATGGGCTTGCTCAGGCGGTGAGTTGGGGACAAAACCCCTTGTTTTTCCCAAAAATGGGCCTCCTGACTGAGGATGCCTGGAGACAGATTGATTTTGGTGGACTGTTTGGGCTGGGAGAGCTGCACGGAGTTGTCTGTGGGATGATCTGCTTGGAGCTGCCTCGTCTCTGGTGGTCTGCAGCTCATCCCTGGAGCTTTTGTGTTGTCCTCCCTGCACCAGTTGTGGTGGCAGCCTGTCCAGCCAGCAGCAGGAGTGACTTTCTTGTGCCTGCCCTTCTCTGGACACGCTGGTGGGACTGGTTTTGCAGCCAGGACGGAGGAGAACACGTGGCACTGCAGCAGCTCCTCTCCGTCAGACAAGGGCGGAATCACTGAAGGGTGATGGGGACAGGGCTCGGAAGTGTTGATGCAGTTAAAGCTCTGTCATCCTCTCCTCCTGGGGGAAGCTCAGCAGTTCAGGGACTTCGGGTTCTGACAGCTCTTGAAGGCCAAATTAGCATCCAAATTACCCGAGGAAGGAGACACCGAGGGGGTTGCGGTTGGAGGGTGGAAAGAGAGCGAGCTGCTCCAGGATTTTCTCAGTCAGTGCCTTTTGCCTTCAAGCTTCCGTGGATCTGGTTGGTTTGAGGTGGGGAGCAGGGGTTGAGTGGCCCCCTCTGGGTGATTGTGAGATGGTTCTTGCAGCACCCACCTGGGTGGGAAACTGTTTCCCCTCCTTTTGGCTTCCATGGTTTCCCTTACTCTGCTCTTT
This sequence comes from Rhipidura dahli, assembly GCA_013399225.1. Taxonomy (NCBI): domain Eukaryota; kingdom Metazoa; phylum Chordata; class Aves; order Passeriformes; family Rhipiduridae; genus Rhipidura; species Rhipidura dahli. Next base: position 42,443 of record VXAC01005225.1, on the reverse strand, counting down.
GTGGGTGTCGGCCCGAGATCTCCTGGGTGACCATGGGGTCTGTGTGCATTGTCCTGGTGATTCTGGCAGGATCAAGACCATTTTTTCTTTAAAAGTGTCTTTTTGTGGCTCTGGAAATTCGGGTTTCGTTTCTCCTCCGCCTCTGGGTGCCTGTGTGAGCTTGGGCTGTTGCCTGATCCAGCTCAAATCCGAGTTTCCCTGGTTTGAGGGACGTTTGGTCCACGCTTTTGGCCCTAAACATCCTTCAGGAGCAGTCTTGCTTTGGCTGTTGGCCAGGCTCTTGGGCTTGTGAAGGACTTTGGAGGGGCTCTGAGGGCTTGGAGGAGTCCAGGTTCTCTCCTGGACTCCTGTTCCATCCAAGGGTTTTAAAGCTTGAGTTCGTGGCTTTTGTGTTTAACTCCTCTGGGAGCACAGCAGGAGATGGGACTTTGGGTTTTCATGGTTTTCTTGGTCCCCATGGGACTTGTCTGGATCAAACTCCCTGCCCTGCCAGAGGAGCATCCATCCACAGCTCCCTGTTAAAAAGCCAGGACATCTTTGGGAGTGCCCTGCTGGGATTGGGAAGTGTTTTTTCTCTTGGAAGAGCTTCGAGCAGACGGCAGGGGTGGGTTGGACCAGGACTGAACTTTGCCTCTTCTGGTCCGAGGGCTGGTGGACATCAGGTGAGAGCTGGTTCCTGAGGGAGATGAGTTTCCCATCGCCTTCCAGCCCATCCATGGAGTTCCTTGCTGTAGGACCTTGTGGAGGCAAAAATGCTTGTGGGTTCAGGGAACCAAGCCCTCTGCTGGGCAAGAGGTCCACAATGGTCCCTTGTTGAGGTCTCCTTTGATCTCCCTGCCTCACCAAGAGGCGTTTGGGCAGACACCACCTCTGGGTTTTTAATTGGCTCTGTGGAATGGAGGAATCTGCTCTTGGGGATGCCTCGCTCTCCGTGCCCGCGTTCTGGCAGCATCCGTCGTGCCAAGGCCCATCCCGCTGGAGACATCCCTCTGCCTTGCAGTTTTTGGGGGATGCCAGAGCAGGGTGACTGGCCTTGCAGTCTTGAAACCATGGAAGCAAGTCTGGCTTTATTTCCTTCCCTGTGTTACCAGGACGGGTGTGTCGGGGTTCTGTTGCTGGGAAGTGTTGCTGTGGAGCGGGAGGACCTGGGCTGCTGTCCCAGGAAAACCTTTCCCGTGGCCCTCTAAACCTCACAAGCTCCAGCACCTTCCTGCACGTCCAGATTTTTTAAACCTCTGCCACACCAGCACCTCTTTCAGGGGTTTGGGGTGGGTTTTGGGGTTGCTGTGGGTGCTCGAGGGCAGTGCCTGCATCTCCAGGATGCTCCTCTGCCACGGCACCGGTGCTGGGCAGCAGCAGGAGGTCCTGCAGGGAAAACTCCCTTTCCCCACCTTCAAGAGTGATCTGTATTTGAGTCTCTGGGCAGCTGGTGATGGGTATCCAGCAGGACTCATGCTGCTATAAAAGGCAGCTTTCCCATCCTTCCCGCTCTGCCTGCGAAGGGTGACATCCCTGGCAGGGAGGCCGTGACGGACTCCAGGCACCGGCAGACACTGGCAGCACACACTCAGCCAAAACTGCCTTCACTGCCCTCCCTTCTCCATCACCCTCGCCGTGCTCAGCTTGCCCTCGCCTGGCAGCAGGAGCTGAGCCAAGGTGGAGCTCGAGGGCAGGATTTTTCCGTGGGGCTTGGCAGGGAGCGCGGGGCACGGCGTGGCGCGGGTGCCGCCGTGCTGGGCGCAGTCATTCCCACATCACATGGTGGGAATGGGCTCCAAAGCAAAGACCCGGGACGTGAGGGCGCTGCAGGAGGGCTGGGAGGCCCCGATACTTCCACAAGTCCCTTCTTGTTCGCCGGGAAAGGGACTGAAGCGTTGTGTTCCTGGCAGCTCCCGGGCACGGACGTGTGAGCTTGCAGCAGGCTGTTCTCTCTGGTACAAAGAGCTGGTGTTTGGTGTTGTCTTNTTTTTTTTTTTTTTGGGAAGATGAAAGCATTGGCTTGGCAAACACAAGCGGTGAAGGAAGAGGAGGAGGAGGAGATAAGAGGGAGGCAGTGGGGTCAGAGGTCGCTGGGCATGCGGCATGGCTGGCATCGGGCTTGGAGAATGCTTGGGCCAGGCTTCTGAGGGGGAAAATGCCAAATCAACCAGCTCTCTTCCACCCATCCCCACCAGCAAGGCTCATGGAAGACACCTGGCTCACCAGGAGATGAGCTGCAAGGTCATCTGAGCCTGTTCCTTGCCACCAGCAGCTTCCAGAGCCATCCCAGCCTTGCAGGAGGCTGCAGGGGGCCTGGGTGGGGCTGTGCTGGTGTTGCTGGTTTTGAGGATGTCACGTCTTTCCACGTGCCTGAAGATCTGTCAGGAAGGGCACGGAGAAAGGAGGGCATTCTCCAGGTGGTTGGGAAGTGTGTTGAGCAAGGGCCAGCGCTGTGTTGTGTTATAGCCATGAGGGAGATTTTGAAGGTGAAGAATGCACGGGGCAAAACCAAATTCCTAAATCAGATTGTTGGCTAAAATTTGGCAGTTTCGGCCACTTTGGGCCTTTTCTCAGCTTCTTTTGAAGGCCATTGCAGACTGCAGCACACCCTGAGCAGCTCTCTCAGGGCTGGAGTGTCCCCAGGGTTTGGAGGGGCCTTTTCTGCATTGGCTTCCATGGATTTGAGTTACTTGAGGTTTTGTGACTGTTGAAAGCAACATTTTCAGTAAATTCATTGTGTGGGACAAGAGTGCTGTGGCACTGGGACATGAGTTCCTACCTAGAAAAAGTTTCAATTTGCTCATATCCAAGCAAAGCCCACTGTTTTTAAAAGAAACCTCCACTTCTGTGTTTGTAGGAGAGCTGCATGAACTCGGCTTTGGAGAAAGAAAAAGCAAATTAAACGCCATAAGCAACAAGTGCCTGGAGTTGATCTTGGCTCTGGTGTGGGGAGAGGACAATGAGTGATTGATTCATTGATTGGAAAGCTCCTTCTTCTCTTCCCAGTTTTCAGTTTGTGGCCAGGGGTAGAGTGGGAGATCTCTCTGTGAGCTTGCACCACAGTCTTGAGAGGCTTTTTATGGTTTTTCCAGGGAAAACAAAGGTGTAGGGGGGTAGCCATGGCAGAGTTGGCCAGTCTTGTGTCATGGTGGCTCCTGTTCCTTGTTCTTGCCATGGACATGGATGTGATGGGATGGACCCTGCAGCTCCAGGGAGGGCTGGGAAGCGTGGGATGGGCAGGGATTGCTCCCTGGAAGGACCTGGCTCCATCTCCAGCCCTGATGGTGCTTGGTACCCCCCAGCCCTGCCAGCCCTCCTGGGTCTTATCAGCCCAAATTCTTGGCATTCTGGGATTTTCCAGCACTGAAGCTCCTGGAGGGCTCCTCTCCCACCTACCCTGGGCTTGTTGGAGAGGACCCTGCCTTGGCCAGCAGCAGATCCTGCTTCCTGCCCTGGGGCTATGCACTTTTGGGTGTTCCCGTGGTGGTTTGACTGTGTTTCATTGCTCCGGGACGTGGGTTTGGTATTTTTCCCAGGATTGCTTTTCCCTGCCAGCCCTGTCCAGCATGGCTGGGTGCCCGTGGCGTGTCTGTGACTGATGGCTCCGTGTCCAGACAGAGGTGTGTCCATCCCATAATCCCACCAGGATGAGTTTGGAATGACTGGGTGGAGCTGGGAGTGCTGGCTGAGGATGAAGAGTGGGGTGGGAAGCTCTGCCTGTGCCAGGAGGTTTGAGGTGGCTCCCCTGGGCTTGCAGTGGGATTTCTGGGATAAGTTGCAACAGACAGTTTGCAGAAGTTATTTTTAACCTTTTCCATGCCAGGAAGTGCTGCAGCTGGGATGCTGAATGCTGTGTCTTCAAGTGCTGCAGGAAAAGACCTTTGGGTCTTGTTTTTAGTATGTTTTAATAAATGGGGTTTTTAATAGATATGACACTGCCACCAGCCCTGCTGCTGGGACCCGAGTGAACGGCTGGAGCTGTGCCAGCGAGGTTTAGGATGGATTTTAGGGAAAGGTTCTTCCCCCAGAGGGTGCTGGGCACTGCCCAGGCTCCCCAGGGAATGGGCACGGCCCCGAGGCTGCCAGAGCTCCAGGAGAGTTTGGACAGCGCTGCCAGGGATGCCCAGGGTGGGGTTGGTGGGGTGGCTGTGCAGGGCCTGGGGATGGGTTAATGATCTTTGGGGTCGCTCCCAGCTCAGGATATCCCATGATTTCTCTAGGAGGAGATCCAGGAGCACTGATTCATGACCCTGGGGATGCTCCCTGCTGTCTCCTCTGTACCCCTGGAGAAGCAGCCAGGATCTCCAGAGCCTGCCCATCCCATCCCAAACCCCTCATCCTTACCCCCAGCTCACGCACAGCTAAGCCCAGGGGCAGCACCGTCCATCCCAGGGAGCTGTGAGGATGCACCCCTGGAAATGTGCTCTCCCTAAAGCTTTCTCCAGCTCCCAGCCGAGCCTGGTGAGGATTTTGGCAGGAATGATTGTGGGGCTCTAATGCATCTCTGTTGGGATGGGGGGAGCAGGCAGCGGGTCCCCCTGGCTTGTAGCGCTGGGTTTGACTCCCCAGCATTCCCTTTTCCTAACGGGAGGGGGAGAACCGGTGTGAAAAGCAGGTGTGGGTGCCTTTGAGAGGCCGCAGGACGAGCTCTGGTCGCCCACTGGTTTCCTTCCCCCGCTCCCCGCCGTTCATTTCGGATGCTGTTTGTGGCTTTGGGTAAACACGTGGGGCCGGGTTTTTCCCTGGGCTATATTTAACCCCGGGCTAAATTTAAAGCGCTTTCAGACGAGCTCGCAGACCATTGTCTCAGTGATTTCTAAACAAATCTTGCCCCTTCCACCCTTTGTTTCCCCCCCCCTCCGCCCCCCACGCCGCTCCCATTATCCCTTTTATCCTCCCCCAGCCTGGATTTGAGGGTTTGCTGGTTATCTCTGCATTCGGGGAACGTGTTGGGTCCATCCCCAGCTCCCATCCCAAATCCAGCCCCATCCTTCNGGTTCTTCCCCCAGAGGGTGCTGGGCACTGCCCAGGCTCCCCAGGGAATGGGCACGGCCCCGAGGCTGCCAGAGCTCCAGGAGAGTTTGGACAGCGCTGCCAGGGATGCCCAGGGTGGGGTTGGTGGGGTGGCTGTGCAGGGCCTGGGGATGGGTTAATGATCTTTGGGGTCGCTCCCAGCTCAGGATATCCCATGATTTCTCTAGGAGGAGATCCAGGAGCACTGATTCATGACCCTGGGGATGCTCCCTGCTGTCTCCTCTGTACCCCTGGAGAAGCAGCCAGGATCTCCAGAGCCTGCCCATCCCATCCCAAACCCCTCATCCTTACCCCCAGCTCACGCACAGCTAAGCCCAGGGGCAGCACCGTCCATCCCAGGGAGCTGTGAGGATGCACCCCTGGAAATGTGCTCTCCCTAAAGCTTTCTCCAGCTCCCAGCCGAGCCTGGTGAGGATTTTGGCAGGAATGATTGTGGGGCTCTAATGCATCTCTGTTGGGATGGGGGGAGCAGGCAGCGGGTCCCCCTGGCTTGTAGCGCTGGGTTTGACTCCCCAGCATTCCCTTTTCCTAACGGGAGGGGGAGAACCGGTGTGAAAAGCAGGTGTGGGTGCCTTTGAGAGGCCGCAGGACGAGCTCTGGTCGCCCACTGGTTTCCTTCCCCCGCTCCCCGCCGTTCATTTCGGATGCTGTTTGTGGCTTTGGGTAAACACGTGGGGCCGGGTTTTTCCCTGGGCTATATTTAACCCCGGGCTAAATTTAAAGCGCTTTCAGACGAGCTCGCAGACCATTGTCTCAGTGATTTCTAAACAAATCTTGCCCCTTCCACCCTTTGTTTCCCCCCCCCTCCGCCCCCCACGCCGCTCCCATTATCCCTTTTATCCTCCCCCAGCCTGGATTTGAGGGTTTGCTGGTTATCTCTGCATTCGGGGAACGTGTTGGGTCCATCCCCAGCTCCCATCCCAAATCCAGCCCCATCCTTCAATGTGTGTGTGTGTGTGTGCATCTCCAGATCCAGGAGGGACAGGCAGATCCAGGATGCTCCTGCCAGGAGAGGAAATCCCTTTCCATTATCCCTCCTCTGTGTGTAGATTCTCGCTGCCTTTTGAGGCCTCAGGGCTGGACGCAGCGGGGATTTTTCCAGCTGTTTCTCCACATGGCCACATCTGTCAGAGACCTTTAGCATGAAGCTTCCCCATCTCCTTACATAAATAAAGGAAGGGGGAGCATCCCTGCAGATTCCAGGCTTGTGGATGTGTCCGTGAGAGCTGTCAGGGCTGTAGCTGCCAGGATTAATATAAAATCCATTTGATGCTGGACCAGCAGGCAGGTGTTTCAAAACACATTCGTGGCTTGCACTGGGTTTTCTCCTACTTTGTGCAGGGGGGAGTTTTGGGATGCCACGGTGGCTTGATTTGATGTTATTTTTTCAACAGGATCGCACGCAAGAATCGCCAGAATTGGTGAAAACTTCGCCAGTTGAGCTCTTCCTCTGCTGGTGATGCCGTTGTGGAGGTTTGTGTTTTCTGCCTCTGGAGGCAGGGAGGAATTTTACCCCCAGGTGGGGAGGAGAAAACCCTTTAAGAGCCCACATAGTGCCTGTGGGGTCTCTAGAGGGAGGCGCTGTGTGTTCGGGGTGTTTGGAAAACCTGCAATCCCAAATGGCATTAATGGGAAACACCCCAGTGGGGCTTGGAGCTGGGTTGGAGGATGAACGGTGCCAGCTGAGGGGAACATCCCTCCTTCCTCCCTTCCTTGCTTCCTGCTGGAGCTTCCCACCGATTTTTCCTTCGTTTTGCCCCCTGGCAGCAGCGCCAGGTCCCCTCTCTTACCTGCCCCAGCCCCGATAAGCTCAGCCTTGACTCAAAGCCTGGTTTATTCCCTGCCAAACCCTCTCCCTTTGGATTGCTCCCGGCAGGATGCTCTCCTGGAAGGGGAAATGTTGAGTTCTCCCTTCCCTTTTCTAGCTGGAGCCTGGTGCATCCCTTCCAGGCAGCTGCATTCCCAGCATACCAGCCCCGGGGATGGCTTGGGAAGCATTTCAGGCAGGCTGGAGTATCTCCTGCTCAGGCTCTCCCCCTGCACATTTCCTCTTGCTGCATGCCAGAAAAGGGCATCAAATCCTTCGGGACTTGCTGTGCCCCCTCATGGTGCCGGAGGAAGGCATCAGCTCTGTATTCCCACCTCAGGAATTTGGGTCTGGCTGTTATTTTCTGCTTGATTTCATTTGCAAGCCGAGGGAGGAGAAAGAAAAAAACTGCACGGGAAAGGGAGAAAGGAAGAACAGCGCAAGGAGTGGGTGAAAATCCCTTTGTAGAACAAGGGATTTGGACATAACTTCTAATTAAAACTTGGATGTTTAAGACCCTGTTGGTGTTTTGCAGCCAGGCTGGAGTTTTGTGGCAGCGCTGAGGGAGCGGGAGGCAGGGGCTGTATCCACAATTTCCAGGGTGATCCCGGCTACGCCAGGCAGCGTTCCTGCTCCCCGGTGCAAACCTGGTGTAGCAACTCGTGGCTCAGGCTGCGCTCCAGCCGTGCCTTCAGCCTCCCCTGCTTGTCCTGGCCCATCTGGCCACTGTCCCAGCTGCAGAGGACACGTGGGTGACGCCAGGGCAGCTCTTGCCCACGCTTGCATCAGCCACGACGTTGGTGGTCCTCCTGTGGGAATGGGCTCTTTTCCCCCTCGGCTCTGGCGCGCTCCTGCAGCTGCTCTTCCACAGGGGTTCTGGAAGTGTTTCCGCGAGTGCTGCTGGAAAAAAAAAAAGGAGGAAAAACCCCTTCATTTTTATCCTATTCAGTGCAGGAAGGGATGTTGCCCCGCCTGGTTGGCCGGGTGAGGGGAGAGGCGTGGGGAGGGAGCGGGAAGAGGCAGGCCCTATCCCAGGAGATCCCAGTGCTGTGGTGGGAGACAGGAATGACCCATTTGAATGTGGAAAAAGCCCAGTCCCATGGGTCTTCCGTGCTCCCACAGCAGCCCGGGGCTCGGTGGTTTCATAATTGTGTTACAGCAACGAGCAAATGCCTGGGAACGGGGAGAGGGAGCAATTTATCATCCTGGGAGCAGCGTATTCCCAAAAAAATCTCTGTAAAGCCAGAGGGCTGCTTCCTATGGGGTTGTGTCCAGCATTGTGCAAGACCAGGCTGTCCTTGCTCTCTAAGGATCTGAGGTACCTGGGAGCACGCAGGTTATATTCCGTGACGGTTTCAGGAGAACGGGAGGATGCTCTCCCACACCGGCACCACGGGATCAGCCTGCGGGCGGCATGGGGGGACCCGGAGCCTTTCTAACACCCTGGCCTGTGTCTGTGCCCCCCAGGCTGGCTCCTCGAGGTGCCACTGGCGTGCCCATGGCCATGTAGTGCCCGCCGGGAGCGGAGATGGCAGCGCAGAGGATCCGGGCGGCCAACTCGGGAGGGCTCCCGCGGTGCAAGTCCGAGGGGACACTCATCGACCTGGGCGAGGCCTTTGCTGAGACCACGCTCTGCGACGTCAAAGGTGCGTGGGGCTCATCCTTCTCCTCAGGTCAGGCCTGTCCTCCCCTCCTGGCAGGGCTCGGGGACACCGACAAGGCAGTGACAAAGGTGTTCCCCCTCCCCAGTGCTGGGAGCCTGCAGGTTGTTCCAGTAATCCCTTTTCCCCCCCACACCTTTTATTGCTTTTTTTTTTTTTTTTTTTTTTTTTCTGTTNTTTTTTTTTTTCTTTTTCCTGCTGTGTTTTCCTTACCCAGCCGTGGTCGGGTGGGAGGGGAATTGCTGCTCCCCTGGCAGGAGAGCATCCCAAGGAACAACTCCAGGTGGAAGCTGCAAATTGGGTGGGTTTTAATGCAGAAACAGGGATGGCTCCTCTTCTCCAAGGTGTTCCAGCACAGCCCTGTTAACCCTCTGCATGCCCAGCTGGAGGGACATGGGAACAGCCACTTGCCCATCTGATCTGACACCAAAAACGTTCCATCCTGCAGGCTGACCGAGTTAACAGTGGCTTCCAGCCTTCCAGGCTGCCAAAATAATTCCAGTTCAGAGTTTCTGTGTCGTTTTGCGCTGGATAAATGTCCTCACGCCTTTGCCTGCTGGCGGATGAGTCGTTCAGGATGTGTACAAAACACTTCTTCTCTGAATATTTGATCCCTGGGCTATATTGAAAGGCTCCTCTTTGCTCAGCTGTATCTTTTCTCGCCTCGCTGTTTCCGTGGTGAGAAGCAGTGGCTGCAGGGATGTGCAGTCTGAGCTCCCAGCCCTTTGTCTCTGGGATTTTAAGGGCTTCCTGTGTTTTCTAAACTCCCTTTTCCTCGCAGAGAGCTCTCAAGCCCATCGAAGCAGGTGCTGCCCCAGTTCCCTCTTGCATCTCCCTGTTGGTGAAAAGCCAGCTTTCCTCGTGTTCTTCTTCAGTTTAACCATTGATGGAACATCATCTGCAGCTTGGCTTTGGTGCCTTTCACAGAAACACCTCCTGAAAATGAGAGCAAAGCCAATAAATAGGGTGACAGTGTAGGCTCAACCCAGCCTGGGTGTAAATTGGGATCCCCTGGCAGAAAACCTTTCTGCTGGCACTGCTGTGAGGGAAGCTGGAGATGCTGCCAGGACCACGACAGCACTGCGGGAGGGAGGTGCTGAGATTCTGTGAGGGTTCAAACGGGGTGACCTTTAGAAACACAGAATGGCTTGATTTGGGGGAGACCTGAAAGCAGGGGCACCTTCCACTGTCCCAGATTGCTCCAGGCCCCATCCAACCTGGCCTGGAACACTTGCAGGGATCCAGGGGCAGCCACAGCTTCTCTGGCCACGTCTGACATGTGCAGGAGAGGGGTTACAGCAGAGCAAGAGGACTTTTAGCCTGTAGGGAGAGTTATCTTGGGGTTGGATGAACCCTCCAGGGAAGAAAGGTGTGAATGTAGCAGAAATAGTGGAGTTTTCTTGAAAACCTTCAGGCTTGAGAGGTTGCCCAGGGAATTAGTGGAGAAAACAGAGATGTGGCACTTGGGGACGTGGCTTAGTGGTGGACGTGTCAGTGCTGGGTTAATGGTTGTACTTGATTTCAGAGGGCTTTTCCAGCTTTAGTGATTCCAAAACTTACCTTCATCACTTAAACCAGCCTGGAATGGAGTAAATGATTAAAAATCAGTGGTGGCTCTGCGTCTCTCACAGTGCTGTCTCCTCCTTGCCTCTGCAGTGCCTTCTCCCAGTGCCTTGCTGGTGGACAATCCCACGTCCTTCGGGAATGCGAAGGAAGTCGTGGCAATCAAGGATTACTGTCCCACGAATTTCACCACCTTGAAGTTCTCCAAGGGGGACCACCTGTACGTGCTGGACACGTCAGGAGGGGAGTGGTGGTACGCCCACAACACCACGGAGATGGGGTACATCCCGTCCTCCTACGTGCAGCCCGTCAACCACCGCAACTCCTCCCTCACAGACAGCGGGATGATCGACAATCTGCTGGAGAGCCCCGACGAGGGCGTCAAGGAGTTGGACCTGCTCGGGGAATGGACCGATGTGAAGAGGAACTCTGCCAAATCCTACCAGAACAACCCCTTCCTGAATGGAGTGCAGACCAACCCGTTCCTGAACGGGAATTTGCAAGCGGTGCCTGGCTCGGATAAGGAGTCCGACTCCAGCGCCGCCGTGGATTTGCTGCTCTTCGACACGGGGGCTCCCACGTCGGCTCTTCCCAGCTCAGCCGCCAACAGCAGCCTGGGGAACCTTTTTGATGAGTTTCCCTCCACGAACAGGCTGGATGTGGAACAGCCCGTGAGGAGGGACAACCCCTTCTTCCGAAGCAAACGCTCCTACAGCTTGTCCGAGCTGTCCGTACTCCAGGCCAAGTCGGACGCGCCGGCGTCGTCGGGTTTCTTCAGCGGTTTGAAGTCTCCCACCCCTGAGCAGTTCCAGAGCAGGGAGGATTTCAGGACAGCGTGGCTGAACCACAGGAAGCTGGCTCGGTCTTGCCACGACTTGGATTTGCTCGGCCAAAATCCTGGCTGGGGTCAGACGCAGCCGGTGGAGACCAACATCGTGTGCAAGCTGGACAGCTCCGGCGGGGCCGTCCAGCTGCCGGACACCAACATCAGCATCCGCGTGCCCGAGGGCCACGTGTGCCCCGGGGAGACGCAGCAGATCTCCATGAAGGCCATGCTGGACCCGCCGCTGGAGCTCAACAGCGACAAGTGCAGCACCATCAGCCCCGTCCTGCAGATCAAACTCAGCAACATGGAGGTGAAGACCTCCATCATCCTGGAGATGAAGGTGTCGGCGGAGGTGAAGAACGACGTCGTGAGCAAGAGCCTGGTGGGGCTGCAGTGCCTGCGCAGCGACGTGAAGGAGGGGCCCTACACGCCGACGCAGCTGAGCTATTCCTACGGGGACACCATCCAGGTGCAGCTGGAGAACCTGGAGCCCTGCATGTACATCGCGGCCGTGGCGCAGGGCCAGAACATCCTCTACCCTTACACCGTGTGGGATTACATCAGCAAGAAGATCACAGTGGGCGTCTACGGCCCCAAGCACATCCACCCTTCCTTCAAGACCGTGGTGGCCATGTTTGGCCACGAGTGCGCGCCCAAGACCCTGCTGGTCAACGAGGTCACCAGGCAGTCCCACGGCCCGGCTCCCGTCGCCCTCCAGCTCTGGGGGAAGCACCAGTTTGCCTTGTCCCGGCCCCAGGACCTCAAGCTCTGCATGTTCTCCAACATGACCAACTACGAGGTGAAGGCCAGCGAGCAAGCCAAGATTGTCCGGGGCTTCCAGATGAAACTGGGCAAGGTCAGCCGCCTCATCTTCCCCATCGCGTCCCACGACCCCAATGAGCTCTCGGACTTCACGCTGAGGATACAAGTCAAGGACGACCAGGATGCCATCCTGACCCAGTTCTGCGTCCAGACGCCGCAGCCGCCGCCGAAAAGCGCCATCAAACCGACGGGGCAGAGGCGGTTCCTCAAGAAGAACGAGGTGGGGAAGATCATCCTCTCCCCTCTGGCTGCCACTGCCAAGTATCCGGTTTTTCAGGACCGGCCGGTGCTGAGCCTGAAGTACGGGAAGCTGCTGAAGACGGTGGTGAGGCAGAGCAAGAACCACTATTTGCTGGAGTACAAGAAGGGAGATGTCATAGCCCTCCTCAGTGAGGAGAAGATCAGGTTGAAAGGGCAGCTGTGGACCAAGGAGTGGTACATCGGCTACTACCAGGGCAAGATCGGCCTCGTGCACACCAAAAACGTGCTGGTGGTCGGGAAGGTCAAACCCAGCTACTTCTCCGGGCCGGATCTCACCACCAGCCTGCTGCTGGAGCAGATCCTGAGGCCCTGTAAGTTCCTGACCTACATCTACGCCTCCGTGAGGACTCTGCTGATGGAGAACCTCAGCAGCTGGCGCTCCTTTGCCGACGCCCTGGGCTACCTGAACTTGCCGCTCACATTCTTCTGCCGGGCGGAGCTGGACAGCGAGCCCGAGCGAGTGGCCTCTGTCCTGGAGAAGCTGAAGGAAGACTGCAACAGCATGGAGAACAAGGAGAGGAAATCCTTCCAGAAGGAGCTGATGACGGTGAGTCTGAGGCCTGGTGAAGGTGGGGGGCCTTGTTCCCATCTCTGCAGAAGGATCAGGCTGAATGGGAGGTGGGAGTTTATTGATTCAGTCTGTAGAGAGTGAAGTCCATCTTTATGGGCTTTTGAAGGCTGCTGGGCACTGCCAGGGGGGAGTCCAGCCCTGGGGTTGGTGGGCTCTTGGTTTAGGGGGATCATGGCAGTAATGAGGGACATGCTGAAATACTTGGAATTCTGGAATCACGCAGTGGTTTGGGTTGAAAGAAACCTCAAAGCTCATCCTGTCCCACCCCCTGCCATGGACAGGGACCCCTTCCACTGTCCCAGGCTGCTCCAAGCCCCAGTGTCCAACCTGGCCTTGGACACTGCCGGGGATCCAGGGGGTTCTTTTTTTTTTTCTGAGTGGCAGCTAAACCGAGGGCACCTCCGAGCTGGGATGTTTCACCCGTTGCAAATGGAAATGTGTGGCTCGCTTCTTGTCCTGAAAGGAATTTGGTAGAGAGCTGCCTGCCAGTATTTCTGGGATGCTGTTAGCAAGTCGATCCCGTACGAAACATCATCTCCGCTGTCGTTTCTAGCATTGCACAGGAAGCCAGCCAAAGAAAACACAGGGAGAAATGTCTGGAAGAGATTTGCAGCTCTCTGCTGTTCCCCGCCCTCCCGCAGGAGCAGGATAACTGAGTTATGGGGAACAGCGCGGTTTAAAGCGGCAATTGGATTAAGGAATGGCTCGGCAAAATGAAATTATGGCAAAGGGCACTGGAGCTGAATGAAGGAGGTCAGTTCCCACACTCCTTTTAGGGAGAAGGGGAAATGTCAGGACTGAGCAGAAGGTGTCAGGAAGAGGATGGAATCCGTTGTTATTTATGGAAGTGTTGTCCAGAGAGTTCCCTGTGCCCGGGTGCCACGTGGGGGCCTGGGGGGCGACATTTGAGCTTTGCCTTTCAGCTTTCAGATTGTGCCACTGATGCCTTGAGAGGCCTCCTAGAAACAGAGCCCAGACAGGAATAAGGGAATAAAGGTGGGGATTTATTGGAAAGGCCTTCAAAGGTACCCCTGGGGAGCCAGAGGCTGCTGCCCAGATGGGCCCCGAGATGGACCCTGAGAGGCCACGAGTTCCTCCCACTTTTATAGGTTTGGTTCATTTGCATCTCAGAATTAATTCTCCAATTAAAAGTTCAGTTAATGATGGAATTTCCCCAAGCTTGCCCCCCTTTAGAAGCTTTTGGTTTATACTTTTGGGCCTAGGATGGGCTGGGTGTCCTTGGAGAGCAGCCCCGGAGAGGCTTTGTTGTGTGTGCCCAGCACAGAGAGCAGAAGTGAACAGGCTGCAGGAAACTCCAGAGTTACACACTGGGCAGGGCAGGGTAGGGGTTGAAAAATACAAAAGTTAAACCCCAAGGCATCACCACCAACGCTGCTTCTGCTGCAGGGTTCTCCTGGCCATCAGTGACCCTTTCCTCATCCAGGACTGGAAAATCCCTCCCTGTTTCCCCCGAGGGAGGGTTTGCTTCTTCAGTCATGAGGCTCAGTGAATGTTGGGATGAAATCTGTGCTGCTCCTGGTGCACCTTTCCGGGAGCTTTGTTTGCTTTACCTGTCTGCAAACCCTGAAGGTGTTGCTTTGATCTGTTCCCATTGTTTTCAGGGATCCCAGGCAGTCTGGAGAGCCCTCACTGGGGAGACAAATGGAAAGATAAAGCTCAGGGAGCTGCCGGAAAAAACATCGTGCTCTCCTGTGGCTGCCTGGGGAGCAGAGTCCCAGGGCAGGTTTTATTCTCCTTGTTTCTCTAATCCCCCTCTCTGGGAGGCTGAGCCTGTGGATAAAGGATGAGCTCCCTTCTTTGGTGGAACACGATGCCGCTTCCAAACCCCTCACTGCCGTCAAATCCTCCTTAGCCTATGGAGAAATTAGATTGAGCCTGTTGAAAGGAGGGAATAATGATGTTTCAGGGCATGGCAGTGGAGCAGTAATGGGTTTTATTGTGTTCAAATCTGATTTTATTTGTAACAAATGGACCGGGCTTTCTGGAGAGAGGAACCAGCTGCACTAAGCTCCAGTGTGGCCATTTCACCTGGCAATTGGTTGTCTCCCCTCAGAAGGAGTGGGAAGGGAGAAGCAGGAGCAGGTTTATCAGAGTTCACTGTTGAGCACACAAAATGCCAGCGGCAGAGTCGTGCACCAGCAGCCAAGCAAGGCAAAGCCTGGCCATGATGACTGGTTAATCAGTAATCTGCCTCTAATTACTATTTTTCTAATCAGGCACTAGCATTGGAGTGTGAAGGTAACTCCAGAGGGGGATGTGGCTTGGGAATTACTCAGCACAGCGGAGAGGGAAAGCTCTCCCTGCCTGCTCTCTGCCCCTCAGCACATGGATAAAAAAGCTGGGCGTGGATTCAAGAAGATTTCATTGCCCCTGGTGCCTGGCCCGTGGGGTTAGAGCTGCCCTGGGACACAGCATTTCTCCCTCTCTGGCTGTGAGAAACATCATTTGCTGTTTATCATTTGCTGTTGGGAAAAACACGGCTCTGCTGGGAATGCCCCTGGCACAGCAGCAGCAGCAGGGAGCCTTGCAAAGGAAACTCTGAGCTTGTTCTTCTCCAGGCTGCTTGGAAAGGTCACGCACGAGACGAGCTTGGGATGTTTTGGTTTCCCCTCCCATTGTTTTGTTTGCTCTGGCTCCCGGTATCCAGGTATCCATGTGCTGCCTGTCTCCTGCCAAGAGTTTTCCCTCGTCCCTGCTGTGTGCAGGCCTCAAAGAGCTGCTGGGGGGGTGAGCTGGAGCTGCCCTGAAGTCCTGCAGGTCAGGGTGTCCATGGCTTTGGGGTGGAAGGGACCTTAAATCTCATCCCTTCCCACCCCAAAGCCATGGGCAGGGACACTTCCCACTGTCCCAGGCTGCTCCCAGCCCCAGTGTCCAGCCTGGCCTTGGGCACTGCCAGGGATCCAGGGGCAGCCACAGCATGCTGAGATCCAGCTGAGCATCATGTCCAAGGAAATTACCCCATGGAGCCAGTATGAGGCAAAAAAAAAAAAAAAAAAAATCAGTATTTAAGGCTGAGAATGTGCATTTTAAATGTGTGAGATGATTTCAGAGGTGGTGACAGACAGAAAACAAGTGGAAAGAGACGTTTGATGCCTAAACAGTGATGGCTATTTTGGGGAACACTTGTACAGAGCCAACTTTTATGGGTCAAAACCTGACCTATATCCCAGAGAGGAGGGGATGAGGCAGGAGCCTGTGCACGAGGATCCTCTCACCCCGTGGTCTCCTTGGGGACACAGGGCCTTTATCCCCCCACCCACCCCGTGTTTGAGGAAGTCCCAGGTGGGAGCTGTTTTCCTTCACCTTTGTTAGGAAATGGGATTCTGCATTTCAAAGCTGGCATGTAAATCCAGCCTCCCCTGGATGCCTTTTAAGCGGAGGTGTTTCTGCTTTGAACCGGGATTTGAATATCAAACACCCTCTCTGCTCTTTGCTGAGCTGGAGGAGCCGGCTCCCAGCTGCTGCCAGGGGAATAAATAATAAATAACAAACAATAAATATCAATTTCAGAGGGCTCTGGCAAAGCACAGCCCAGGTCACACCTGGGTGCCGAGGGATGGAGACACAGTGGGGCAACCCAGCTATCCCAGGAAGACTTGTCCAGGGTGAGGGAGGAGCATGGAAAAAATTGGGGCATAATCCCACGGGAGGATTAAGGATGCTGCCGAGCTAATCCCAGTGTGTCGCCGCTCCCAGTAATATTCCCCCTCCAGCTGCCACCTCGGTGTCTGGGATGCCTTGCACCCCCTTCCCTGGGTGGCTCTGGGGCTGTCCCCATCTCCTGCCACCTCTGCCCGTGTGCTTGGAGCAGCTGGTGCCATGGCCAGCAGTGGGGTTCGGAGTTAGGGCACAGTGCTCCAGGCTGATCCATCTCTCCTGGAGTCGTTGTTTTGGGTGGTTTTGCAGCTCTTACTGAGGTGGCCTCCCAGGTGCTTTCCTTGCTGCTGTTTTGTTGTTCACCTGGAGCAGCAGGAGGAGCAGGAGAATCCATCTCCTGCAGCAAAGGAGCAGGAGAATCCATCTCCTGCAGCTCCATCCTTCACCCTGCAGCGCTCCCGGCTCCGGGCGGCCTCTTCCGCTGCCTCTGACCTCGGGCAGGAGGTGAGAGCAGCTCCTTCAGCCTGCTGCTTCCCAAAATGCCAGGTTCTGCCCAGGATTGGGAGCCAGATGCCTGGGAAGGAACGTTTGAGGATGTTCAGTCTGCCCCTTCCTTGGGATTTTTTAGATCCCTCGCCTGCAGAGAGGGTGGTGGATCCAGGGAGGGTGGAGGATCCGTGGGGCTCCAGGAGAGGAGGCGGTTCTGGCACAGGTGTGTGAGGTCTAAATGCTTCCTAATGTGTTCAGAAGGACCAAGTGAGGGCTCTTTCCAATGGATTTTCCTTGCTTGTTTAACGAGGGGGTTTATGGCCTCCCTGGCTCCCACAGGAAGCCGGTGTCAGCACTTTGGAGGAGCAGACACGTGCTGGGCTGCAGCTGTGATTAGAGCCCAGCTCAGCTTTAAGCTGGGAGCAGATAAGGGGAGAATCCACCCGGTGCTTTTGCTTTGCAAATCGCTGGAGTGGTTTCAGATGTTCCCATCTTCCCTCCCCCTGCAATTAAACCTGCACTGGGAGGATTTAACCCTTCTCTGCCCAGCCCCCTGTGTTGGGAGAGGATGTCGGGGCCCACAGTGGCACAAAGGTGGATTCTGGCCACGTGGGGAACCACCGTATCCGTGATTTCCGTGGGAGCCATCCCCATGCTGCTGTGAAGTTGTGCCTGGGGTCAGTTTGCTTGATTTCCATGTTTTATAACATCACACCCCTCTCTGAGGCTCAGGGTGGGATTTGCCCAAGGACTGGGGTTGCTGCTGCTCGGACTCTTGTGGTCCAGAGGCTCTGGCAGAGGCTGAGAGAGCCCTGGGGAGTGGGATGGTGATCCTGGCAGTCAGATCCCATCCTCTGAGGCTGAACACTGCCATTAAACCCTTCCTTTCCTGGGCTGCACTGGGGGCTTTTCCCCTACTGCAGCTTCATCCCACTCTGAGGGGATTTTAATGCCATCTGACACTTCCAGGCAGTAGCTCACCCTACTCCATCCTTTTTTTTTTTCCTGGCTAAGCCACTCCCACCTAGAAAACCCGGACTGATGCAGCTGCTCTTCCCACTCCAAAAAACCATTTGTGGAAAATCTTGGCTTTTAGGGCACTGAGTGATGCAGGAGAGGAGGAGGAACGTGCTGAGCTGGGCAATGTTTGTGCTTCTTGGAGTCTTCACCTGGCTCTCAACCCAGCCCATCCCCAAATGGGCTGGTGCCATCCCCAAATGTCCTGGTTGGCCCTTGCCCACTGCTCTGGGATGGAGTCTGGATTAATTCTCTTGATTAAAAGCATCTGTTGCCCTCAGCCCCTGGGGATGCTTTAAACTGCTTAAGGTGGGGCCTGGACAATGAGGCTGCAAACCCCATCCCCGAGGGGTTGAGCACTTCAATTAATGGGATTACTCTCCTGCCCAGCCTGGCGACCTGATTTCCCCAGCTGTCACTAGCAAGGAGGCAGGGGAGGATTTTGGGGATGCTCCTGGTTAGAATTCACCCAGGGCCGCCTGCACCCTTGGCCTTGACTCGCTCCCTGCTTTTCCCCCCCACGCCATGCCCTGCAGGCCCTGCTGAAGATGGACTGCCAGGGGCTGGTGGTGCGGCTGATCCAGGACTTTGTGCTGCTGACCACGGCTGTGGAGGTGGCCCAGCGCTGGCGGGAGCTGGCCGAGAAGCTGGCCAAGGTGTCCAAGCAGCAGATGGACGCCTACGAGGCCCCGCACCGCGACAAGACGGGCACGGTGGACAGCGAGGTGAGAGCTGGGCTGCCACAGGGGATCTGGGTCTGTCCCCAATTCCTGTGTGGGGATCTGGGTCTGTCCATAATTCCTGTGTGGGGATCTGGGTCTGTCCATAATTCCTGTGTGGGGATCTGGGTCTGTCCCCAATTCCTGTGTGGATATCTGGGTTTCTCCCCAGGCTCTGTGTGGATATCTGGGTCTCCTCTGGGTTGCAGATCTTGGAATTGTTTTGGCTGGGAAAGACCTTTGAGGCGTTGGAGCTCACCCAGCACTTCCAGGTCCCTCCAGTGCGGGCCCAGCTCTCCTCAAGGCCTTTCCCACCCCAACAATTCCATGTTTCTCCGGAGGTTCCTCCGGAGCACGCTCTTCCTGGAGGATCAGAGGGATCCTGGGGGTGTTTTCCTGGGGATGTGCTTGCTCTGGGCTGCTGGCTGAGCTGTGGTCCCCTCCCCACCTGTGCCCAGGCCATGTGGAAGCCGGCGTACGACTTCCTGCTGACGTGGAGCAGCCAGCTGGGGGACAGCTACCGGGACGTCATCCAGGAGCTGCACACGGGGCTGGACAAGATGAAGAACCCCATCACCAAGCGCTGGAAGCACCTCACGGGCACCCTGATCCTCGTCAACTCCTTGGACATGCTGCGGGCAGCTGCCTTCAGCCCCCAGGACCACGAGGATTTCGCCATCTAGCCCGCGTTCCTCCGCTTCTTCCCGGCTGGGCATTTTCTCCTGGGCTTTTTCCTGCCTTCCCCTCCCCTCTGTTTTTGAGCTGACTTTAAGGAGAAGGAGTGGGGGTTGCTCTCTGCAGGTTTGAAGAGGCCAAAGTTTGCAAGTTCTCCACCAGGACTGGAAATCAACGGGAGATAGCCCACCTCGATGTGAATTCCATCGGCAAGGGGATGGCTTTTCATCCAGTTAAACTCTTTCTTACTTAAAAAAAAACCAACAAACCCAGACTTTCAAGAGGGCAGGAAGGGGTGGGGAGGGATCCCAAAAGAGATCATGGGGTTTTTTTTAGGCATTTACAAATAAAAGTCTAATTTTTGTAACGAGCAGTAAAAGTTGTAGCGGCTTTGGGGAGGGCTGGGGGAAGCTGTGGCTGGTTTCATAGAAACTGCTTTTAAATTATGGGGTTGGAGACAAATACGGGTTCTGTAAATACATATCTGGAGAGGAAGCACAGTAAATGCTCTTTCCCCCCACCATGGGTAGGATTTTGGCTACCAGGTAAGACTGAAGCACCTTAAGAACTTGGAGTGTTCCCAAATTTGGGGTGTGCTCAGCACAAGCAGCACCTTGCACCAAAAAATACTTTTAAAAAAAAAAAAAAATTCTATTATTTTACTCACAGGCCCTGGGAGCCTTTGGGTTGATTTTTGGGTTGTTTTCATGTCTCTGCAGATGTGGATTTTCCTGTTTGTGGGCGGGGAGATGCTCGTTGCCTGTTCCTGTTTCTTTATCCAGGAGGAGCTTCATCCCCCCTGGATGCAGTGCAGGACACCTCTGGAAGAAGCTGGAGGTTTGGGGGACCTGAGAGACCTCAGGAGATGGATCAGGAGGGTGGTGAGAGGGAATTGTTGCCATCCAGAGAATCCCAAAAAAAAAAGGAAGAAGAGGGAAAAGAGAGAATCTTCCTCCCAGTTTGAAATCCGGGCTCACTGGGGATGTTCCAGGTGCTCTTGGCTGTTGGTTTCTGATTCTTCAGGGCTCCTCAAATCCAGTTTCACTTGTCAATAATCTTTGCTATAAACCTGCTGCCAACGAGCTCAGTATTTTTGGCACCCTGTGCCCATCTTTTTTCCCCCCACCTGTTCCTTTTAAATCCAAGTTTTTGGAACAACTTCCTTTCCTCCTCCTGCTCCCCAGCATTCAGATATTTCACCTGGGAGGGGAATATTTGTGCACAGAAAGAGTATTTTTCAAGTGCAGAGGCTCTTTTTAGTGAAAAGCTGCTACCAGAGGATGTGTGAAGGTTGTTAAGGGATGATTTGTTTCTATTCTTTTTAGTTTAATTAAAAAAATAATGGAAGAGAGGAAAAAAAATGGAGGAGAAAGAGTAGGAAAGGCATCTTGAATAATCCCATTTTTACCCCCCCACCTTGGTTTTCCTGTCTCCCCCAGGTACTCTGAACACCCACCCTGGCACCCTGGGCTCGACTCCTCACCACCCTGTACCCTCCCCAGCCCCCTGGGACCCTGGGCCAGCACGTTTTGGGGCCCTTGAGGTGAAGCTGCATTAATTTGGTCCAAAATCCAGTTCTTCCTCCCGTGCTGGGACTGGGAATGTGTCCCCCAGGCACCTGAACTAAACATCGAGGCCTCCACCTAAAAATCTGTCTGGGCTCTGTGTTGCCACCCTGGTGCTTTTTGTTCTTATTGGTAATGGGCCTTTTTTTAAAAGAAAAAAGGAGGTTTTTTGGGGAAAAAAAATCCACTGAAAGCTGTTACTCTCTAGTGCTCCCAGTTAGGTCTCATCTGCTGTGGTCTCTTCATCCCCAAAGCAGCTTGGAGCAGTGGGGTTCATTTGGTGGGGTTTCAAACCCAGAGCCAGTGGTCCTCAATGCCACTCAGCCTTTCCAGCCCACCTTTCCTCCCACAATCTCTCCTCCCAGGCCAGGAAAGGGAAATATTCAGGTGTCTGGCTGTGGCTTCAGGGCTGTCAGGGGTGGAGGAGTGACAGGATGGATCTGTGATCCCAGATGAGGCTCTCTGGAGCTTGCTCTGAGTTATTCCTGAATTATTTGCACAGAAGTCAGTTTTTTCCTGGGGTTCTCAGCCTCCTCCAGCACCAGCTCTGTGGGATGGATGCCCCACCGTGGATGCCCTGCCTTGTGCCTCCTTTCCCTGCTCTGGGAAATAGGGACACCAGCCAGATGCTTTGGGGAGTTCCCCCTTGGCTCCCTGGAATTTTTCAGCTTCAAGGAAAGGATTTGGCTTTTTACTCCTCAGGCAGCCAAGTGCTTCAGCAAAGGTCACCTTGCAAGTGCATCCTCCCAGCATTTTCTCCTCTGCATCAGCCCTCCCAAGCAAGGGATCATCTTCCATGGGCTCATCCAGCACCAAAAGGTTCAGGGAGAAGTGTCAGGAGGGGAGAGGAGAGCAAAGGGACCCCGGGGTTCTCGGCATCTCCACACAAAGCGTGGTTTGCAGGGAGATCAGGAGCCTAGGATGAAGGACCCTGGAGTTTGTTTTCATCCCTGGGAATCCCCGCTGAAAATCAATGGATTTGCTGCCTTCCCAGCTCTTTGTGGGAAGCCTCTGGTGGATTTTCAGGGCACCACTGTGAGGAGCTGCTTGTGAATGCTTGCAGGAGCAGGGTTGCTCCAAGGCTTGCTCCCAGCTCTACCTCAGGTTCCTTTGGCCCCCAAATCCCCCCTTTCCCAGGGCTGTCCCCTGCACCCAGCCTCCTCTGAGAGCCATATCCCCGTGCCAGCTGGAGGCTTTTGGGGGAAACCGTGGTGGGAGCCCCTTCAGGATCACCACGGGTCACTTGGAATTCTGCCCTGGGATTTGCTGGTACCCCCAAGTTCAGCTGTCCTGTTCCAGGTTTGGGGTTCCTTGTTTGCTGGATCCGTCATTTTTTTACCTTAAATCGCCCGGGGTGACTTCATCAGGCCTGACCTGTCACAAAACAAGGCTGGGAACAAGGGGGATGCTGATCATCCCGGGAAATGCAGCTCCCACTCCTTGTTCACAGCATGGCCCGCTCAAGCCTCCTTTCAAAAGCCCCCCCGCTTTTTTTTGGGGGGATAACAGGCTTTACCCAAATCATCCCTGGGGCTCTCCTCTTCACAGCTCAGCAGGTTCCATCCATTGTGGGAATTCAGGGGCTTCCGAGCAACGAATGGCACCTTTGGGCTTTTTATTTTTATGATAATGGAGGGCAGAAAGAAGGATGTATAGGTGTTTTTCCCAAGGGGTGGCTGCTTGCTGGGTTTGGGATGGAAGGACGCTGATGTCCGAGTGAAAAGGGATAGGGCTCTGGCTGGGGGGAGGAAGGTGTGGATTTTTTTTTTCCACCCGTTTCACAGCCTCACTCGGTGTTGGGATGTTGGGAATGACGCTGGTTGTGGTTTCCCCTCCCCGAATCACCCGGCTGCCTCCCTGCTGCTCTGCTGAAACCATCTCCAAAGGGATTGGGATCAAGGATGGCCCCAGCCACCCTTCAGCAGCCTCTGGAATAAAACTGTGGGCTCCTGCCCTGCTCTGATTCACCCCCACTGAACATTAATTAAAGCTTCCAGCTCTGTGCCATGGTCCAGCACAAATCGAGTCACTGGGATGCTCCCCAGCCCCTCACTGGGACAACGAACCACAGAGGGATGCTTGGATCTGCCCCAGGGAAGCAGGGACCCCGTCTCCCCCTCCCCTGAGACAATCCAGGCTGGTGGCATTCCTGGGGAGAAATCTGCTGGGAGCACTCGGTGGTTCCTGTCACAGAGCAGGAGTTGTGTGTGAGCTGTGACCTCCTGCCTCTGCACAACTCCCTGACAGCCATGGAGAGGGAATCGGGCTCTGCTGCCAGGGAACAGGGACAGGAGGAGAGGGAACAGCCTCAGGCTGGGCCAGGGGAGCCTCAGGGTGGACAGCAGCAGGAATTTCCCCAGGGAAAGGGTGCTCAGGGATTGGAACTGCCCAGGGTGGTGCGGAGTTGCCATCCCTGGAGGTGTTGAACTCGGGGATGTGGCCGTGGGGACACACGTGGTGTAGCTGGGTTAAGGGTTGGGCTGGATGACCTTGGAGCTCTTTTCCAGCCTGAGCCATTCCCTGGCTCACGGAGCTGCAATCCCGGAGCCGGGGCACCCGGCTCCTCTGTGGGTTCAGCTGAGCACGTTCCTCCCGTGCAGGGAGAGCCTGTTCTGCCTTTCATGTCAGACACCTTGGCAATCCCTTTTCCCCAGGTTTCATCCCACTCTCCTGTAAATAACTCCCAGGAACACCTCTGCAGGTGAGAATTAACGCAGGGACCCAGCTAAAAGCGCCTGGGCTTGCTGCTGCCAGCTCCCTGATGCCCTCAGGCAGTGCCAGGGCCCCAGGCTGCCGTGGGATGGGACAGCTCCAGTGCCAAACCCTCTGGAATGCTGCAGGGATAACTCTCAGGGGTGATGCAGGGGCCAAGGCACGTTTGGGACCACTTCCTGTGGTTGTTCCCACAGCATTATCCCTGCACTGGCTGGACTTTCACAGCTGCCCCCCCGAAGCCACTTTTTTTGTGGGTTTGGGGTGAGTTTGGGTGGTTTCTGTTCAATGAGGCCAGTGCTGCTCCTGGCAGGTCGGCTTCCCTCATCCACACTCCTTCCCTGGGGAAGTGGGATGCACTCCACATCTTCCCCTGTGGTGCTTCCATGATTTCCCACAGTGGGAAATGAACTCCTGGAAAACCTCCCCAAACTGGAGTCGTGGCTGGGTGCAAGCAGCAATAGCTATTTACTTTCCACAAAGCCACCCAAAAAGTAGATGATAAAAGAAATAAATTAAATAATTAATTTCAGCATCCAAGTGAGAGTGTCCAGGGCAAGGGAGCCACCTGTGGGTGGAGCCCTGTACAGGTAAGGAAGAGGGAGTGTTCTGTGCCTGTGGATAACCAGGGGATATTTATTTATAAGGATGTGTTTCTAAAGGGGAATGCCTTTCAGCTGACAGATAATAGATTCAGATGGGATACTGGGATTGTTCCCTGGGAGGGTGGGTGGAGTTCCCTGTGGGCACTGGGTGCCCAGAGAAGCTGTGGCTGCCCCTGGATCCCTGGCAGTGTCTGAGGCGAGGCTGGACAGGGCTTGGAGCAGCCTGGTGTGGTTCTGTGGGCCAGGGGTCTCCATGGACCCCCCCCACTGAGGAGGTGGAGGAGCCTGAAGTCCACCCAGAGCTCCCATGGCAGTGGGAAAAGGGCTGGGGTGAAGCTGAGGAGCCCTGTGGCTGCAGAAAAATGCCAGCAATTCCTGTCATTTCCCGTGGTCTGGCTGGTGGGAAGCAGGCAGAGATGCTGGCTGCATGCTCGCCCTGGATGTCCCCCTGGATGCCCCATCCCAAACCCAAAGAGCCTCCTAGCTGTGTTTTTGCAGCTGGGATGGGTCTGAGCAGCCTGGAAGAGCTGGGAAGCTGCACTGCCTCTTTCCCAGACTTACTGGATGTTAAAATCCAGGGGAAAACAAGGTGAACACCCAAAGGGTGCCTGGGTGGGAGCAGAAATCTCCCAGCTCCGGGGAGGGTTTGCCTGGGAGCTCGGTGGTGCTGAGGTGGGAGGTGTTTGTACCCCCCTTCTCCAAGGGCAGCGAGGGCACTTAGGCTGCTGCCTGTTCCCAGAGATTTGAAGGATTTGCTGGAAAAGCTCAGCCTGCAGTGCCTGGGGCTCCAAGGAGCTCGGGGAGGGGAGCAATGGTTGGCCCTGCCTCAGTTTCCCCTTTTGGGAAGTGCCCCAGTCTCAGCTGGGCACTGTGGGTGTGGATTTCTCCATCTCCCAGCAAGGGAAGCTGGGCTGGAGGCTCTGCCCTGGATTTTGGCTCTGTATGGCCCCAGTTAAGGGGCAATAAGAGGGGACATCATCCCCTGATTAACCCTTCCCCTGGAAATGTCTGGGGGGACCGAGCTATGCTGCTGACCCAGCTCCTTCCTCTCCACCAGAACCACTTGTCCCGAGTGCTTTGGCTCCTAACTGGCTCTGGAAGTCCTCTCCTGGCAGCAGCGTCTGTATTCCTGGAGTACGGGGAGATAAACGAGTCCCTGTGGAGCTCCAGCCGCCCTCCTGAGCTGGCTCCATAGGGAAGTGTGGCCTTTTCCCTTCTCCTGCCCGCTGGTGATCCCAGAGTGTCCCCTGCTGGGCACAGGGCCCTGCAGAGCCTTTCTCCCAGGGAAAAGAAAGAGTAGGACAAAGCAGTGAGGGTGAGGAGAGAGAAGGGAAGGAGAGGAGAGGAGAATGCCTGCTTTCTGCTGTTGCTTTCCTTCGGCTGTGTTAAAAATATTTCTGAAATTAAGTCATCGAATGGGCGTTTTGCTACCCCTTTCCTTTTGGTTTTACTTCCCCTGCACAAGGGGGTTGGAGCTGCAGCTGGGGTATTTTTATATATTTTTTTTTCTTATTTGTGCTGCTCTCACCTGAAATCAAAGAGTTTTCCCCTTGCCCACACAGAGGGAGTTGCTGGGTTGATGCAGAGCCAGTTTGCAGCAGGGCACTCAGAGAAATGCTCCTCAAGGGCATTTTAAAGTGGGTGGTTTTTTTGGCATTGGACACTGCTGGGAGTCAGGGATGCTCAGAGGGGACTGTGGCTGTGCTGTGACAGCACTGAGAGGTCTGGCAGGGTCTCCTTTCCAGCTGTCACCAGAACCACGGGGACAGCCAGAACCTGTGGAGCTGCAGGAGCCGTGTTTGCCAAGCAGGGCAGCCCTCACACACCATGTGGGGTTCTGCACACATCAAAGAAAGGTTTCCTTGTGTTTGTGGTGGGCAGGAGCAGGGGCAGCAAAGCCACAGTGGGTGGGGTGGGTGTCCAGGAGATCTGGGGACAGGCTGAGGACAAAGACTGCCTGGAACTTCACAGCTTCCTCTGGAATTCCTGCTTTTCCAAAGAGCCAGAGAAAAGAGCAGCAGCAGGGACTCAGCAGGACACCTGGGATACCCCATTTCAGAGCCCAGAATAGTCACTGGGCAGCCTCAGGAAGTCACCTCTCAGCAGGACCAAGTCACCAGGCAGCAGGGCAGGAATGCTGGGAAGGGGGTTTGTGTCTCAAGGTGGCTTTCAGACCGTGGGGGATTGAATCTGTCCCTTCTGCAGCTCTTTTTCCATGAACAAACGAGCACTTCCCCCATTTCTCACAAGACAGGCAATGCAGGAGCCTTTATTTTTAATATTTGGGGTTTATTTGTAGGGCTGGGGTTTGGGGTCTTTCCCTGAGCATCACTTACAAAGAGCAAATCAGCTGGGGGTTTATAAGCAATGCTTACAGAGCTGGTCTCCTCACCAGCAGGTGTAGCACATCTGCCTGATGGGGGATTTGGGGGACACAATCAGTGGTTTTCCAGCAGCTTCCCTGACAGAAACCCTGTTTTTGTTCAGGGTCTCGTAACTGCACACGAAGATGTGCATGGAGCTTGGTTTGCGTGACAGGAGCTGTGAGTGTACAACTGTGAGTGTCTGCCTCTCCTACAACAGCAGCCACACAGAGGTTTCAAACAGAAATCTGACCAGATGGTTCTCCTGAAGTCATCCAAAATCCTTCTGTATCTCTGCTGCATGTAGAGGTTAAAAGAAAAGGTCACTGAGAGTCCTCTGCATGCCAAGAGGTGCAGATTTCACACCCAGACCTTCCCAAGTGACTGCAGCACTCCTAGCCAGGGCATTTTTAACAACCCACTCTTAATTAAAAGGCCAAAATTAGATCAGTGGAACGGCCCCTTCTCGTGGTGCCATTCCAAAGGATCCCTAGCGCTCCTCACCTGACAATTGTCGGGTTTCATTTACCGCAGTGAAATTTGCTCTGCAGCAGGAGCTTTGTCACCTACCCCTGCTCCCAGGCGTTAGTGGGACTTGGCTTTGGCCGCCTTCCTCGTCCTGCCCTTCTTGCAGCAGCACCTGCGGCAGCAGCACAGGCAGCACTTCCAGGAGATGAAGAGGGCGAGCAGCACCACGGCCACCAGGAAGGCGATGACGTCCAGCGAGTGGTACTGCACCCAGTTGAGGTCGTGGGCGGCGGGGCGCAGGTGAGGGGCCCCCTTGTGCCTCATCACAAACTCCACCCAGTGCACGGCCAGGTCCAGGGGGTGGATGGGCCTGTCCAGGTGCAGGTCAGAGAGGCGCTGGATGTTCTCTTTGTACCTGCCGAGAGAAGGGGTTGGGCGGGGTTCAAACACGGAGTCGTGGCTTGGGGTCGGCTGGAAGGACCTTAAAGCTCGTCCCTCCACCTTCCACCAGACCAGGGTGCTCCAAACCCCACGCAGGACACTTCCAGCAGCTTCTCTGGGCTCTTGTGCTACTGAGCCCCTTGGGAAGCACAAAGGGGCAAAGTTACAGGCCCAGGAAGTGCTGTTTCCAGTGACATTAAAAAAAAAAAAGAGGGAAAACTTCATTTGAGCTCTCAGCAAAACCTCTGGGGTGCAAGTCTCTGGCTGAAAGGGGAGACTGGAGGTAGAAAAATGCCTCAGAAAACTCACCTGTGAGATAAATGAGTGATAAATATGTTTGATAAACCCTTTTCATGCTCCTCACTGTGCCACCTCAGGTTTGGGGAACAAAAGCTGCTTGCCACTTGTGCCAAAACCCTCTCTGTTACTGCCTCAGCTTCAAGAAGGCGGCAATTTTTTGGCAATTTTATTTCTTTCATTGCATTCATAGCCCACCTTCTCCTGATCCCTGCATCCCCCCTGTCCTAAAGGGGACAGCCTGAAGTTAACTTGGGGCGAGCATCAGCTCCTCCACAAAGAAGCTGCTACCAAACCCCTGATTTTGATAAAAGAAGCCATTCAGGGACAGAAGAGCCTCGTGTTAATCTAGGGGTGAACGTGCTGGGGCCCCACAGAGCAAGAAGGAGGCAGGCTGTGCCTCTGGTACTGACTTTTTGTCGTTGATGACTGCCTTGAGGGCAGTGGAAATGTCGCTGGAAGTCATCTCCAGGATGTTGAGGGTCAGCCCCGCGCCGCGGGACTCCACACGCTTGGCGTTGTCCATCTGGTCGCCGAACAGGGGCATCAGCAACATGGGCACAGCATTGCAAATGCCCTCGTAGACGCCATGGGAGCCTCCGTGGGTGATGAAGGCGCGAGTCTTGGGGTGGGCTGTGGAGGGAAGCACAGGCTCGCTTAGCTCCTGGAGATACCGACTCCCTGGGGGAGCAACCTGCACAGGAGAGGGCCGGGGTGGTTGGGCTAAGCCAAGGATTCGGGGCTGTTGTGAGCATCATCCTTCCTGACCACACTTAGGGGTTGTAGAGCTCTGTCTTGGTTTTGGGTAATCCCCCAACGCTTCTCCGACTTTAGGATTAAACCAGAGCCGGGAGAGGCTAAAAAGGATGTTACCATCTGTTGGAATCCTGGGTTTTAGGTTCATGTGATACAGTGATATTGTAATGTAGTGTATATGCATGCAACGAAATGGAGGATTTGGGGTGTGGGTTAGTCCTTCTTCTTTCTTCTTTCTTCTTCACAAATCTGAGTGTTTTGTCATTGGGTCAAAAATTCCACAGTGCGGGTCAGAAATTAATTGTCACTGGTTTATAAGTAAAAACATGCTACTTGGCAATTCTTCATTGGATAAATCAGGCTTTAAATAACCTTGGAAGTAGCAGTCAGTGGCCATTTCCCACCTTGTTAGCCCAGAGGCACATTCCATGCAGGAATGCCATAGATAAGAATAATAAACATTCTCTTAGATGCAAACTCTGAGGCAGAAAAATGAAAACTGAGAATTTTTAACAAGTATTGATTACTTTCCTACCATCTCTTCAATGGCTGTGAATCTCTCTCACAGCCCAGCCTGGTCTCTAACCAACAAGTGCTCTCCTGGCAGCAATTCCACCACTTTAAAAGCCCAAAGACCTGCCTGGAAGTGCTCTCTTGAGGACCATGAATTTTCTTTGCAGGCCAGAAGGCAGGACAAAAACACAGCCGGGTGTTGAGACTGCTTAGTCAGACATTAAGACTCCCATTTTTGACTGGTGCTGGAGTGTTGGAAAACCTCTCCAAACAGAGCTGCCTCATAATTCAGCACTTTCCAGCAAAGTTCCTAAAGGACAAGCCCAACAGCAAAGGCTGAGAGGAAGGTCTGTGACCCACAGTGATGGGTCAGGGGGTGGTAACTCCCACCTGACCCACAGATGATGCCCCTGGGGGCTCCCAGTGCGTGCCAGCACCGCCCTGGTGCCAGCCCAGGTGTTCCAGACCTACCCAGGAGGTCGTTCTGAGGCAGCCACTTGACCAGCTTCACGTTCTTGGGCAGGTTGGGGGGGGCCTTGCCCGTGTAGCGCCACAGCACCTGGCAAGGGGAGCAAAGCCCACGTGAGACCCCCAGCAGGAGAAGGAAGGCAGGGCCTGAGAGCAGCGTGGAGCTGCTCTGCTGCAAGGGGAGGGGGGAAACGGTACCGTCTGCGGGACTGTTCCCAAGGCCTCCGCAATTTCCATGGCTTTCTTCATGGGGATCTCGGAGACCATGGAGCCCAGCGAGAAGACGACGATGCCGTGCTCTCCGGAGGCGTTCACCATGGCTTCGAATTCCTGCCAAAGCAAAGCAAGCCTTTAGTCAAAGCCCCTTCTCTCGGCAGGGACTGGAACTGCAGCCGTGCTCCCACATGGAACTCTCTGCAAAGGCAACAAAAGGAGCGGGGAGCACAACACAATCAGGATCAGGAGAATGAGTCAATGGATCTGCATCCAAAACAGCCCAGCCTGGGCCAGGGAGGGGATTCTCCCCCTGTCAAGAGACCACACCTGGAATCTGCATCCAGTCATCAACATGAGAAGGACACAGAACTGTTGGAGAGAATGCAGATCCATTGCAGAGGAGAACCATGGAGTCGATGAGGAGACAGGAGCACCTCCCCTGTGGGGACAGGCTGGGACATTGGGGCTGCTCAGCCTGCAGCAGAGAAGGTTGTGGGGAGACCTCAGAGCCTGCAGAAGCCCAGAAGGAAGCTGGAAAAGGACTCCTCAAGAGGAACCAGAGCAATGGGACAGGGAGTAATGGGTTCAAACTAAAAGAGGGAAAATTTGTGTTGGATTTTGGGCAGGAATTGTTCCCTGGGAGGGTGGGCAGGCCCTGGCACAGGGCGCCCAGAGCAGCTGGGGCTGCCCCTGGATCCCTGGCAGTGCCCAAGGCCAGGCTGGAGCAACCCGGGACAGAGGAAGCTGTCCCTCCCCATGGCAGGGGGTGGAACTGGATGGGCTTCCAACCCTAATGATCCTACAGAAAAATAAGTCCTGGGGAAATAAAAAATGGGCACATTAACCCAAGTCTGGATTCAGAGCTTGTTTTCTTTTATTTTTTCCCTGCTGTTCTTTTTTTCAGCTTCTTCTCTTCTTCTGGACAGCTACAAGAGAGAATGAAAATCCTGGAGAAGGGTTCTGAGAGCAGGTAACTCACATTTCTAATATCTGGATTTATTGTATCTGCTTTGGGTGTGATAACACTGAGCTGCTGCCAGTTTTGTCTCTAGTTTGTTTGAGTGATTTAAATAATAGAAGGAGATCTAGCACTGGAAGCCGGGAACAAAAGGATTCCAATGAAGCAGAAAAAAACAGCCCAAGGCTGGAGCAAAAATTCTTTGAAATAGAAAAATGTTTGGTCGAGCCAAGGAACGAAAGGCAAAACTGCAGGAAATTGTTGCAGGCATCAGAGTTAAATAAGTGGAATAAAATGAACTAAATGTCCCTGCAAGTCTGGCAATTGCCATGTTATCTCTGGGATCTGAGGGGATAACAAGAGAACCATGGAATGCTTTGGGTTGGAAGGGACTTTAAAGATCCTCTCATTCCAACCCCCTGCCATGGGCAGGGACAACAGAGACCGACTCTGTCAGTTTATGCTCTTTTCCATATTTTTGTGGCTGTCTAGAGGCATATTTAGCCCTATTTATATTCAGTGGGACCAGTCACAGCAGTTTTACTTTGTTTTTTAGATGTTTTTGAGTCCCAAGGTCCGACTTTCTGCTCAGAAGTGCTCCTCTTATGAGGAAATTTTTGCAGCCCTGCTTTGGGGATATGCAGGTTATTTTAGCAGGGGTTTTAGTCAGCACCTGCTCATATCTTTAGGAAATATCTGCAGTGGACACTCATGGAAAGATAAGAGAATTAGGAGGATTTCTTAATTGAAAGAGGGAGATATCCCACTCTGAGGAAGTCTGGGACAGCTGAAGCAAAATACAGTTACAGTGCAGAGTATTTTCCACAGAAGTGGGAGAAGTGCTTCTCCACTGGTGGTGGGGATTTCATTCAGGCCTGCCTGAACTGTCTGAAGTCCATGGAACATCCTCAGTTGAAAGGAACCCACCAGGATCATGGATCCAACTCCTGTCCCTGCACAGCCACCCCACCAACCCCACCCTGGGCATCCCTGGCAGCGCTGTCCAAACTCTCCTGGAGCTCTGGCAGCCTCGGGGCCGTGCCCATTCCCTGGGGAGCCTGGGCAGTGCCCAGCACCCTCTGGGGGAAGAACCTTTCCCTGATCTCCAACCTGACCCTGCTCTGACACAACTCCTGCTGCTCCCTGGGTCCTGTCCCTGCCCACAGAGAGCAGAGATTGGAGCTGTCCCTCCACTGCCTGTCCTAAGGAAGCTGTACACAGGAAAAAGGAAAAGGGAAAGGAAACAGACAGGAAAAATTGGAAGAGAAAAAGAGAAAAAGCCCCTTTTTCTTTTTTTCTTTTTTTTTTGGTCTGGGAATGCAGAGGTGTCCCACAAAGTAACTTCTTTGCTCAAGGGATGCAGAGGAGCAAAACGCATTCCCAGCTACTTCCAGCTGGCATTATTTATTCCAGCCTGGGAGCTCCATCTCCTGGAGAGAGCTCACAGCGCACCCACAGCTAAACTCGGGGAGGGGGGAAAAAAACGGGAACTAACCTGGGATAATTTGTTTTCTCGAGTGCAGCCTATGCCTCCGACCAAGACCATGTTGGGCATGAGGGGCCTGGGGTACTCAAAGACAAAGTCGTATTTCATGAGCCAAACAGCGGCGTGGCCAAACAGCTCGGGCACGGTCGCCTCCCGCCGCAGGAATTCCCGGATCAAGGGGTCGTAGGGGGAATAAAGGACAGAGCAGGCCAGGGAGCTGCCCAGAGTGGCCAGGAGGTTGGCCAGGCGCTGCAGGAAGGACATGTGGTGCGTGGAGCGCGTGAAGAACCGCGGGACGTAGGACGGAGGGCTGGGACACTGCGTGGCCTGGAACTCCAGGCTGCACGGCAGCCCCCGCAGGAAGTACACGGAGGCCAGGGACAGATGTTCCGCCAGGATCTGCCCACAAGGGAAGAAGGGGTCCATGAAGACGGCATCAAATTTGCTTCCCTCGAGGTATCGGATCAGGTCTTTGTCGGACAGGAGCCGTTTGCAGGAATCCAAGAACATGCTTGTAAAATTGGCTATTTTGGAGAGTTTTTCCAAGAAAGGCTGAGGCGTGAAGCTCCTGTGGCCCATCCGCTTAAACTCTGCCTCCACAAACTCCTTGGTGTAGGACACAGGGTAGGTTTTCAAGGTGTAAAGAGGGGACGGATGGATCCGCAAATTTATTTCCGGCGCCACCACCACCATTTGGTGTCCCTTGTCCCTGAGCTTGTCCACCACCGGCCGCATGCTGAGCCAGTGGCTGCCATCGATGGGTATGACCAAGAGTTTCCCACCTTCACAAGAGGTCCACAGCAGCAGGAAAAACACAGCCCAAGAGGCAGGAGAAAGAAATCCTGGCTTTGGAGAAACCATTTCCTCGGTGCCGCCAGCAAAAGTTTAAATGGCAGTGAAACTGCAGCTGGGAATGAGGAATGAATTATGGGGTGCTTCCCACTTGGATTTTAACTAAGGTGGGCGTTTAATTTTTAACAGGCAGAAATTGGGGTAATTTTTAACTGTGAGTAAATATTGGGTTGCTCATCTGTGCCCTGGGAAGGCTTTCAGTGAGTGGGTGCCGCGAGGTGAAGCCGAATGTTCCGACTGACCCAGGAGGGAGGAGTGACCAACAGCCTGTGGGGCTGAGAGGCTGAATGAGAGCCATGAATGGGACTGACCCAGCAATCACTACACCATTAACATCCAGTTAATGCTCAACCCCCTGCCTTGAGTCCACTGCACTGATTGGACACCGAACTCAGCACAAACCTGACCTTTGGACTGCTTTGTGCCCCCAGAGTGTGACCAACCGGGTTGTAAAGGTTTATCTGCAGATTTGTTGCTCTATCACAGCAGTTATCCAGGTGAAAGCCCTGAGTTTGCAGCAGTAAATATGCTGTAAGCTTAGCAATAACTCCTGCTGTTCCACACCGCAGTGGTCTGAAGGCAGAATAAACCAGAGATATCTGCCCTATTTGCACAGCACCAGGCAGATCTGAACAAGGGAGAGTAGTTACAGTCCTGAGGGCTTCCTTTCCCAGCCATCCTCTTCTCTGCCACCTGGCACTGCTGCTTGCGCAAATCCAGAGGCAACGGAGCTCCCCCTGCCGTCTTTGCACACCCCTGCTTTTGGGCTGCTGGTGCACATGGAATCGTGGAATATCCTCACTTGGAATATCCTGACCCTCATGGATCATGGAGTCCAACCCCAGGCCCTGCACCAACACCCCACCAATCCCACCCTGGGCATCCCTGGCAGCACTGTCCAAATGCTCCTGGAGCTCTGGCAGCCTCGGGGCCGTGCCCATTCCCTGGGGAGCCTGGGCAGTGCCCAGCACCCTCTGGGAGAAGAGCCTTTTCCTAAAATCCAACCTAACCATGCACCAATGTTCTGTGCTTCCCCCAGCTTCATGTTCTGTGGCACAGCAGAAGTGCCTGGGTACATCCACAGAGTTCATTCCACATTTCCAATTTTTGCCCAATCAAGTCTCCTGCGATTAACTGGCATTCCACATCCCTTAGGAATATTCAATCCTACAGTTATTTTGTCATTTACCTGGACACAGAGCATGCCATGGGGATGACTCGACCTAAGCTGTCCTGGAGAGAAACCCTTCAGCAAACCCTTTCTCTCAAAGCCCAAGATTTGGGATTCGATCAGCCTCAAGCTCAAATATCACAACAGGAAGCACTTGAGAAAAGCACATCCTGAACAAGCACCGACACCGCCCTCAGGGTGAGCAATGACAAACCTTTGAGAGTGGCTTCTTTTGCAGACAGTTGATGCCTCCAACATAGACCATGTTGGGCATGATGGGGTGCGGATACTCAAAAACAAAGTCGTATCTCATCAGCCAAACCGATGCTTGGCTGAACAGCTCCTGCATTGTCACGTCCCTCTGCAGGAACTCGGAGGCCAAGCTCTCGAAGTTCAGGTAAAACAGGTGGCAGAGCAAAGGCTCCGAGAGCCCGATCAGGAAGTTCCTGACGCGCTCCGGGAATGTCATGTGGTCGGAATTGGATGAGAAAGTCCTGGGCACGTAGGATACGGGGCTGGGACACTGCGCGGCTTTGTAGTCTAAGGTACACGGAAGGCCACGCATGAAGTACACGGAGGGGAGGGAGAGGTACTCAGCCAGAATCGGCCCACAGGGCAGCACGGGGTCCATCATGATGGCATCGAATTTGCTGTCCTGGAGGTACCTCATGAGTTCTTTGTCATACAAGAGATGCCGACAAGTGGAAGCGAACAAGTCAGTCAGCGTCGAGATGTTGCTGAGTAGAACTGAGAGCGTTAACTCAAAGCTCTTTTCCCCCAGCTCCTGGTAGTAGTGATCCACAAACTCCTGGGTGTAAGGCACCGAGTATGTTTTGACGGTGAAGGATTGAGAGCTTTTCAAGAACAAGGCAGCATCAGGAACCACGGCCACGATTTCGTGCCCCTTCTGCCAGAGTTTCTCCAGGACCATGCGCATGCTCAGCCAGTGACTTCCATCCTGAGGCACCACCAAGAGCTTCCCACCATCTGCCAGGCTCCAGAAAGCAAGGAAGAGCACAAGCCCAGCATGTACCTGGTGCCTCCACATAACTGTCATGGGGAAGGAAGAGAAAGGAGCTGCTCCTCCTTACTTTATTCAGCAGCATATGAAGCAAAATCTCCTTGCACCTCATTTATATTGTGCTGGACTTTATTGTTTATCACTACAAAATGTTTACTGAGCCCGGTTATTGGAGTTCAAAAACCATGTTGCTGATAAAAGACTTGATTAAAGTGCTATCAAGGCACCTAAAGAAGCTTCTCCACACATTTAAGTTATCTCGAATGATTCAGAACAATTAGCAGGGCCATTGATTAGCAGAGGTAGCAGTTGTTTGTGGAGGGGTTTTGCTGTGTCAGGGTTGCTTCAAGTGACTCATGGTGCACTTGGTTGTCCCGGGCAAGATTCAAGTCAGGAATCAAATTTATGGCTACTGAACTTCTCCACAGAGCTTATACTACAAGACTTGTGTTGTACTGTTGACATGCAAGATCTAAACCTCCAACCTTTGCTCAGGAAGGTGCCTGGAGTTCACAGAGAATGTTCTCCATGGCAAGCAGGAGCTGGCACGTGGAGCAGCAGAGTCATCAAAGTTCAGGTAACACATTACCCAGGCACCTTTCACCTTTTTAGCAAAACAGTGATAGAGCAGAAAACACACTTTGTGCTCAAGAGGGGCCATCAGAGTTCATAGGTGAGTGGCTCGAGGCCAAACAGCTTTTTGAAAAGCAATGGTGCAGCAGAATATGTGGTTCTTGCTCAAGAGGGGCCAGGGGGTTCAGGGCTGAGAGGCTACAGGACAAATGGGTTTCAAAGTTCTTAATTACAGTCCCTTTTCCACAGTTCAGAAGGTTTGGCTGGGGTATGAGCCAAGGAAAGTCCACACTCATCTCCTGTGCTCCCCAGAAGAAGGGGAGGACAGTTCCTGAGGTGCTTCTGCCAGTGCTACGAGGTTTTTAAGACAAAAACCTCACCAAACCCACATTAGGAGTCCTGATCTTGACCCCAGGCTACAGCTACTTGATCGCAGAATCACGGAACACTGAGGCTGGAAAAGCCCTCCAAGACCATCAGGTCCAGCTTGGGACCAATCCCCACCTTGGCACCCAGCCCAGAGCACTGAGTGCCATGTCCACATTCTTTGGACATCTCCAGGGAGGGGGACTCCAAACCGCCCTGGGCAGCCCATTCCAAGGCTTGACAACCCTTTGTATGAGGAAATTCCTCCTGATGACTGAGCCAAGCTCTTCTGTGCAGCAGTAAATAAATCAGGGCAACAAAAACAGCAGTTTGAGAGACCTGGACTGAAAATTTGGAAAAAGCCTTTTGCCCCTGAAGTTTTGCAGGTTTGCCCATCTGACATGGTTGATCTGATGTGGAAGACAGTCCCACTCCAAGGATTTATTGAGATATCCAAATCAGGTTGATTGGAATGGCATTTAGGTGCCTAATTATTCCCGAGAGCCTGGGTTGAAGCTGCAGCAAGGGATGCTCCAAGGCTAGTCCTAAGTGTTATTCCCAGATTAAGACTAAATGTGTCCTCAAATGTTTATTTGGAGAGGAGGTTCTCCACGTGGCTTATCAATAAAAGGGATTCTTATAAGCCAGCAAGAAGGACTGTAATGTTTACGAAAAATGCACTCAATAGGAGGGGATTTCAGACATCAATGGCGAGGTTTAGATCGGACATTAGGAAAAATTTCTACATGGAAAGGGTTGTCAAGCACTGGAAGGGGCTGTCCAAGGCAGTGCTGGAGTCACCATCCCTGGAAGCATCCATAAAATGTGTGGATGTGGCACCGGGGGACACGGTTTAGTGGTGGACCTGGCAGTGCTGGGTTAATGGTTGGACTCTGATCTTAAAGGGCTTTTCCAACCTTAACAATTCCACGATTTGATGCAGTCCCATTCCGCAGCTGGAGAAGCAAAACTTTGGCTGTAGCTGGCAGTGAGGTAGCACTGAAAGACCAAGAACTACGGGAGGTGGAGGGAAGGGATTCTCAGCCGCCAGGGCTGCATTTCCACATTTCTGTGGTAAAAAGATCTCAGGTAACGAGGTGAAGCAGCACTGAACAATCCGTAAGGTGGCAGTACACACTCAGGTAGTAAAGTCAGAGTTGCAGACTCTTACCCTGCATAAAGCCCTCTCCAATCTCGTAGTCGGTACACAATCACTCCCACCTAGTTAAGTTGTGCTAACATTTCAGCCAAACGTGAGACACTACTACAAAACCCTATAAAACGACACTAAAGAGGTAAAAAACCCCCTCAAGCCAGACCCTGGAGGCCAAGTTCAGGAAAGTTTAAAAAAATAAAAAGTTCAGGAAAGTTCAGCAGAAGTTCACCAAAGTTGTGACACTGGGTTTGGAGCAGCACATGAACACCTCTTCCACGTGTTTACGAGTGCAGAGACTGAAGTCCACAAGTGCAGCCCATTCCAAAGGTGAGATAGCAGGAGAAAGTCAATCTGAAGTACAGAGCTGAGTGCCAAGGCTGTAAGCTGGAAACGGTACAGCAAATATCCGAGCTGAGGGAATCCAGGATTATCTCTCCTGTAAGCCTACAAATCCTGGCAGGCAGCCTGTACCTCTTATTAACCCCCTAAATTCCTTTTGAATTCAGAGGGTTAGTCGACAAAAAAGAAAATCTGTGGCTCTTGAGAGGCTGATTTGGGGTTTTTTTTTTGGGCACGGTGTGAAAAAATACTCCCCTTTGTTTGCTCTAAGCTTGCTGCATTTCTGTGTTAGGCATAGGAAAGATATTGGGAGAAAATATCAGTTCCCCTTGCACCTTTATCTCTGATTTTCCAGATTTTATAGACCTCTGTCATAACTCTTTTCATAGGTTTAGCTGCACTTTATTCCAGCTCTGCTTTTCTAGCCTGAGTGCCAAGAATCCTCTTAAAAACGCCCCATTTTTACTGTGTGAGATTGGGCTTTTTCTGAGAAATCAGCCTTATCTCACCATTTTGCAAAGCAAATAGCTGAAACACCCAACCGGAATAGTTATTATTAAAAACAGAATCTATGATGATACTCTGCAAACCACAAAATCTATTTGAAAACACATTTTTAAAAAAGGCTGACATGAATCCAGCATTCATTTTGGAAGAATAACGTAACTTACACTTTGTTTTTCAGTGCTGGATGAAACTTTAACTAAGGAGCATCACTGGCCTGGGATGTACGAGCTGGAAAAATGAGCCAATAGCAGCATCATGAGGGTCAGCAAAGGAAAAGTTGTGCCTCTGGAGTGGAAAAATCCCATGCCACAGGACAGGCTGTGTTACAGCTGAACTGCAGGAGATGATGAAAAGTTGAACAAAAATATGAGATTGACAGTGGCAGGAAAGGACACAACAAGCACAAGCTGCAACATGGAAAATTTGGACTGGATACAGGAATTAGTGGATGTAAAAAGGTGTGTTCGCTACAGGAGACACTTAAAATTTGACAAGACAGAGAAAGGAATAACCTGACCTGGACATGTTCTGACAGGAGGTTCTCAGAGAGAGGCCTCTAATGACCTTCCAGATGACAATGTTGGATGAGTCTATGACAATGCAAAGCACAGAGAATCCTTCTTCAAGGAAAAATAAAAAAAGACAGAATGGTAGAGGAAATCAGCCAGAGGATAAAGCAAGACCTCCTCAAATCAGAGTGTGTCTTGCAACACACCAGCAGCCTACTCCAACCCAAAGCTGCCTTGGAGCAGAGGCACAGGACCAATGGGGTGTCTCCCAGAGCTAATTCCATATACATCACTTTCTCCACCTTTAGACTCTGATAATCTTTCACAGATACCAGAACCAGCCTCTCTGTGCAAAGCAAGAGAAGTTTGAAACCCGCCTTCCAAACAAAATCTGTGTTCCAGCTCCCCAGAGGATTTCAAAGCCTGCAAGAACAACAAGGAAAAACCGAGTGTGACCCACCTGACTTAGCTTCTTGTGAGCACAATTTACTCCACTAATCAAAACCATGTTGGGCATCAAGGGTTTTGGGAAGTGCAAGACAAAGTCCAGCTTCAGGAGCCAAATGGAACCCTGGCGGAGGAGATCCGGCACAGTCACCTCCCGCTTGAGGAATTCCGAGGCCAGTTCTGCATAGGGTTGGAAGACAACATCGCAGAGGAAAAAGTTTGGGATGTCATAGAGCAGGTTCTTCACACGCTGGAGGAAGGTCATGCGGTCTGTGAGGCCTGTAAATAACCTGGGGACGTAGGAAGGAGGGTTGGGGCACTGGGTGGCTGGATATTCCAAAGCGCATGGCATTTGCTGCAGGAAATACACAGATGGCAGGGAAAGGTGCTCTGCCACTATCTGCCCACAGGGGAGAATAGGATCTGTGAGGACTACATCAAACTTGCTCTCCTCAAGGTATCTCATGACCTCTTTGTTGTAGAGTAAGTGGGTGCAGGTGGCCAGGAACAGAGCAGAGGTTTTCTTTGACCGCTGATAAAGTCTGATAACTCTTTCCAGAAAAGATCCTCCTTCAAATAAATCTGTCATAAATCCTCCAAAATCTTCATCCATCTTTTCCTGCGTGAAAGGCACTGGGTACATTTTCATCACGAGGTTCTTTGCTGGCTTGATGTGCAAAGCCACTTCAGGTGCCACCACCACCACCTCATGTCCCTTCTTCTGGAGCATGTCCAGCACTTCCAGCATACTGAGCCAGTGGCTCCCATCCACTGGCACCACCAGGAACTTCCCAGCAGCTGCCAGACCCAGCAGGGACAGGAGCAGAACCACAACTCGTGGAGAAGCACTGAGCCCCAGGGCCATTCCTGCAGGGATCGGGTGAGTGTCTCCAAGGAAGGAAACCTGTGGTAGCACCAGAGCACCCGAGACCACTGGGCGCTTTTAAGCAATCTGTGCTCCAGATTAACTTCTGATCCTTGTTTTGTTTGCTGTGTGGTAAATGTGTAATCACCGGGGTGATAAATGGCTGCACAATGAGCAGCAGAGTTCAGGCAGCTGATAAATGTGGGGGATACACCAGACAAGCCTCGTGTTTCTCTGAAAAAACCTTTGGCACTTCCCTCACCTTTGAGCAGGACTTGGCAAGCCAACATAGCCATTGAGACTCCTGGAATTTGCTGTTAGACCTCCCTCAGCCATCACCAAGCCAAAATTTTCCTAGAGCTGCCTGCAAACAGAGACACTGCTTCTCAACTTGAGAGCCCCCAACCTGCCACGTTCCTCAGGATTCCAGCTTTGAAAATACCCGTTTGAAGAAGTGGAAACATCCACCAGCAAAGAAAGAATTGGTGAGGCAACAAGGACAGAAGCCTGAGGTGCATTTCTCAGTAAACACCAGAGCCTACTACAACAATTTGCTAATTAGGGATTACACCTGGCTGCAAGGCTTTGACAGCCCCACAGACTCATTCCTCACCCACTAATAGAGTACCAAGTTACACAGTTACACAAAATGGCTCTTTATACCTGTAATGAAAACAGCAGAAACAGAGCCCTCTTTAGAGGTGAAGAGATACAGCACAGCTGCCTACAAATGGAAAGGGAGAGTAAAATTCATGAGCATTAACCCTACCCACCAAAACCAAGAACCCAGTGCCCATCTGCAAGACAAAATTTGAGCTGACTCGAGACAGAAATCCATCACAGCACAAATTAAAACAGATTGTTACCAACCTGAGGCAGATCATTGCGAGCACAGTTCACTCCTCCAATTGGAATGATGTTGGGCATCAGGGGTCTGGGATAGTCTAAGACAAATTCTAACCTCAGGAGCCAAACAGAGCCCTTCCGTAAGAGATCCAGCACAGTCACCTCTCGCTTGAGGAACTCCGAAGCCAGTTTTGAGAATGGCTCAAAGGCAAAGTCACAGAGAAAAAGGTTTTGGGTGTCAAAGAGCAGATTCTTCACCCGCTGGAGAAAGCTCATGCTGTCTGTAAGTTGTGAAAATGCCCTGGGCACATAGGAAGGAGGATTTGGACACTGAGTGGCTTCAAAATCTAAACCACACGGAACTCCTCGTAAGAAATATATGGAAGGAAGTGAAAGGTGCTCCGCCAGGATCAGCCCACAAGGTACGACAGGGTCTGTAAGGAGGGCATCGAACTTGCTCTCCTCAAGGTACCTGATGAGCTCCTTGTTTTGCAGCAGATGTTGACAGCAGACAGCTGACATATTACTGAGTTTTTTCATACCTTCGTACACTTTAAGAAATCTTTCCAGAGAAGACCCTTCTACAAATGAAGTGTGTAAAAACGCCTTGAAATCTTTTTCCATCTCTTCCTGTGTGTAGGGAAGCGAGTACATTTTCATCACAAAGTTCTTCGATGGTTTGATGTGCAAATTCACTTCAGGTGCCACCACCACCACCTCGTGTCCCTTCTTCTGGAGCATGTCCAGCACTTCCCGCATGCTGAGCCAGTGGCTCCCATCCACTGGCACCGGCAGGAGCTTCCCAGCAGCTGCCAGACCCAGCAGGGACAGGAGCAGAACCACAAATCCTGGAGAAGCACTGAGCCCCGGGGCCATTCCTGCTGGGATCAGGTAAGTGCTCCAAGGAAGGAAACTCCCAGTAGCAGTGGAGCACCCAAGACCGTTGGGCGCTCTTAAGCAACCTGTGCCACAGCCCAGCTGTGGATGCTTATTTTATGTGCTGGGTGTGGTAAATGTGTAATGCCTGATATGATAAAAGGCTGCAGAACAAGCATGGAACTCCTGCCAAGTCCACAGAATCACCAGGTAACTCCCCTCTATCTCTATCAGAGGATCAGTCCAGAGTGGCCTGGAAAGAGGCAGAGGTGGCTCTGGGACTGCACTTTGGATTCCTTCCCTCTGGCTGGAGTTCTGCATGATCAGGAGCTGTGTCACATGCAGGAGATATGACAAACACATATCACCCTTTATACCAGCATAGCCTTCTTTCCACCAGGCAAGGCCTGTCCCCTCTCCCTCTCCCTTGGAAAACACAAGTCCAGGACACCCAGACCCCAAAGCAGCTACGGGACAGCTCTTTAAGATGGGTTCTAGACTGAAAAGATGGAAGAGATGGAAGGATGATGTCAGGTTTCTGCAGGACACATCACCAACACCCAGCAGCCCTTCCAGTGCCCCTGGCCTGCCTCAGGGCATGCAAGGCTGGGCTTTGTGAACTGGGAGGTTTGAGCAGAGATGTATGAGCACTCTTTGAGGGGGATTTTCCACAAAACAATGCAGGGCCTCACTCTGGCTTCGTTTTTGTCACTGACAAACCACCAATGGTGTCCAGCAGTGCTGGAGTTGTGGGAATGCTCAGTTGGCCAATCCCAGTGTGCTTGGACATGTCTGTCAGGTGTCACAGCCACCTCTGTACTTGGGGATCAGTGGAATAGCCACACATTGGGCTTCACGATCCCACCCTGCAGCACACCAATCTGAAGGAACAGGAGTGAAGGGAAAGCCAGGGTAGCAAAAACCTGGAGCAGCACAGGAGATTTTTTCACGAGGAACTGGGCACGTTGCTGCTGTAAGAATCCCAGGGACCCAAAGCCTGGCACCATCACCAAGGCAGCACCCAA
>VXAC01005222.1:28404-55413 GCA_013399225.1 Rhipidura dahli | reverse complement strand
GTCTTTCAAACCAAGACACCATGTCTGGAGAATCCCTAGAACAGCTGTGCAGGCAAAGGACACTTTTTAACAGTCAGATTAAAGAACATCCTATAAATTTCAGTAATAGTGTCAGGAAATTTGCATACATGCACTAGTAATCCATACATTTTTTGTCTAACTGGATCTTTTAGCACCTCTCCACAAAGGATGTCAGATCATCTGGCTTCATTATAATATTACCTTTTGAAAGTTATTTTCCTGTGAGCAAGATATCTCTGACATGACAGCAAATGTAATGGCAGTTTACTAGCACTCTTAATTAGTTCACATAAAAGAAATACTTTTTCAGACTAAAAGCCGATATTTTACTGAGATCAGCCGTGACAGCCACAAGCATCCACGGCTACAGTTGTACCAAATTATTCTATTGCCAGCAAGAAACACTCAATGACATTTAAAATCAACATTTTTGCTCAGTTTTTCAGAAGTTTTACTAATACTCTGTTTATGGTTATTATGAGATAAGAAATACTAAAGATGCACAATCACCCTAAGAGGTACTATTTTCTTCTAGTCCTTCCTCTGTTTTAGAAAGAACAGCCTTAAGAACAGATGTAATGCAAGCTATAGATAACAATAAAGTGAGGTAGTTCCACACTGTTTAAAACGGGATTGAAATAGTCCCTGAAAAAATGTAGTACAGTTCCATACATCTATAAAAAGTTAGGAAAATAGGTCTTCTTCTCTAAAAGGTGACACAACTGACAGCTCAGCTGAAATGCCTCCAAGATTATTTCAGTTGGATGAGACCTACAACAATCATTTAGCCCAACTGCCTTTCCAATTCAGGACTGAGTTAAAGTTAAAACATGTTATTAAGGTCATTTTTCAAATCCCTCTTAACCACTGACAGGCTTAGGGCATCAATCATCTCCCCAGGATGTCTGATTTA
Organism: Rhipidura dahli; assembly: GCA_013399225.1. Lineage (NCBI taxonomy): Eukaryota > Metazoa > Chordata > Aves > Passeriformes > Rhipiduridae > Rhipidura > Rhipidura dahli. Next base: position 54,479 of record VXAC01005222.1, on the reverse strand, counting down.
AAGCAGAACATAATGTGTCATGGAAGCACATATAAGCAGTCTTATTTCTGCTCTCTAATTACATCTAGCAGCCAGTGTGTGGCTGTGCATTTTATTTTTGTCACAAATTAGATCAATCTGATTATTAAAATCACAATCTTCTTTTATTCTTATTTCTCTTTGTCTTCTTCATCCCAGTATGCTAACTTTCTTAATTATCCTCTTTAAAATCTCAATTGACCTAATAAACTAGTTCATATATTTGTATTGTACAGCAAGTAAAAAAAGACAACCCCATAATTTCTGGATGATAGTAAGGTTTACTTTTTAAGGAAGGAACTCTGTACTGCTGCAGCCTGAGTTATATAAAAATGCAGGCTCTTGTTTTTAGATGAGATCTTAGCAGGAAGACAAGCATAAGAAAGCCTGAAAAAAAATCCCAGTCTTCTTACAGATGATTGTTCTTAGCATATATCAACATACCTGACGCTAATATTTTGGAAGACTGGATATTCATGCAGGCTCATTACAGACACTCTTTACCTATTGAACTAAATACAAGGAAAAGTGATCATCTGAGAGAAGAAATTAAAGCATAGATGACGTACCCAGATTAAAAGAAATTTTTGAGAAATTGGCATCACAAAAGCCATTAAATCTGAATCAGAAGCTGAAGCCCCTGTCTGATGGTTGCTCAAACCAGAATGTGAAATAAGCAAGAAATAACTTTTTCCCCCTCAAGCCTTCCTTTTAGATTTTGCCCATAGTGTTGTCAACCTAGACTTCTCAAGCTGTATCACAGAGGCATTCCATTTTCTATAGTAATTATCCGTCGTTTTTCAGTAAATGTTTCATACTGCTGTGAAACAAAATTGAAATCAGCCCAGTGGAAAAGTGAACAGGGAAGAAGGTCAACCTGAAATAGAGGGCAATAAATAAAATGATTGACTTTGCAGACCAGATTACTGTGTTCAATGTGAGAGTGGATGTCATTTCTGAAGTATTTAAAAGGCTAGCAAGCAGGTGGTCTTTGGAAGTATGATCACATGCTTTGCAAGAAGAGAAAAAAATCTCAAAAAGATAGAGTTTATTAAATACCACTAACTCATTAACTAATATTTGTATACATATATAACTATTTTTAGTAAAACTCTCAAGATATATTTTTAAATATATTAAAATCACATTGTATTTAAATAGCTTCATGATCATCCTGAGACAAATAAAGTCACTTTGCTTAACTCATTTTGTGCTCTCATTTGTTAAAATCTATTTCTTACTGTTACTAAAAACAGAAATGTCTGAAATGAAGCATAGCATTGTGCTCACCTGAAGACTTCCTGTTCAACAGCAATCTGTGTGTTTATATATACAGCTAATAGAATTGTGGGGGTTTTTTCACCATGAATTCTTCAAAAGCAGCAAGAAATAACACTTTAGACATAGGAAAACCAAACAGAGTAAGATAGAAATATGCAAATTGATAAGAACTCAAATGCTGACAGCTCTTTTCTAATTCCAGAAGTTTATAGGCTATGTCTTTTATGACTAATTTAGGATGATAAGTTTTAATGTAAGAGTGTGTAAGATGCTTTTGATGTGTTATAAGGTCAAGTAAAAATATATTGAGATATATCCAAAGTAGAATGTGTGGTGGTATCTTTTTATAAACACAGAAGTCAGAAGGCTTAAAAATCAGTCCTAACAAGCTCCTTACAAATATGGAAATATTCTTGAGATGAGACAGTTCTTTTCATGTATTTGCTGTGTCAAACTAGACACATGCTCCAATGTTTAAAGAAAAAAAATTAAAAGGAATCTAGGAATCTTAATAGTATTATTTAAAACTATCCAAAACTACCTTTACACTTCAATTTAGTAAAGGTGAAATGGTAGTATGCAATAACCCACAGTGTGCAATGACTGTCTCATTAAGCTTACTGGGTATGTAAGCAATACATCTAGTGAACTGCCCAAAGTCAGTCCCTTTGGGACTGTATCTGCTGCCTGTACAGGCAATGAATCTATAAGCACTGCTCCAGGTGTCACCAGATTGCACTGAAGACTCATGGATCAGCTAAGTGGACTAAGCTGCTCAGCAGAATGCTGACAGACTTGGCCATGCTGTGTCATTCTTGCATTTCAGCTGCAGTGTGCAGATGTGCACATAATGTCTCCTCAAGTTCAGCCAGGTCAGAAACAGACTGGCAAATCTCCCACCCACCCTTCAATACTGAAACAGCCTGATGGTCTCTGCCACAGCAATCTTCTCTCCAAGCTCTCCAAGAACACAGGCTGGACAACACCTCTTGAAATATCAGCTGGGAATACTGAAGAAGACTAATACAAATGAACATGCTCCCAAACCTTTTGAGCTCACTCAGCAGTAAGGGAGCAACAGATTGCAGACCACTGAGAAAGGCTGGACATATTCAAGTCCATGGGGCCAGACAGGATAAACACAGGCATTAGCTGTTTTGAAACCAGCCTGCCATCAGGAGAAGTTCCTGATCTCTGGAAAAAGGTTAAGATTGCACTCACATGTAAAACAATATGCAATATGCTAAGACTTATACAGAATTAAAAATAATACAATTCCTGAAATTGGCACCAGTGTTTTCCACCAAAAGTAGACATTTTTACCTTGGTAAACAAAGTGAAACCCTCTGGCTGATGCCCCACTCTTAGCACTGAATCGCAGAAGAATTTGATTAGATGTAGCCAAAGGCAATGTCTCTCCTACAAATAGAAACAGAAAATAAATACACAAAACAGAAACAACAGTTATAGCTCTTCAATGTGTAATCAAATACGCTGTTAAAGTACATAGTTTTATGTTTTCCTCTATAGTTAAAGAAAACATATATAACATTGCACAAAATTAAATCTGCCATTGTCAGAACAAAAAGACTTCAGGATTTAACAAGAGAAACCTTCCGGCATTTACTGCAGCAGCTGGAACTAGAGCTCCAATAAACTATCTGACTGGAGAACCCTACTGCCATTCAGGGCTAAAAGTATTAGAAGACTTTATAGGTAACTCTTTTCTGTGACTGAGAGCTTTATTTTGCCTTGTAAAACACATTAAACAAATAAAAGCATTTGAAAAATGCCACAGGGATCTTCATGGAATGCTTACCATTTCAAAACTAAAACTGAGAGAGAGCAAACTGATGACTTGTTTTATGTAGTGGCTTCAATAAAATACATGGTGACACATGAACTGTATTACATTATTAACTTTCTTATAGCATTGCAAATTTTATTTCTGATTTGAGGATTAATAAATATATTTAATATACTTCAACACCTTTCCTGACATAGCAGTCAGAAGTCATGATAAAAGGTCAGTAATGAAACATTCTAGACAAAATTGCAGTACTTCTACAATGATTCCACTACATATGACTAGTGCTTTTATTCTCACTGGACTGTATAAATCCATATTTTATGAAATTCTACAGAAATGAATGATGATTTAAAATATCTTATATAACTAGATATATAATTCTTTCACTTCGATTAATTTTATACTATTGTAACTAGTGATTCCATGTAACAGAATCCTGAATCAATGTAAATCAGATATATCACAAGTGATAAATAAAAATCAGAATTTTAAGTTCCCTTCAAGTATTTTTAAATGTCTGCTAACAGACATTAGTTTCAACTTTTACATGACTGTTAGATGCAGTAAAATTTGGTGTGTAGATGGACTGTTTCCGAAATTAAAAAAAATGAATTTTGTTTTGTTGCTGAACTCCAGTCAGTAATTAAACAAATCTTAGAAGTTTTTGTGAACTCTTACTATGACACAAATAGCTAGGATTCACCAGAGGAAAATTAAAAGATGAGTTTTTCATGCAATAATATATTTACTATAAATCAAATAGATATGTTACATTCTTTTCATATAAAGTATTTCTTCAATTATTCAAAGTAAAAACCAAGAAGCCATGAATAGCCCTGTAATACAAAAATTTTAAACTCACATATAAACTCTCCTAAATACCACAAGTGTTTGACAAGTCACATCCATAGCTGCAGAAATATACTTACATATCACTGAAGAAGAACAAAGTCATTACCCATACACACACTGGAAATTTGACCATGTTGAAATCCATATAAGCTTAATTATGATTTCACAAGGTTAACATTTTGCTATAGATACCTGAATGCAACAGCTGGCCTGCTTTTAGTCTAAGTGCACGTTTGCATACAGATAATTGCATTTTGTAAATACAAGTAATTTGTGTTTAAATTAGACATTCAGAATATGTAGATGTGAATTTCAAAAAGTTTAGGGGCAGAGAAGAAAATTATACCATCCAGTCTGCCCTTTATATAGAAACCTGAGAATTTCATTCAACTCTTTCTATACTCACCCAAGTGATCAGTTCTTGCCTAAACTATACATTCCAGAATAATGTCTTGATTCAAAGATGTAGAAGCATGTTCCATTTCCCTTAGAATCCTGTTCCAATGACTTTATTTCCAAAGTAAATTCATAAGATACTCCTGATAATTTTTCCCATATTCAGCTGTGTAAGAAATGCATACTTATTTTCTTTATTAATTACCTGAGTGGGATCCAGACAGAGAACTAAGGAGTCTAGCCTGAGAGTTTTCTCCATCAAATAATTCTGCCACATCATTCAAAGCTGTCTGAAAATAGGCAAACTGTCCAAACACCACTACATTAAAAAAAAAAAAGAAAAATAAAATGATAGAGAGGGAAAAAAAAAAAAATACCAAAAAGGGAGAGAAGATAAAAGAAGAACTTAGTCTTCAAAATTGAATTTAAGGATGTATTCTGCTTGTCTTATTTATTAATGAATTCCTGCATGCATTTTTCCAACTTACTTCATTGTGTAACATGATAAAACAGCTGCATTAAACTTAAGTGATAAGAATATTTTTTTGCTTTTCATTATTTCCATATTTTTAATTAAAACCAAATTTATTAAATCATGCTTTCACCAAAACTGTGCCCTCCAGTCTAACAAGTCTTATTGCTTAGGTGCCTATGAGAATAAGAAAATGGAATATTTAAACAGAAAGGTTTGTACCAAAATTACATTGCCAACTATAGCAACTATTAAGAAGCATCTATTATCACATAGGATTAGTTCTTTACCTGGCTTTAGTCTGGCTTTAGAGGAAGATTTTTTAAAGTTATTGATTTGTTAAATTTTCAAATTTGCATTAGTACTTATTTTATCAGAAGGCTATAAAAACTGGTCAAATACTAAAAATACCAGTGTGTTACCAGCTTTGACATACCACTACACTTAATTTGCACTTCAGTGTACATAAAGTGTATTAATAAATCATTTAATTATATGTCTCACTAGTAAATATCAAATAGTTCACTGAATTCAAATATCATATAGCAATAAAAACATGAAGTAAAACCAAGTCAATAAAAATACCATCTATATTTTATTTACAGCTGAGTCCTTACAGGTTTCATTGTGCATAGAAAGTACCAAATGCATTAAGTTACTGTGAATTCAGCCTTTTGGTAAATAAGTAGCAAAATTAATCTTACTGCTACTTGTCTGGACTTTGAAAAAACCTTCTTTGTAGAAAACTATACATTACATACAATTGCACAAGTTTTAGCAATTTTGTCCAAGTATTTCAACCCATTGAAAAAATCAGTTTTGTGATTTTTCACAAACATTTCTGGTACTTTAATGTAAAATTGCCTCCTTTCCCTCCTCTGTCCATCCTAAAAAAAATATGATTCTACTCATCTTGTCCTTGTTAAAACTTGAAAACCAAAAAGTTAAAATGTAGGAGGAATATAAGAGCTTGTTTTCAGACAGCTGATTTTACTTTGCAGGAAGCTTGAATGAACAATTATCCTATGATGATGAGCAATGTAATCAATGAAGGTATTCAGAATATGCTTAGGTAGCAGACAGATGTCTTACCTGAAGTCCATTGATTACTCCAGGCAGAAGTAAAAGGTTAAAACCCTAGAATCATATTCCATGTCAGGAATATCTTTAGTTTTTATAAATAATTTGCAATACTATGTAAATGTAAGGTCATTATTACACATAAAGTACATTTAAACAGTAAAAAAAAATGATAATGATTGATAAATCAATAGAAGAAATTCTTACCAAATTCTTTAGGGACAGTTATTGAATAAAGGCAAGTCTGTCCAGCAGTATAATTATGAGGATAATTTGGTGATAAAACCACTCCCTCTGATCCAGTATACTGCCCTCCACATGGTGCTGGAAACAAACACAAGGAAACACAATATATTAATTAGGGTTGGCTGTATTTGTTAAATCTTAAAATAAAAATATGAAGATCCCAAAATTACACTTTACTGGTTTTGCTTTTGTTTGCGTTACCTGTACTGAAATACTTAATGGTTCTTTCTCAGGATATAATTTTATTATAATTTCTTTAAAATTAGAATACATGTGAGTTTTGCTTGACTACAAGTATTCCCATAGGACAGGAAGCATAAGTTATTTAATTGAAAGATACTGTAAACACAGACTTTAGGTTGGGTTTTCATTTGAATATCTGTCTGCATCTATCCATCTTAAAAACAGGTCAGGAAAAGATATGGTACTGCATAAAAAAATGGCACAGAAGAATACATAGATGTGCTGGCACTACCCTGCACAGAATGCCAAGGACTCTGCTTTGTGCAAGTATGCCTGTATTGCCTTTTGTTTATATCTTCCTAGAGGATTATGAAAAGAGCACATAGATTATGTATATGAAAAAATCTTTGGCTTCATATGTATAGGAAAAAAAAAAACCCAATAGAAAGTTAAGGAAAACTTTTTAGAGCTACAGAAGTTCAAAGGGATATTTAAGAACAGTGGAGCTCAAACCTCCAAGACAAGTCAGGATTTATATGAGTAGTAGTTGTGTCTGTATCACGAGAAAAACAATAACAGTGGATATATGGCACATTCCTCCATGTATAGGCAGTAAGGGTGGCATACTAAGGGACAGATGGAGTGGTTATTTTTAAGTTCAAACACATCCTTGTTTTGGATATTGAGTAAATTGATTTGTATACACTGAAAACAAAGTATTGCTGTCACTCTTCTCACATTTTGGAAAAATCTGGCTTCCTATCAAAATCTTCATCAAAATATAAATCTTGTATTAAATTAGTTACATGCAATTCAGTGTTCTTCTTATTGTGAGAAATGCTTTAACAAAAAACCTATAGTTTTCACCAGAATAACAAATTGTTTTAAGAAGTTAACTTACCCAAAAAAACAAGAATAAAATTATTTTATAAATAAATAAATAGACAAATAAGGTCATAAAAAATAGTATAGCCACATTAATTTGGTTTTAAGCAAGGAAAATATCATTCAACTATAAGGAACAAAGTAAATCTATATTACCCTGCTGTGGGCATCTTACATATAGCAGAGTACAATCTAACACCTTCCTGGAAAGGAGCTCAGAGGAGGACCTGTGGCCCAGGTGGACAAAAAGGTTACTGGAGTGGGGCTATGAAAGTACCCTGTTACCAACTCCTGGCTCTGCAGACCTGGCTCATGTGCTGTGGAGCTGTGCCTAGTGAGTGAGGACAGAGCCTGTGCTTGGCTCTTAGCCCTTGTTCAGCAGACCTGTTCTTTCTGCTCCTTGACAGGTCTTTAAAATTATGCTTGAAATTTCTCCACAAGTGTGACTTCCTTATAAAAAAAGGCAGTAATTAATACTACAAATCCATGTCTTCTCTTAGCTGCTTATATGAATTATTCAAAAATTCAATGTAATGATAGAGGATGAGAAGTTTGATCTATCAGTAGACAGAATAGGATTATGTGGCTAAGGTGAAACTCAAATGGTACAAGGAATTAGTTTATGGCATGAATTTAAAATCTTTATTATTTCCTTCTCTTCTTGCTTTGAGGATATCAGAAACTATGCCATAAAGTCTGATTACCACATGAAATTCTCAAGTCATGCACATTTCACTGAAATGAAAGTACATCACTTACACTTAATTTAAAACAAACTCCAGAGTTATGGAGTTGTAGAAATGTTTCCTTCCAAGTTGTGTTTTTCTATAATTAAAAATCTAAAATTTTGTGGGAGAATATATTTCATAAATCAACTAATACTTTATGGATTTTATTAACTAATGTATGTAAATTCTTTTTGATTTGTTGAAACTCTTCCATATGTGTATATATATACACAACACAAATACTGAAACAAGGATAAATTAGTTAGCCATAATTCTGAGAAGTCATTTTAATTTTCTGCCTCAGTAACTATAATTCTTATTCCAAGCTGACAATTAATGCAATATTGAGATGGTTGTGGTATCTATTAGAAATAATACTGGGTGTCTCAATAATCTTATGTATTACATTGCAATCATTATATGAACGTGTGTTGATTCCAGAGTTTAATAACATATTTAAATACTTAATACATCATTGACTAAGCTACAGTCCAACAGTCATCATGATTCTTATTTTTTGACCTCAGGAGTTTTTTTACACAAGCTGTAGGTGTAGAAATAGTGTAAACAGCCTCAGGAACTGAGAAACAGAATTCAACAGGGGGGAACAAGGGAAATAATAAGAAAACAGTACGTACCATTACAAGATGGCAGCGCTCTGTTCCACGCTGGCTTTCCATCTGCACCAATTACACATGTTATACTTGAAGGTTCAATAACCTTATATCCAGAATCACACTGGTAAGTAATGGTTGAACCAAGCTTAAAGTCTGTTCCAATCCTTGTGCCGTTCATGATGTTTCCAGGATCAAAACAAGCTTCCCGTGGCTTTTCTGTTAAAATTAATTACAGTAAATCTATACACACTTTCAATTAAAAAAAACCAAACAAACAAAAAAAAAAAAACAAAAAAAAAAAAACCAAAAAAAACCACCAACGAAAAAGAACAATTATCAGTGGCTTTTTTTTAGTCAGTTTAAATTTTTCAACAACTTAGTAATAGATTATTCTTGTTGAATCACGGATCATGGATGTTTGCATAAGATTGGTTATCTGGAAGAGGAAATAATACTGAGAGGATCTAACCAAGAGAATTTTCTTCCTAACTTTTGTTAGTGGAATCCTCCAGAAGCTGAATGACTCCAATAAAGTTTACTGTTTGGTATTTAGTATTTAGAAGAAAAATGGCCAGTTCTAGAATTCACCACTTCTGTATGTATATTGGTGACAAAAGGAGGATTATGGAAAATGTGGGTCCTCTCCAGAAAAAATGGAAGACCTGGTTACCCAGGACATGGAGAAGGCTCAGGTAGTCAACAACAAGGGCTTGTAGAAACAGGACAAAGGGGAGTGGGTTCAAATTGAAACAGGGTAGGTTTAGATTAGATATAAGGAAGTAATTCCTTACCATGAGGATGGTGAGGCATTGGAACAGGCTGCCCAGAGAACTTTTGGATTTCCCCTCCCCAGAAGTGTTCTAGGTCAGATTGGATGGGGCTTTGAGCAACTCAGTCTAGTGGAAGGTGTCCCTTACATGGCAGGGGGGTTGGAACTAGATGATCTTTAAGTCCCTTCCAACTCATACTGTTCTATCATTTTATACATTGTACATAAATTATTGAATAATTTACATAAGAAAAATATTAAATTATTAGGCCAAAACATACTGTCCATTGAGTACAATAATTTTCTTAAACAGAATATTCTGTTCTTGTATCTTTTATTTTTATCTCATTATAATTTCATTTAACTTCCAGTTGCATAGAGGAACTCATACCAAACTGTGCTGAGAATGAAAAATAGACACACAGTAAAAATGTGTGTGCACATTTCCAATCGCCATTTTTATCTCTTTATCTCCTTCTGCTCAACATTTCATTTTTTTCATTGCAGGCCCTTCAGGTTTCCTGGAACAAATTGTTTTCCCATTTTTTTGATATTTTGTTTAGGCAGGGACAAACAGTCTAAGATTTAATTTATGGCAATATGACAATTATTTGGGAAGAAGAACCTTGCACATATGGAGAATAATGCATGATGCTGGGTGACAGAAGAAGACTAAATATAAAAAGAATATTATAGTTCTTTTCCACTCCTCTCTCTCTTTTATATTTTTTTCTGTATTTCTTAGATCTTTTTGTCCTTCATTTTTAACGTACATTAATGTGGTTTGCTTCCATTTTCAAGAATAAGAAGCTGAGGCAACACTTCTGCTGCTGAAAAACAGCTTGATAGAACTCAGCAAAGATTATAATCAAGCCACAGACAACATATGTGACTGGAAAAGAAACCAGCATCTTCAGTGATTTTCTGACTTTAATAAATAGTCAGCCTAACCCAGTCTCTATCTAGTAAGAGACACCCCCTCAAAAAAAAAAATGCAATTACTATCCAGTAGTATTTATGCAAAAATGCATTTGTAGATTCAAAACAATGTGGAAAGGAAAATGTATTAGCATGTATTGAAATATGAAAAAGCAGTCAGGTGGTATTCTTGGGTAAGACAATTTCATTATTGTAAAACATTTTCCAAAAGTTACTTTTGATGTGCATCTTCAACCTATTTTTCTTTTTTTTCTGGAAGATGAAAATGTGCATAAGTGACGTGAAAGAAATTTTGTGAAATAGGATTTCTGTGTTCCTTCACATATTAACAGAAAATGGTTTTTAAAACATACATTGATGCATCAAGGCATATGTCAGTTCAGTTATGAGTACATACAGAAGTAAACAGATTTGAGTCTCAATAATTACTAAATAACATTTTTTTCTTTTATTTAGGGTACGATGAGAACGGTACCTTTATAGTCAATGGCAAATCCTGACATTCCAACAGAAGCATCACTGCGAAAAGCCAGAAACAGGCTGTTACCACTGCTCTCTATTCTTTCAGGAGCCTGTGAGCCTTGAAAACTGCCAATTAGAGGACTGTTGGAATCTTCTCCTTCATAAATATGTAGAAAATCATAACTGGGTTCCATATTGAAACTGAAAATAAAAGGAAAAAATAATTAAGTATTCAAGTTCATTTAATGAGTTAAACATTACTGTGGCTGTAGCTGCCAATTTCCTGCTTAACATATATTCTTCTCCAGAAATAAATGTCCTTTTAAATACCATTCACAGTAAAAGTTAACTAACTTTCAATGGAGCTCTTTTTACCGTTGATATGAACACATTCAGCTTTCTAAAAGCCACCATGAATATCCTCCCACCTATCTTAAATACCTTTATCAAGATAATGAAATCACTTTCTTCAGAAAAGCTGCCTCTTACCAGTGACCATGCAAATGATCCAGAAAAGTAGCTTGAATTAAAAGTCCATATTTAGTGGGCCAAACTGGATTATACTAAATTCACCCATTACAAATATAAGTTTATCATTTTAGAAACAAGATGCTTTCACATGGATAGACCACTACCTTGGAACTTTTGTTCTTATCCAAATGATATAAGACATGAAAATGAATGTGAATTAATATTAATTCTCACCAAACTATGTTATGCTGCATTTGATAACATTTATATGTTTTACAAAGTAATTATGAAGATAATACAAATGGAATGTCTTTCAGAGGAATTTAATTAAGGTGAGTTCTGAGACAATGTAAAATCTCAGGCAGTTCTAGGAGAAATGCGTACAGAGTTAAATAAAAGGAACACTGAAGAAAATATAAGAAACTTGAAACTAAATTAAAAAGGGCAAGCAAAGACTCAGTCAGGTGGCTAGTTTTGGGGTTTTTTTCTATTTAATTTTTGTAGAACAAAATAAATAAGTATTTGTCTTTTGCCCAGGTGTGATGCACAGCTGTTTTTCTTTCTATTACACCAGTTAGTATTGTTAGATGCAAACTTTTCCAAATGATGTAACACAAAAGGAATGATATCTTTAGCTAAGTAATCAGCAGGAAACATTTTCCTAATGCCAAATGGAAACAGCTTCATATAATGAATAAATTTTTATGCCCTATTTTCAAGAGGTAGAAGCCAGAAAAATATTTTAAAATATTTGCTAAGACACAAAAATTTTAGTTGAGGGTTTTAGAAGTGTTAAAAGGAACAGAAACCTAAAGGCCAAAACCAAAGAATATCAAATTGTATAGAGCAATGGTTTTCAATCTTTCTGTAGGAAACACACATTTGACAAAACATTTTACATCTCCTTATTCTCAGTCCACATTCGCATCCTGTGCAGACACTGCTGCTTTCTCAAAGCCAGTTCTGTGAGAATAGCACAGGCCTCAGCTGTAGCCTACTGCCAAATATGAGAAAGGTTAGGTGAAATAAACAGAAAATGGTATGTTAAGAAAGTAGGTTTAGCAGAATAATGTCAACGAAACATTATTTCCTCTGCTCTCCGTCATCTGCCAAAGGTCTTGGGAGTCTGGGGAGGTCCCTGCTCTCTGGAAGATAGCCTGCAATGTTACTGCAATTTACAAGAGGAGTGTGAGAGAAGACCCAGGGAACTCCAGTCCTGTCTAACTTCAGCTACAGAAAACTGTGTGTATTACTTAACTGTGATAATTTAGAAAACGTATTGGATGTATAGCATAAACAGAAAATTCCATTATATTGATCACATTGTACTCCTTATAATAATGATCACAAACAAATCTGAATACTGAGTAAATTTCTTTCATGTTATTTGAAATGAAGAATTTGAGCATATTTAGGCAATCCACAAAAATATGCTGCCTACTACATCTATCATGGGACATCTTCAAGAGTTTAATCCGTGGAGAACTATTGTTATCTATATGCTATTTGATCAAATACCTGAAAAACAGAATTACCATATTCTTTATTATATAATTTCAAGTACCTTGGGATTCCATTCTTTAATATTGTGTCTTCCATTAGTTTTTAGAAAATAAACTGCAATCCACAGTTAAAGAAACTGATTTGGTTTTTTTGTTTGGTGGTGTTTGTTTGTTGTTGTTTTGGTGTTATATTGATTTTTTTTTCACACAGAAAGTGTATAAATATTACACAGCAAAATTCTCAACCTAGAATAATCACAATTGATCAATATTCCACTGTAAGTCAACAGCAATGTTTCCATTCTCAGCTTTAAAATCACACTTAAAACACAGTATCAAAAAATGAAAGATATTGCATTTGTATCCATAGATACAGCAAGCAAGATGATTATACAGGACTGATCCAATTAGAAACAATAAATAGAGTACATGAATATGACTATATCCCTGAACTTCAACCTGTAAAAATCTATGCAATACATATGGGTTGATGAGGGAACACAGAGAAAATAATTAAAATTGAGATAAAACATTATCTTAAAGTCTTTATCTCTTGACTAAGTAGAACTTTTTTTTTTTTCTGATCTAAACACTTTAAGCAAAGTATATTTAGGCTATATTTCTAAAAACCTGTAAGAAATGACTTACAGATAGAATTTCCACTGCACTTTGAGTCTGGACTATTAGGTACAATAGCATAAATCAAGCATTTCAACAAATCAATAAAGTCTTTCAAGGATTTTCATTTGATATGTCACAGAAAGTTTTGTTGTCCAGGAATATATTGGAGCACAAAAGTACCATATAGGTATATATTTTTCTTTTACATTTTTTTGAATCAATGATACAGCATGTATTAGATATATGCTCAAGGGTGTAGCCAGAGAATTTAATTAGAAGCTTTAAGAAATTATAAATATTGTCATTTTTAGATTTGAAACCCTTTAAAACAGAGACATTCATTGAGAAAAGGTACCTTTTGAATATCAAGGCAATGACAAAGTCAGGATTTACTTTTATTCTCCAGTCACATTCTTTCCCAGGAGGATAAGGCTGTGGATAGTTAGGTGATAAAATAACTCCTGCTGGGCCTGTAAGGTTTCCTCCACATGCAGCTGTCACAATGTAAAAAGAAATAGGAATATGGTCATATGCTAAATTCACAAGCACATATTAGCTTTTAAGTAGGAGCAAAATGACTTCTACATTCACTGAAATGAATAATATTTTTTTTTTTTTAAACAGAACTTTCCCACTTCCTGTTAGCAAAAAAAAAATCTATTTTCCTTTTTTAAAAGTGACCTCTGTTCATGTTCAAAAGTGGTGCAGGAAAAAAATCTTTCTAAATGAATAAAAATATGAAGTTAAATAGGAATTCCTGTATATTTCTGGTATTACTTAATCCTGTCTCTATCATGCTGAAAATTTCTTATGTACTGGAAGTACTTTAAGAACTGGGAAAACTCAGTAGTAGGACTCCAGTTGCAGTTCCTATTGACCATAGATGTTGCAGAAACCAGTTTGAATAACTTAGTAATGATATTACACAAATCAAAAATCAAATACATTCATTTAGTTATCATGAATTGAATGTGACTTTTAAATAGATAAGGAATCCTACTCTCATAGATGGTAATCACATAGAAGTCTAACAAAAAAAGTAAAGTAGTCAACACAGGCTGCATCTACATTACCAAGTCAACCAGACTCAGAGAAACATATTTTTAGTGCAAACCAGTTGGTGCTAAGTATTTAGAATCGACACAAAACATTTTAAAGAGGTTTCTTTCTTTTCAGGCCATTCCATTTATAAGTCACCACACTAAATTAAGGACTTTATGAAAATTTTAAAATGACATACAGTGGTTTTACAGAACTCTTAAGGTTTCTACTATTGTCATGTCTACACCAAAGATTACTTTAATCTGCTTTCCCCTTCAAAGTCACCTTGAGTATAGGGAAGAATAACAGTAACTGTATATATATATACTCTTTTTGCCCAAAGGGATTTTCTCTTTCTTTCCCACTTATTTTCTTCTTCCTTTTATATTTGTTTTGTTGGGGTATTTTTACTAGACTGTAAAGAAATATGGAGTGATTAAAATTGGTATTCAAAATAAAAGTATGAATCTTCTAGACCTTTAGATATCATACATATATATTATTTTATTTTTTTATTTAGATGTTTAATTTGTGAATGATCCAAATATGTTTAGTAAGCATTTTCATACTGCTTTGTACACTGCACAAAAAGTATTCCGAAGACAGTAAGCAGATTATGTGCTGCTCCAATTCTCTTTCATGATGTGGAGTCAGAGAAACTATCCTCCCTTATCTTGAATCCTGCACAGTATTTTTACTTCAGAGAAACAGAGGGACTGCAGTTGTTTGAGGATATGTTATTTTGGAAAGTTCCTCTCCAAAATGCCTTATAGAAAGAAAAAGCATAATATTTATTCCAGAGATATTGTATCTGGGTTTTAGGATTGCTAACGTAAGTCTTCATTTAATTATAAATCAGTAGGCAACAAAATAAAAAGGACAGAAAAAATTACTGTGCCTCGCAGATAAATTTGCAGAAGCTGATTATTCTTAGGAAACCTACACTGATGACCTTAAAATACAATTCAGCAAGACTTCTAAGCCTGTAACTATTACTCTACTGACAAGAACCCCAGTGAAACCTTTAAACAATCTAGCACTATGAATCCACCCTCTCCTGGTGCTATGGAAATATATCTAAGTTCTTTCAACAGCACTGTCACTTGGATCCCCTTCTCTGCATCTACTTTTCCTGATAAGTATCCATCTTCCAAGGTACTGCACCAGATGGGTATTTAATCTGAGTAAGAGAACTCAGAAAGTTTTCAGAAAAAATAATGGATCACAGTTATGTAACCAAACTGTTACATAGAAGAACATTCTAATGAGACCATTTCAACTTGATTTTTTTTCAACCAAATCACCGCTTCTGTTTAATTATTTCTATCAGATTTTGTCAATTTTAAACTTTTTTGAAGTTTAAAGAATAAAGTAAGAAAATAACACCCAAAAATACTGTTAATCAAGAGAATGAGACTACATTGTAAGTACAAAATAACTGAGTTCTGTAGAGATCATTGCTCCAGCAAGAGCACCATGTGCCCAGTAACTGAACAAGAAATCTGATCTGTAGTAGTCCTGAATAGAGACTAACATCTTAATACCTATGCATGTAGGAGGATCAGGCTGCCAGAAGAATCGGTTATTCAGTTGCACACATGTAATTTTAGCCTGTCCTTGCAGCTGGTAGCCAGGGTCACACTGGAAGGTGGTGGTATCTCCTGGTTCTCTGCTGTCTCCATATCTAGTGCCATTCTGTGGTGTCCCAGGATCATTACAAGTTGATGCAGTGGAAGCTGTAAGGGAATGATGAAATAAAAGCTTTAAGGTGGAGATACTTACTTACCATCCATAATTAAATGCAAATATTTCCATTAGCATTCCAACCAGAGACAGTATTATTTGCTCTTCAGTTAATACAGGAAGGCATTTTGTTCCTTTTCTTTTACAAAAATCTGCCCACTGAGATACATCATGATTATGTTGACTTTCTGCCAGTATCTTTAGTATAAAAATGGCCTGATTTTTTCCAGTTAATACATCAAAAGAGCTAGTAACTCCTTTTCTCACTCTAATGTTCTGGTTATCAAAACAGATTCGATGCCTTTTGCACAATAGTGTAAGTATCATGTTGTAAATAACATTGTTTTATAGTCCTACTATCCTGCAGCATGCAAATGCTGTTTACCACCATCTGGCTAAATCAAATAGCAGCTTATGCAGCCCTGAAGTTTTCATTTCAGAAGCAAGAAACAACTTCCTTAGAGATCACTTAAACTGAATCTTAGCAAAATATCTCTCTTATGATTAGTTCTCGGTAGCTGGATGAGGATTTTGCTTTCTTAAAGAATAAATTAATTTAAAAAGCAATGCTAAACTAACAATCAGTATGGGATGACTTAAAGCAAGTAATCACCCAGAAAGTGGATACACAAATCTGCATCTGCTGTGGATTTCCAGAAGATGTCAGGTCTCTTCTGGCTCTTCTACTGGCTTCAGGTATTCATTCATCCAGAGTTGCAACAAACTTTGCAGTCTTCCAAAGTAAAGGAGGTCCCATCTCTGGAGACTAATATCCCTACTGAATTGCACTCTTGTTTCCTACCAGTCCTTACCCAAACATCATTTTCAAAGAATTTACTACAACTGTGAACAAACGCCAAAAAAAGAAGTCATAAATCCAGTGTCACAATTGCCATTATTGGTACTGGTGTCTACCAAAAATATGCAACCTTCCTGACCATAATAATCCATTTTCTGAATTAACAGCTGCATCTATTCCTTCTGTCCACACCAAAAGAGTATATCACTATAAAAAACAGCAAAAATAGCTAATATTTGCAAACTTGAAAAAACTACCAGATTGTACAATGGGAAAACTTTTTTTTTTCCCCCGGTGTTGTAAATTTTCAGAAGAGAGAAAGGCTGAAATAAATTTAAAAAAAAAAAAAAAAAAAAAAAAAAAATAAAAAAAAAAAAAAAAAAAATTTGAGACNNAAAAAGTAGTAAAATAAGAAACAAAAATTTTGGACTCTTAAAGCACTTTTATTCATGTTCAAGCAAATGGGTGGTCACAGATAAATTGTAGAATTTGTAAAACATCTTTATGGGAGAATTTGTGGATTATTATAATTAACACACTAGAAACAAAAAAACTTTGCTTAACATTTTATTGCTCATAGTTTTTTTGTCCTTGTTTCCACTCCAAAACAACAGATGTCATACTTAGGATCATTCATATATGTAAATGAAGTAAAAGATATGGCAGGTTTTTTAACCGTGGTGGACTTTTTTCCACAAGGAATTAAAGTAATAGCTGTCACTGCTAATGACTACTGTGTAAGCATTCCCCAGGCACCACTCTGACAACTTACCTGACACCCCATATAGCAGTGCAGTTTACTAAAAGTATGATTAGCCACAAGGGAATGAAAGCATGGTCATGACCTCAGAGAAGTTTCTCCTGAACTGACAGACAACAACAGCTCTGAACATTGGATCTCTCTAGTGCATATCTGTTGAAGACTTGTAATGACAACAAGCCTATCTCTATCATTAGTTGCCGTCTTTTTTTTTTTAACATCTCTGAATAGATTCATTTTCTTCTTAAAAGGTTATGCTATATAATATCTCAGCAAACAACACTTTCCCCATGTTAACTGTGTCAAGTATCCACCCATTAGGAAAGAACAATGCCTTCTAATATTAATTTCAATGTTAATCTCCATGTTTTATGTACAAAGTTCTAAATTTTAAAAATTATCACAGACATTTAATAAACAAAATGTTCTTTACACTGTTTGTCTTGCAGCCTCAGAAGTTATTTTATGTATTTGAAATCAACAACCTTTTTATTGTGCCAAATACACTTGATCCTAATTAAATAGAACACCAGACATTTAAGCACTGATGTGTCATCTAGTAAAGTGAATATTTAGACAGACTGTCAACTTTTCAACTTGCCACCTTTCCAAGTTGCTTCACTTCTCAAGAATCCCAAGAGATTCTGTAACTGCATGAAAATTACAAGTCTGATATTGCTTCATTTGGTATTTTGCAAATATCTGAACTGTATAGAGGTCATATGCATTTATAAGTAATTCAGAAATTAAAATTTACCAGCTTTCCGTCACTGCTCTTCTTTTATAACATTTAACAAGTAAAACTTGTAAACTGTAAAGCAAGGAAAGCAATAATTTCCTTTAAGGCTCAAGGATGCAAAATCAAACTCAATTACATAGTTAGACTTTTAAAATATGACTGAGAAAAATTAGGTTCCTAAAACGGCATAGCCAGGAGATGAGATGTGAATGCCACTAAGCTGGAAAATAAGTGATTGCTGCTTCTCAGCTCTTGCATATGTGCTCTAAGCCTTAAACTTAGATGATACTCAGTGGGTTATAAAGTAATCCTCTGTACAGATTTCCCATCACTTACTGTCTTCTCTGCTCAGGGGAGGAACAAGCTTCTGTGTGCATTAAAGACAGAACTTAGAGGTAGGTTCCAGAAGAACAGACAGCTGGGAAAACCACAGATAGCTAAGGAGATTTCAGACCTCCATATGTAGACAGCCACTGTGTTAAGCCTCCCTGTTTCTAATTTAAGAATCTTTCCCAATCCCAATTTAAATTTTATTTTGGTTTTGGTCCTCAAATTATACTTCAAAGTTGGTTTGAAATTGAACTGAAAACCAATAGGACACTGCTTTTCAGATTATGACATTGTGTATTCGCATGGCTGCCGACCTGTGAGCAAAATGATAGATTTTTGGCTAATTTATCTTTTACTCTTTTTTTGGTTTTTATATAATTTTTAGCTTGTATTCTCTTGTACCTCAAGGAAATAAAAACATTGCCTTCATCCATATAATTTTCACTATGTCTGTGGTAACAATCATGTAAACCATTTGCTGTAGTGTTGTGCTACAGACACTATACTTTACCTAGTCCACACGGTTATAGAAATAATATAGACTTTTCCAGGCTTTTAAATTGCACAAGCTTCCTCTGTTTAGTGCATTATGCTTGCATAATAATAAGCCTGAAAAGAAATTTTGCATATCAAAGCTGAGATGTATGTAGGATTTTTAGTGGTTTCACATTAACAATTCTAAACGTCAAAGGATAATTGTTCTCTAAAAAGTAACTCACATAACATGTGTAAATGTACAGACTAAGTACTGTGAAAATTAGCATAAACAACATATTTAAATATCATGTATTGTCCAAGAATGTAAAGAAAAAAGAAACTCAAATGCCAATGCAGCCTCTTTATTAAAGAGTACAAAAGCTTGGAAGTTTGGAGATAGCCACCAAAGTAACCTACAAGATTCATTTTTGCTTAGTTCTACAGGAGCCAAATGAAGAACTGCTACCCCCTATGAGGCTGAGGATGCCTTCCCCAGGCCATGGATTACATGATGGATAGGAGTGCAGTGACAGTTTCATTACCATGGTTTCATCACCATGTCATTGTGAGCATGAAATGCAACATTTATAACATCACAGACAGCAAAATTTCACTGGGCTGTGAAATTATTAGGTTACTGACTTGAAAAGGGTTGAATTCTTGTGTCTTTTTATTTTAACAAGGGATGTCTTAATGGATTTTATTTTTATTGAACTCAAAATTTATTTAGTTAGTAAGGCAGATATGTGATTATGCATTATGCATTGTAAATTTCTTTTAAAATATATTTTTGTGCTAGACCCCTTTCCCAAAAATTTCATTGTGAATCAATCTGGAACAACTGCATGATGAATTCTAGCAATGAAGACTCTGTCATGGAAATACTTAGACTACTTAAATGTGGCAGCTTAGGCCATTAGGCAAGTGATTAAAAGATAGTTCAACAATAAAAGAACAATTTTCAGGACAACAGTACTCAGTTCAAGATAGGTGACACAGTTACTGTAAAAGTTGCTGCAGACAAACAAATGATCAAATGGAATTGCAAAGCTGGACAAAAGCAGAAATCATCGGTTAAACAGATTTGTCAGATTAAGCCAAATGCCATTAGGAACAACCAAACAGCTGATAGTTGCCAGAGGAAGTAAGTTGTCAACAGATGTGTCAACATCTGACAGAATAATTTCCAATTAATTGTTCTAATTATAATTGTTTTAACTTGCTTATTTGTATTATCATAATTGGTAACTTGTGTTGTTAAATTAAAGATTTAGTCAGGCATTTTTACTCACCATTGCTTATTTCTGCATATACTTCAAGAGCAAAATTTAAAAATATTGAGAAAGCAAGCAAACAACATAAAAATAAAAAAAGGACAACCAACTATGCAAATGCCTTCCTTTAGTATTTTTGCTTTTAATAATATTAGTGTCTGAAGTTCTTCTAATAAGACAGAAATATTACAATAAATTGAGAAAAAAGTGCTTTGCTACTTTATTAACATCTTGACAATTGTTTTATACTAACAAAAAAAAATCACATCTTTGTTCATATGAAAGCAGAGATAGGAACATTTTTAATTAAACTGTATGCTTACAGAATATTATAACTAAGAGAAATTAAAAATGCTGCAGAACCAGATAGGCATAGAAAATTATCATAGATAGGTCTGACTCCAGAAAAGCCAGACAGCTCAAAAAAAATTATAAGCGTTTTTTATTCTTTTTTTTTTAATTTTAAGAAGACTGTGAATAAAATCCTTTGATTTATTATTTGCCTTGAGTACCAAAATCTGTAAAACCACCTAAAGAACTATAAATTCATCATTTATTTGAAGAAAAGGATACAGTTCTCTTAAGTTACAACAGCTGAGAATTTAGCTGTAGAAAAAAAAGGATAGACTGTAAGAGTAGAACTAATATTATATATTTTTAAACTAAGGCTATCAGTGCCTGTAAAAATGACAGTATGACTAGAAACTACCAGTGCTGTTCCTATCATCTGTCACTTCTGTTGTTTCTGTTGTTACAGAAGTCTAGAGTAGATGAAGACTAAACATTCAGGGCAAGATTGATCTGCTTCAACATAGGTGACTAGTCTCATTTCAGATCCCTTATCATATCCAAGGAATCAGCATAGGGCTGGAAGATAGGAGTGAGAACTTATGGATGTGTGACCTTCTGCAGTGGCAGATGGAGACTAGACATCATACTTTATGGTATCTCAAAGGAAACTGGACACCAGGGAAAAGACACATAGGATTCATTTCATCTGCCCTTAAATATTCGAAAGTTTGAAAATCACTATTAGTATATTTAGACCTGTAGCTGATAAGAAGAAAAAGGCAACTTCCGATGGAAATTTTTCCCATTTACCTAAGATATGTACAACAGAATTAAACTAGGTTAGATAGCACTTTTTTGATGGTTAATTTATAAAAGAAGTTTCTGCTGCCATTAATTTTCTTTCTTTGCAATAAAAAAGCCAAATACCAAATCTGCCTATACCCTTGTGCCAAAAGGAGCTGGTCGACATCTCTGACTTGTAATACATAGCTTAAATGTATTTAATCCCCAGAGTAAAGGTCAGTTTTGTACACTGAACTTCGTTTTTTGTCCTTTTATGCACAACTAAATGGTAATTAGGTTTTAATGAAAAGCATTAGACTGATTACAATTAACATAATCATTCTTGTCAGTTCATGTCCTCATGCTCTACATGCTGAGCTGAGTGGGTAAGACAGGGCACTTTTAACATTCAAACATTTTGCAAGATTCAGCCAATTACTATTTTTTTTTTTTTAGTACCTCTAATTACATTTACAATAAACAGTAAGTAATTTATAAGTGATATTTTCTGATCTACCTCACACTACCCTTTCACAGCACCTCTTTTTTAGTCAGAGGCAGTTGTGGCATGCTAGAGTGCAAAGTAGAGACTAATTAGCACATTCACAGCACAGTGAAACAAAGTCTCCAGATGAAAATTAGCACTTTAATGTTTTGCATTTAAGTTGCCCATTTGATCTGATACTCTGAAATGCATTTCCTTTATATGATCCCATAAAGGGATTTTCATTGATGCAGACACTCATCCCAATTACATAATCCAATATGGAAGCAGAATTATTGAAGTTTTTCCAATTCTGTGCAATTCTGAACCTGAAATTTACTTCTTCAATTATAATTAACAGTTAAATGGAATACTCATTAACAGATGCAACACTTGAAAATCCTTCACATGGCACAAAGACAGAAAACTTCACCAATTACATTCATAGAACTCATTAAAAAAAATCTACATCTTCTGCAATTGCCAAAAAATAGTTTGAGCCATTCAGAAATCTTTTACATATTGAGTTCCAAACTACTAAAGTAGTGAAATGTCAATATTCTGTGCAGCTTTGCTGTGCACTGTCTGACAGATTGAACACATGATGAATACTAAAGCATGTAAAGATTCCTACTTCGCCATAGATTAATTACTCTGATTCCTTTACGTATCAAGGCCGCAGTGGTCTGCTCTTTGCCTCAAGAAGACTAAATAAACTAGACTCTGATTTTTAGATTAAATAACTAAACATTTACTTTAACATATTCCTCAAATCTTATTTTTTACTCCTTACAATTTAAATATTAGTGACACTCCACTTGTCAAGCAGAGTGAATGAAATTATTTTCCCTACACTTTAGCACTCAGCTCTTCATCACTAATTCCAATTAATTTCAGTAAAACATACTCTGCAATTGTCAGCATGATCAATCAGTGCATCCATCAGATATCATACCAGGATGGGAAAAACAGTTATTCTCTCTTAAAGCATTAAATTGTCTTCTACTTACTATTAGTACCACTGAACTTTAAGGAATATTGGTAAACCCAACTGCTTAAATATTACTATCCTTTCAAAACTGGAGCATAAAGTTATTTTCACATAATACAGTGTTAAATGTGTTTGTTAATCCTGACCCTGACAGGGAAAAATCCCCACTTTTATTTCCACAAATGCAAAATTTATCCTGTTTTTCAAAAAACATGAAAAGCAGCATATTCTATAGCACACTGGAGAGAAATTTTAGAAACATTTCTTCTGCTCTTTGTCTTTAATTCATTTTACATTCTTTTAACTAGTTTTTTTAGGCTGATGAAATAGTGTTTAGGGGAGGCAGATACAGCGTTCAGAAAAATCCAGGAAAATGAAGTAAATAGGTAAATGTAAAATGCCTTATTTAGAGACTAGGAAACTCCCCAAGTTTATCTTTATGAAAATAATAATGACTGAGAGCTGGCTGGAACCCTTTTCTTCTGAATGACATAATCTACGGAGAACAATACTTCTACTTGAACACATTAATTCATCATTTTCCTGTGTCTTGATCAGAAATACATACATTGTATCTAGCCTTTTGAGTACGCGATGACTGAATCAAAGATAATGATACAGTCTCCTGCCCCTGGTCTTTAAGTCGACATAAAAAAACCTCCACATATCCAGTTTTAAAATATTGTTCACTGTCCTAGGTTACAATAGATGTATTTAAGTATTCTATTACCACCAGCTGTGGGCCATTAGCTGTTATCACCTGCTAACGACCCACCCCTGATAACAGATGATGGGCCATCAAGAAACCATCACATGACTCATGGACTTATCTCATCCTATTGTGAGATGCTCCACCCAGGAGGGGGGAGCCGGGCATTCCCACCTGGATATAAGCTGCTCTTAGAACTGCCTGGCCTCAGCCCTGTCTGCTGGGTGACCAGAGGACAAGAGCCACCACCGACCTTCAGCTGGAGACTGGACCTTCCATCGGATCATCACTTCAACTGGATCACTTCATTTGGACTGCTGTTACCACCCTAGTAGGGTATCAGGTTGTATCTGACTTTGTCAGTGCTTTTTACTTATATTATTTCACTTATTTCTAATTTTTCCTATTAATTTTAATCCTGACTTGTGATCTCCCACTGGTTTGTTTTCAAACCAATACACTCACTTACACGATGTTGATCATAACTTCTCTATAACACAGAGAAGCTTTTGCTTTATACTTAAAGATCAATTTGTTTAGTTTAACAGTAAATGTTTAAGTGTATTTCAATATGGTAAGGTGTGTTTTATTCTTAATTTAATCATACAAAATGTTTAAGGTCATAAAAATCATGCATCCAATGTTTTAAGAAAAAAAATTCTACCAACAGAAACTATAATCATGACATAATACATTATTAGGTAGCACTAGTGGGATATTTAAAAGTATTGGTGCCGAGGAAAAGTTCTGTATGTACAGACAATTTTGACTTGTTAAATAATGCTAATTAGATAACAGTAGGTCTGTGATTGCTGTAGAAAACAAGGAATAAAAAAACCTAAAAACATTCAAAGTAAACCCAAAACTTATCCCTAGTTGTAACCATTTGCATAAACACATAACATAATTAAAATAATATAACCTCTTTTCTCCTAAAGACTGAGGAAGCTGCAAGATGAGAAAGAGTTAACGAGTACAGGAATAATATATATAAATAGGGCATGAAATTATTATATTTAAGAAGAAAAGTATTTACATACTTGAAAACTGAATGGAGAAGCCTGATTTGCTGATGAAGAAATCACTGTCAAATTGTAATGTTAAGGAGTTGAAAGTGCTGTGAATATCCTCAGGAAGAGCCGAGCCGCTCCACTCTTTGAGAAGTATGCTGCTCTCAACAGGCCCATCCCATACCTTCAAGATGTCATGAGCAACCTCAGTATCAAAAACAATAAAATGCAGACTGCAAAGAGAAAGTAAAAGCACTGTGCATTACTTGCTAAACACAATTACACAAAACACCAAGCAATCATTCCCAAACTGTAGTTTTAAGATGTTGTTTAAGATTGAAGAAGAGCTGGTGGTCCTGCAGTTATTAATTTTTCCTGTTGAACATGCTGATCTTGTAAGAGATATGTGGCTCTGTTTTAAAAATATCTGAATGACAGAAAATGTCATTATGGGGATAAATCCTCAAGACTTTATTTATAAGTCCATAAATTATCTTATTTCGATGATAAATATTTTAAGGTATATGAACTCTGATTTCATTAAAGATTTCCTCTTTTTATTCAAATGAGGATAGCAAGAATGCTGTTTACTTTGAATTATATGCAATTGAAAAAAATGTAGTAGCTACTGGACAGCAGAACACATAGCACAAAAAGTTCTGTCAGCATGACATTTCCTTTCCTATACAAAAAAAAAAAAAGAAAAATATCATAGATCCACTTTTTGCTAAAATTCATATAAAAACCCCCTGTATTATAATAAAATAATCTGTATATACATCCAGGTGAAGAATTACATTTATTAAGGTATTCAGTAATGTTATCTTCCTAGTTAAAATATGTGAATTGTCTCCCAGTCCTGAATATTTACATTTTAATGCTGAAGAAATCTAATAGGTAAATATCAAAATGTCTTTTTTGTTTTTTCAAATAGTTGTGTGATGACATTTCTTCATCCTATTAGTCATTAACTGGAAATCATTAATTTGAAAATTGTTATTTAAACAAAAATGATGCATTGAAATAATCCAGGATGGTGTAAATTCAATATTTGGCTTAGTGAAACAGGATGACAAAATTTAAAAGAAGGGGATAAACCTCCCACAGAATAACTTTTAATTTACTTAAATTGTTTTGCCTGTGACTCCCTTTCAAATCAGAATATTCTGTGATTATGTTTGTCTTCCAGAGCAACACTAACTGAAGGCTGACTCCCAAAGAGGTGGCTGGCCACCACCTACTGATAGGAAGTAGAGAATAAATCTTTTGGTTCCCTCTGCTTCCATGCATGAGCAATCTTTGCTTTTTTTTT
>VXAC01005222.1:0-28358 GCA_013399225.1 Rhipidura dahli | reverse complement strand
TTTTTTTTTTAAATTAAACTAACTTTGTTTTGACTCACAAGGGTTTTTTCTCATGCTATTTTTTCCCTGTCCCAACCTGCTGAGGAGGTCAGTGATAGGCGGCCAAGTGGTATCCAGACAATGTCAATCCACCAAAGACTTTTTCAGGGCCCAGTGTGGGTCTTGAAATAACATCAGTTTTGTATGAAGGTGCTATAGCTATGGTAGTAATTGTCAAGTTCCTGTGCAGGTCATACACAGTGACCTGTTTGTTGGCTTCACTGATTAGGTCTTTATTTTGCTGAATTCAGGAACATGTTAAGTCAAACAATAGGTCGTGCTTTGCCCTGGCATTGATGGCCTTGCTGTGCTAGCAGAGTTGTCTTGTGGAGAGGATGAGGGAAGGCAGTGTTCTTTTCCTACCTGTTGCAATGTTCTTTTCCTACCTGTGATTCATGGGAATTGTTTTATTATGCAGATTCCTGAGGTTCTTGTTCAAGAACCTCAAGCTGTTTAATACAACAAATTAGCACTATAGCATATTCTGGGGTTTGTGGAACCTGGTGTTGCCCTGGCGCAAAAGACAACTTTTGGGTGAGGCAATACTCAGAGGTGCCTTGAATACTGGTTATCTTGTCCCATATCCAGGGACTTTACACCTGAACAGGCAAGCAACCCTGGAAAACTGATGCAACTGGATAAAAGCGTATCTTGACTACACCAGTGAAAACCAGCAGCTTGTGCAGAAAAAAATGAGAATTACTAAAAATTTATAAAATACTGAAGTCAACAATAAATATTGAAATTTAGCATGTACCTTATTGTCTTTCCTGGATCTGCTTCAATAATCCAAGTGCAGTGAAGATTGTTGTCATATGGTGCTGGGTAACCAGGGGACAAAATACGCCCCGATGTCGCAGCATGAATTCGACCACCACACTCAGCTGCAAAATAAAGATTACATTTCTAATGAGACAATAGTAACCATTTTCTATCCATTCCACAGCTCTGTGTTTTCTAAAAAGTTAATAAAGTGATGTTAAACTTCTGAAGTAGTACACATACATACAAACGAGGACATGTACATAAGTCAAAAATGAACACAACGATCTCATTCCTACCTTGTTATAAAGAAATAAACCATACTTCTGGGATTATGTTACTTAACTGACCAGATGAGTTCAATATGTACTGAGACTACAAAAGACCAATTTTAACATTAGCAAGTCAGCAAAAATGCTTCAGAAATATCCCAACTAACATGCTTGCCTTTTCTAACAATGACTATTTTAATTTAAACTCCACAGCACTTAATTTTATAATTAAAATAGCTTTCTGTTTTGATAAAATGTCAAAATTACTTTGTTTTAATGTTTTCAAGCTACTTCTATATAAATTCAAGTTTAATTACACCACTTTAAAACCAGTAGGTATTGTCTAGCAATTTCCTTTGGTATTTAAAAAATTAAATACCATATGCTTGCAAAGCAAGAGAGTAAATCAGAAAGATATGATTTGATAGTATGTGGCATCTGGTTTAAAACATTTTTACTGTCAATGCTACTTTTGTGGAGAGACCAATAGCAATTCTAAGCATCCATAATCAAATGATTCTTATGTTGCTTGTTTAGAGCATCATGCTGTTGTCTGGCTAGTGCTGTTGTCTGACACACCCTGATGAAACAGATCTGTGTAATGGTCATGTGCCACCGAACTAAAAAGGATCAGTGATTCTTCAGCTAAGTGATGTACTTGAATTTCTACTTCTTTTATAGTGTTTCCTTACAAGCAGTTATTAAAAAATCCCACCATGGGGATTTATTCAAGCACAGCTGTACAGCAAATATAATAAGACAGAGATTATGGAAAAAACATTGCAGTTGGACCAAATAATCTGTCAGCAATACCCCTAACAAATACTAATCTTTATACATGCCACCACATTACTGCTCACAACCAAATTGTTACCATGAGGGAAAACTACCATAAAGGAAATTAGGTGACTGATTTACTTATTTATCCTGCTGGTTTGATCACTGAAACCACTACATTCTATGTACAGACCAGCTTTAGTACAAAATTCCTTCAAATGTAACCCTTGTCTAGGACTTCAATTAATTGCTGTTATACAAGAAAGTTGGGAATGTAATTATCACTGGGGTAGATTACTACAGATAAGAAATGCCTGATATAGTACTATATTTACCAAAAAACTAAATTTAACTCAGTGAAACCGAAATTTAAACTCAAACTAATTGACATATGTAATTTAAAATACTGAGAAGGATCATTTAGGAAAAGAATACGTCGTCAAATTTGGGATGATGCATTATGTATTTCATATATTTTTTAAAAAAATCCATTTTAGGAGCAGATCAAAAATAAACTTTCAGAAGTGATTATAAAAATAATTAAAAAACATTATTTTCCTATATGCAGAAATGAGCACACTGTAAAATCACCACCTCAAAGAACATACTATGTAAACAACTATACTATAACTAATAGAAGTGACTCAAACATTTCTGTAAAGTTCTATCACTAAAAATTAGTAAGTGTAGAATCTGTGGAAAATGCCTATTTATAGGCTTGATATTTTTTGTGAACGAGACCAAAATGATAGTAAAGACAATGAAGAATACAAATGTCACTGAAAAGAACAGCAAATATCAAATGCTGATCTAAAACACAAGCAAAAATATAAATCTTCACAAACTGAAAGATATTAAGAAAATGTTTCTAAGAAAGAAAACAATGATTGGAAGTTCATGACAACTTCAGAAAAAGAAAGAAAAATAAGTCACTCAAATCAGAGTAAGAAAAGATAAAACTGATGGAAGGATAAGATTTTATAACTCTAAAGGGGGAGGGAAGCAAGCTTGAAATAATCTGCAGATATATAACTGAATTTTCAGAGATCTTCATGATAAGCTTTTCTGTGCACAGAAGAGTAAAAATAACCCCACAATTTAACGAAGATAACAGACTGTTTGTAAGAGACACTTTTAGAAAGATTTCAAGAGAGAATAGTGAATATTTGATTTCATGGGGAACTAATTAATGTTTCAGAAGAGATTTAAACTAGAAATGAGAAGAGGTAGTGTATACAGAACTGATGCAATATCAGAATTTTGTTTTAAGGAGAGGAACAAGGATAGCAATTAAAAATATATGCAGAGAGATAAAAGCACATAGAAAAATAACTTTTGGTTGAACAAACAGAAAATAAGACCAAAATCTCTCTCAGGATACCAAAAGAAATCAATTATTCTATTGACTGAGGGACAGATTTCCACTTGGAGATGAAATAAGATTCTCAAGGAATTTCTCCACAAATGATTCCAAAAGATTGGAAATAAAATGCAGAAACCAAATCTAGTAATGCAAGGTACAAAATCAAAGGACAAAGGAAAAAAAAAAACCAAAGAAGAAAAAAGATAGAGTGGCAATCCTGAGTGAAATATAGAACATTAAAAGCATACTAGTATCAAGAAAACTGGAAGTACAGGTGGAAATATGTGACTAGAAGGTGCATTACATAGTAGTAATATTAAACTAGTAGTAAACTAAATAATGTCAGCATGAAAAAACATACATATTGGTCAAAAGTATTTTGAAGAAGGATTATGAAATATGTTCTACTGCAGAAAATATGGCAATTTTCTATAGATTCACTTGATCCTTGGTTCCCTAGCTTCCTCCGGGCCAGATTGGAATATACATGCCTTTTTTTTTTTTTTTTTAATTACTAATATTTTAATTGCTGTATGTTTGAGATTTTAACATCCCACACATAAATTAGAAGACAAATCATCATACAGGGAAAAGGAAATAGGCAGATGGTTGGATTTATTCACCTAATAGACTTGAAACCAACAAGTATTTTAGAGTTGATTCTAAGTCTTACTTGGTAGTGAACACAGGCAGGAAAAATATTGCAGAAAATGACCTTCAAGAAATTACTTCATTTAAATTGCACGGAGAAATAGGCAAAGGTAGGAATAATTAAGGATCTTCTCTACTAAAGGGCAAACTTAGAGGAAAAAGAAGCTAACCAATTAAACTGAAGAGCATGAGGACTTGAATACATAAAGAGCCTAGAAAAGTCTTTAAATCAAAGCTGGATAGTTGTTTTGACCTCTCATATATATAGACAGAAACTTAACAGATAAAATTCTAGAATCAAGTGGGGGAAATAACCTCTACTAAAACAGCAGAAATACTGCTCACTGATGTTTTTCTGGCACTTACCCTCTGGGTAAGCTGAATGTTTTAATGGAAAGGAGCTTGTTCTTTTGTAGACTGCAGGTCTGTGAATGTGTTCAGAAGGAAGCAGGTTCTGGA
Source organism: Rhipidura dahli (assembly GCA_013399225.1). Classification (NCBI taxonomy): domain Eukaryota; kingdom Metazoa; phylum Chordata; class Aves; order Passeriformes; family Rhipiduridae; genus Rhipidura; species Rhipidura dahli. Next base: position 24,035 of record VXAC01005222.1, on the reverse strand, counting down.
ATGGAGAATGTAGCCCCAGACATGGGAGAATGGCAGCAAGCGAAGATTGTGTAGGTGAGGTGAGTGCTGAAAGAAGCTGGTGACCTGCCAGCAGCAGGCAGCAGAGGAGAAAACTAAGCATCAGAGGACACACAGAAGGAAACATTCATGGGAACTTCATGTGAAAATTGAAGTCAGGAAGTCACTGGCAATTGCTGGACTAGAAAGCCCAAATAGAGGAAGCAAACCGCCTAGTAAATGTACAATTGATAATAGCGATACTGGTGTTGAGTTATTCTGCATGTTGGCTGGTAATTCGCTATTTAACATTTGTGTTGCTTGAATTGAAACAAAGTTTTAGGCACTTGAAGACATATTTGAGGAAAAGGTCTACCTCAAGGCTCTGATAGATGGGGTATCTTAACATGGCAACGGGGACTACAGAGCACACAGATAAAACAATCTGTCAATGAGGGATGAAAATCAGAAATTAAGTTCACAAGAATGAGATGCTGAAATAATTTCTGATGAAAATAGATGAGGAAAAAAAAAACTACCACAACTTTATTTGCTTTATGATAGGCTTTCTTAATTCACTTAATTCACTTAATTCACTTCCTACATCCATATTAGACAATACCACTGCCTGTGATAGTACATGACTCAATGACTTCATCAGAAGCGAAGCCATAGTCTTCCATCAAAGACTGCTCTACAGAAAAAAGGTGTTTTTCATTAATAACCATCAATAGCCAGCCACCTATTTCAGAGAAGTTATACTTCCATGTCCACATTCAATCTTTACTTGGAATTTAAAATATGTTTGTACCATTATAATCTCATAAAGTATAGAAAGACAGAATATGTGGGTTTTTTTTTCTTGAAACACCAGAACAATCATACCAGACCACTGTCACAATCCATATTACCTATGCAGGTAGGCAAAGGTTTGTCCCAAACTCTTCGATCTCCACTTAAGCAGGTCATAATACTACTACCATGCATTGTATAGCCAGGATTGCAGCTGTATAAAATGACAGTATCTATAAAATGTCCTTCATCTCGTATCTTATAGCCATAACTTGGTATGCCAGGATCTTCACACTTTACTAGGTCAAAACCTGCAAACAGAAATGGGAAAAGAAGAAAAAAAGACATAGAGATATAAAATACCAAATAAAATGCAATGGCAATGAATCTGATCCTGAGGCAAATTAAATTCTCATGATTCAATGATATTAGACATATTCACAGTGACCAAAGATAAATTGTACATAATTTGGGTAAATCACAAACTGAAAGATTAGGAACTAATTATTAATTTGATATTTGATTATAACATAAGCTCATTGAAGAAAGCATCTTATCTATACTATTCTAAAATAGATTAGTGAGAAATTAATTAATTTAAACTACTTGTATGTTTCAGTCTTTTTTATTCACTGGAAAGAAAATATTGATCCTGGTTTTGGCAGTAAGTAGCAGCTTCACCTCCTCACCTAATCTCCATAACGAAGTCAAGATACCTATTATAACTCAGGATTCCAAAAATTAGAGGGTTAGGTTTGAACTAGTGTATGCCACTTCAATTGTCAGTACAAAAATATGAATTTTTAGAAAACAATCTACCCTGAAAGGTATTCAGATCAGTCAGCTCAATCAGCTCCTGCTCAATATTTATTTTCTACCTCTATTTTAAACTGAGCCCAGGTTCTTTCCAGGCCAGAACTAGGCCAGAACCAAATGCTGTTTCATCACATCTATACGGTACACCTCTCTCGATAATATCTAAAGAAACATCAAGCCCCAGGAACAATAGGAATACTCTGACCACAATCATGCACTCTTAAATTCAGTTATCCTTTAAATGAGCATGGATGTTTGCAAGACACTTCCTGGGAATTCAACTATCTGTCTACTATTTTATGCCTGAGATTGTCTGGGAAAGTCCTAGACAGAAGAAGGCAAGATAGAGGCATGTTACCATTTAACCAAACATTTCAACAGTCTAAAGAAACACTTCCCCATACTATACTCATGTCCTGACAATGCATAGTTTACTAGTGGAAGTGTAGTGTTTATGTCAGATGGAGTATCTATATATCTATAATCACACAGAGTACAAAAGGATTATAGAGATTTATCATTATTCCCTTGCTGAAAGATTATTTTCACATGAATATCTGCACATCCCTGCAATTTCTTTTTGTTGACTAAAAAAAAAACCAAGAAGCAAACATGGTCAGTTTCTAGAAAAAGGGGAGCAATCATTTTAACTGGTTCTCAGCAATGTTTATATAAACAGTCACATCTGAACAGTCTTCTGTCTTTCAGAGTTACCAGTATCTTATGAAGTATGATTAATCTCATCCTAAGGAAGAAAAAAGTAGATTGCATGGACCTGACAATTATAAAATTGTAACTTTATTCAAACCTATAAAGTGCCAAGATGATTTGGTCATTCAAATGACCTGAACTTCACAAGACATATATGTCAGACTATCACTCTGACTTGCTATATTTCATCATTTTAATCTTCTTTTTAAAAATACAGAGACATGTAAAAACCTGAAAATGTAAGTTGTTTGATAGATAGTGCAATAGTTTAATGCCGATTTGACAGCATGAGCCAGTGTAACTCTATTTCTTTGCCTCTGCTTTTAGACACTTTCCCATTCTTTATTAGGTGCAACATTTGGTTATCAAATGCAGTGGCATCTGATTGACAAATGAAACTCCCCTGACTAAAGAATCTACTTGTGTCTCATGAAAAAACTTTCCATAACACTGATATATAGATAGAGAGATTGATTCTCCATTCTTCTTTATCTACCACATAAAGAAGAGAGGGTTGACAGGGAGAGGTAATATCTCTTCTAACACCAACAGATAAATTTGGGTGAAATGAAATGAACTTTTGGACAAAACAGCCTTCCTAGTCTGCTACACAGCCATCTTCACTTAAAGAAGGTATCAAGACTGGAATAAAACTAGGGTTCTGACTTGCTATAATTTCATGTATTCCAGTTAGCATTCAGTTTTACCAAGGTGTAAACATAGACAGAGTTGAAGAGTTAAAGAAATCATGTCACAAGCTTTAGAAGTTTGAGAGAAGCCTACTGTAGCCTGTGTGCACTTTGTCTGTTCTTGGCTGAAACAGGACTGAGGAACACAAAAGATATTTCTGGTTTTATATTGCCTTATTAATAGTTCACATTATCATTGTAAGTCACTTATATCTTAAAGTATCTACTGACATAAAGGTATTTCACCTCCTTTACTTTGTAGATTTGTACATGTTCTCCAGCTTCTAATTTTTTTTTTTTTTTGCCTGTGAACAGAGTTTTTCACCTCTGTCACCAGGTGAATTGCCTACTTCTTCAAGAGCCTCAAACTCGACAGATACTCACTGCATTTCATTTTTGCATCTGTAAACAACAAAGTACCTCTGAAAATTAAAAAATAAGAAAACACAACTTTGATAAAAACACTGAGTACACAGTGGTACATACAGGAATTTCTCAGCCTGTACATGTGTCAAAAGACATGAAGTCCCTTCCAGAAATACAATGATTTTTTAAATCTTATTTTTGAGACTCTGTGGGAGCAACAGGAGAGTTAAGATTTTCTGCCAGCCCATTAGAAACCCAAATTAAATATTTATTTGGGGTAAAGTGTTAGATAAGGTGATTGTAGAAAAGTCATTGTGTTTAGTACCAGAATTTAATTTCCTATTTCACACAAAATAAATTTAAAAAATAAAAGCAAATAAAAATATCTAACTGGAAACAAAAATATGAAATCTAAATTTAAATATCCTTGAGACACTTAGCTCTTCAGTATTTGCTGGTTTATTTAGAGTATTCTGACATTTCTATCAAAAAGATCACCTTCACTTTAATTGCTAGGTATTGATAATTCATGAAGAGTCCAGCAAGAGTCTTAATTTTTAGATTTGTTTGCACAGTAATATTAAGCCTAGGGGAAAAAAAAAATAGATACAAACATTCATTGCGGCAAAATAAAGAGTATTATTGCTTTTTTTATTTCAAAAGTATTCCCTGCAAGAACATTCAGCATACAAATTGCTGGGATTTATGCCAAATTTTTAAAATTGCACTTAGAATACTCTAGAAAAAAACTGTAAGAATGACAGTACATAATTTGCAGCCCCATGTTCACAACATTTCTCCACCAGCAAGACTATCATTGTTTTTTAGCAGGCCTATTAAAAATTGGGGTATTTCACATGCATGTAGGTGCTGTTCATCACATGCAAACAGAGCAGTATCTCGCCCTGTGCTCTTTTTTCCCAGTTTCTTTCCCTTCCCTTTCATACCCAAAACCCAGAACTTTTCATTCCATTTTTCCCTGATGCTCTTGTACATCCAGAGTGATTTGTCATAAAGGATCATATTGTTGTGAAATATCATTGTAGAAATGTTGCAACAGAACTTCAGTGTTAAAATAGATGCTATGAACTTTTACAATGGGGGAATATGGTCATGACTTCCACACAATCACAGTACTCAGGTTTACCTCACATTGCAACAAACCAGCCTCAGAGAAATTCTGCCAAGATTCTTACTGCTGAGAAAGATTATTGTATTAGCAAATTGCTGCCAATTGTCTTATTCTTGAGATTCATTATAGGATTGTCAGAGCAATGAATGCAAACAAGCCTGTTAAACTAAAACCAAAACAGCCAGAATACATCTTGATGATTGGCTGTAACCCCCTGGACCTCTCCAGTGTGATTTACTCTGTCACATTTGATGTAAATAATCAGGAATGTAGAAATACCAATTGTAGGGGCAAAAATTATTGACATGTCTGTAAATATATGTAGACTATTAATTACAGCTTCTTTCAACTCAGTTTAATTATGATGGGCACTGTGGTACTAGCTACATTAATAAGCAGTGCAGTATAGTGAAAGCAAATCTGGGCAGTGAAACAATGAAGCTGAAGACATGATGTCCACACTATCTGCACTCAAGTGTTTTTACCTTGGACTAGATTTTGTGTTCATTAGTGGGTGGAATATGCTATGTGCATCCATGAAGCACAACTTTCAGTTCAGCTTCAAGTTTGTGCCCTCCAAAGCCTGTTGTCAATACGAAGAAAAAAGTGCTCATTTTGTGTCTTCTAGGGAAATTTTCAGGGATTCTGTATTGCACAGTGTACTTATAACACAAGCTGACAATATCCCGAGGTATCTGCAAATGTTCCCTTCACTCATTTTGAAAGGAAGAAAACAGTTTACTTACTATATATATACCTGTGCATTTACACTGCATGTAAGCGTACAGTGGTTATATGAAAAATAAGTAATCTATTCCAACTAATTTCCTACTAGAGGAAGTCCTATGCTATTTTGAAACAATCACTGTCCTAAAGCCAGAAACATGAAGAAGTAAGCACCTAAAAGGTGCATTACCAACCTTTAGGTACCTGGTCCCCAATTTGAAACTCTAAGCTACAGTTAAACACTAAGACTTCTATGAATGGACAAAAGCAACAAAGACACTCTGAATTGTGAGTTACGGTACTCATGCAAATTTTATTTCCTACACAAAGGTGTGTTGATGCATGTTACATAATGACTGATCTAGTAGAACATATAAGCACACTGTTACTGGGTATCCTTATGTAAGCCAAGAAGTTAGTCTGCAGGGCTTTATTCCTTTTTTTTTTTTTTTTTTTTTTTTCTCTTTCTTGCTTGGTAAAACTTGTTCAGGTTTTGCAAAAAAATATACTATGGCAATTAAAACTGTACTTGTGGAGATGGAAGATAACAGTTTTTAAAAGAGGAAATACTTGAACTGACAAAAAAATAAATGTAACACCTCTACCCTTAATACTGTGGTCCCATGATGCTAATTTTTTCAACTGCTTTTGACACTTCAGCTTTATTTACAGCTATGTTGAATTCATTACTTTTTGTCAATGACATTCTGATTTTATGCCAAACCATTTATAAAACCAACATAAAAGCACAAAATGCTTATAAGTTTTCTTCTGTATGCTCTCTAATTTTACAGGAATTCAATCATGTGTTTGTGCCAGGTTCAGTTTAGATCTGCACTGCTGGGCACCCTGATGCTGCACCAGTTCATTTTTAAGACCATGCAACCTGGGCCTCAGATATGATCCCAGAACACTGTAACTGCCAAATATGAAATTCTTGTAAATTCAAAAGCATGAACCTGTTCTGTAACTTCTGTGAACTCTGCTATTTTGTAGTAAGAACTCTAAATAGAAAGCCTCCAGACAAAACTGTGAAGACATTTTTAAAGAAATGCCAAATGGGTTATTTTAAAAACTTTAGATGTCTAATCTAAAGATGAATGTGTCTTGAAAAGATAAAAATTTAGCATGTAGGTCTAGATCAACATGTAGATTGTCTTGGATGAATAGGTTTATATTCATATAATTTCCTGTTAATATTACTATTCCTTACATATGAGGAAATACTATTACAGTAAAAATACCATTAATGGCTAAGAAAATTTCACCACACAAATCATGAGGGATTAATTATTTTGAATGCAAAAAGGGGTTTGCAGCTTATATGTTGAACACCAAAGGGATGCCAAATACTCTTTAATAATCTCTAATATTACTCACTTTACCATAAGTCTAGACAGGGTGGCCTCTACCCATGGCCATTATAAAAAGGCATTATCTTTTCTGCTTACCATGGAAGACAAAACTCACAAATAATGTATAACCTATCTTCAGCTTGTGAAAGTGATGTGAGAAAAGATTTCAGGATGACTTCAAAAGAAGAAAGAAAAGTGCATATAAAAATCCTGTTTCAATACATACATGGAAATATTAGCACATGTTTTATTACAAAATAAAGGTAATATGAAAATATTGGAAACACCAGAAACTCTTCCAGAGTTGCCTAAATCTAAGTCATTTAAGCTCCTAAGTGTAGTCTATATGTTTAACACTGAATCCTTTTGAACTAAGTAATTAAAAATATGAAGTGGTACTTGAGTTAATGTTCAGAGTATATAATGGATTTCTAAATGCATATAAATGTCAACAAATACTCATTCTGCAGTTGTTGCATCCTAAACATCCATAACAATCTGTTTAATTAAATCAATGCAATTCAAAATAAGAGTTCTTGGCATTTTCATTCTAGCTTGGAACCATTTATATGCAACTGTGTCCTGAAACCTACAGCTGTAGGAAAAAAAAAAGCACTGGAAAAATGACCAATTACAAAATCTCTACCTAATTAGAATGATAGAAAAATCTATAGAAAGAAAAGTGTTTTGATAACGTGGCTACCGTGAGGTATCAGAAACTCCTGCTTTGTATCCTTTGGAAACTGAGAAATACAGTTTTAATTTCTCAAAAGTTTTGCAATCAACTGGCAATTAATTCTGACTATATGGATGATATCATTTAATGGATAATACTTTCTAATAGGAATTTCAGCAATTCTTCTTAACATTAGCAACATGTAAAACATTTGTGTAAACCTTCAAAATATGTAAAAAGATGTTAGGACGTAGTCAATAAAAGGTCTTTTGAATATTAAATGAAAAATAATTATTTTCTATAATTTTCTCATGTTATAAATATATTACAAAAAGTTCTAAGGTGTTTTCCCACCAATTTCAAACCAGGTTCTTTGTGATCACGTATTCTGTTCAAAATTTTTTTTCTCCCTTTTGCAAGGAGTCCTACTACAATGTCCCCATAAACAAATAAAAAATTGCAAATTTAAGAAGCAAGTTAAATAGGTGTCGACAGTAGTAGAAGACAGGTTATTATTATTTTATTGAAAGAAAATACATAAATAATACTTGAAAGAGATGGGTATGCAAATATATGTGCCTGCAGCAAGATGACTGCTGTGAATATATAGAAAGCATACAAATAAGCTTTGCAATCAGCAAGCAAGTGAATAATTAATTACAATTTATGCTCCATATAAGATGCAGGAATTAAAGGTGAAATTCCATGTGAGTTTAAGAACTCTAACTTCAAGTATCTATGGAAAGGTATCTTCAGGATCTCCATGTCTAAACCGTATTTTATAAATCAGTGGGGAAATGACTGATACAGACTGTAGTTTAAAATATTCTTTAGGTGGCTTGTTAGAAGAGACTGCTCTTATTCTTTTTTGGGGAGAGGGGAAAGAAAAGGAAAAGAAATAACACGAACCCACACTTTTTTTCCTGAGTTATTTAGTGCACGATACTTTGACTTAGCACATACCAAATGCTTAAGTGTTTGCAAATTCATTCATTGCCTCACAATCTTTTTGAAAATATTCACCCTTAGAGGAATGAAGTCACCATGAATGTAAAGGATGGATTAAAAATGGAAAAAAGCATTGTACAAACTTATAGAAAGCAGTATGGCACAGCCAGGACTGAAAGTTAAAAGAACCCCGTCATCTCCAACTGTGTTGATTCCTTCACACACTGACAGGTGAACCACATGCACACATCACCTGTTACTCTGGCTAGTGATATTGTGCCCAGAACTTCTGAAAATCAATTTCTGAATACACTGTGCTGAACAACTCAATAATAAGAAACACAGAAATCTTGTCTACCTTTCCTCATCCTGTTTCAAGCAACTCTTTCTATCTAGGAAGTTTATGGAAGCAGAAGGAATAGAAATAAATAAGTTTATAGCATTCATCTTTAACTATCCTTGTTCCAAATAGTCTTCTCTTTGCATGCATCTCTAATTCTACCCATATGTACACATAGTTTTGGCAGGGCAATTTCAATATGCATAAACTTTTTAAGGAATAATCCTAATTTTATTCTGAAATAACTTTCTTACTATTTTCAATAATTAGAAACACTAGAAACATAGTTTAGCTGACTGGAAAAAAAAAATGTTTCTTATTTATTGCTAATCTTCAGTTATAAAAAATAACTAGGTTTGAGGGCACAAATCTTAATTTGTTGAAATTTAAACAGTTCCCTAATATAATGAAGGGAAGGGAGAAAAACTCACATTCTTAACATCTAAACAATTAAAATCTTTACAAAGTAATTCTAGAATTTTCTTGAAAATTCATGTTTTTAGAAATGGGGAAAATCAGTCAGAAGAAAGTTAAAATCAAACTTTGATCTCAGGGGCACCCACAAGTTATTTGAAATGTCTAACATTATATACTATATTGTATATTATTATATGCTATATATTATATTATTATATATTATGATTTACAACGTATATATATTATACTATATATTATATAAGATTGTACTTTTATGTAAGAGAATTAGAAGTATGGAACAGAATAATTTATTCACATTTGTGCAGCTTGGATTTTATAATTAGACTTTTACGGTTAATACTTTCATAAATTAAACAGCAAATCATAATGATTCACCTAACATATCTTACATTTGAATTGCAGCAAGAAGGAGCTTGCAAGAAGGATTACTCCATCATCCTAGGTTTCTAGGTGCTGATATCTACCTGACTCAAAAAACTGCTTATCAGCCTCTCTTTCCCAACAGATAAGGTTGAGCCAATAATCCTAAATGGGAAATAATAATTTTTCATTCAACATGAGGTCTATGTAGGCAAGAAGGCCAGAACAATAGGATACTGGCAGTTCTGTTCAAGTGTTCTAAGTTTTCAGGCAGGAATTTTTGCTCATGGGAAAATTCTGGTAATTATAGTAGTGGGAAAAAATTAACAGTAACACTACTGTATACTCATCTAAAACTTGGAAAAGAGGAAATGATTCAGTGCAAATAAACAGGAGTCTTTTTGTGAAAAACAGAGGAAATGAGCAAACTTTTGGAGCAAATCCCAGCTAAAACTCATTAAATCCAGCTGCCCATACATATAATGACAAAGTCTATAATTGGCTTCATAGAAATAGATTCTTTTTAAAATATGACAGAAAATGTTTATGTTGAGGTGGCAAAAAAGGTAAAGAAGTTCTGTCATTCAAACCACTGCATTGACAAATTCATGGAAACTGTTCCCACTAAGGTCTCATTACTAACATTACAAATATGATCACTTCTTTAATATTAAAGCAATATAATCTTTAGGCCATCACCCCTGAGATTATGAATTTAGCTGTAATCTGCTTGCAAATTTCAATCACATTTTTTAGCTACGATGAATACATCAGCAGATGAGAAAAAAAGTACACTTAATAAGCCTACCTGAATCAGCATCACTGAAAAATCTTACTTTCATATTCTAAAGATAGAATTTTAATATAAATGTAAAACACCATATGCATATGGACATCTACAATGATCTCTGGGAGCCACTCTCTTTCTCACCTGCAAATCATAACTGCATTTTAAATTTTATAACAAGAGATTTTATAAAGAAGCCCTTTTTTTTTGCCAATAGATGTGAATTGCAACACTGGGAAAACTCAGTGGTTTTAAGCAGGTGAGAATCTCTGAGCCATACACAGAAATGTCAGGAGACCGTCATCTGATAATTTTCAGAACCAGATCAATAACGTTTAACAAATTACCTTTTCCACACGTGTGAGACCTCCTACACATCAAACCTTTTTTTTTTTTTTTCCCTAATTGAAAAGAAGAAATAATTAACATCTTCCTTCTTTCTAACAACTTTGCAGCTTTGGCTTTCTTTTACAAGAACTTTCTCTATGCATGCATAGTCACATACGGGTATAGCTCTTAAAAGGACTTGGGACTATGTCATACATGTATAGGTTAAGACATACTCATTTAAAAATTTTGTGTTTGGTATATTTTCATTTAGTTTTGTCTTACATTTTTACTGCAGTGTGTGAAGTTTCTACTTGGAGCAGATCTTATATACAGAATAGTCATGGAAAGGAAACTGGAAGAGCTTCTTTTCATTACTGGATTGTTCTGCTAAACTGACATTATACACCCTGAGGCAAAGCCACTATATTCCTGCATTTGAGTCTGATTGTGTGCTAGAGTAATTGTCTGAATTTGCAGTTTTAGAACATTATTTCCACTGACATTCTACCATTTTCAATTACTGTAGAATAGGAATTGAACTAAATTAAAGTTCATGATTCTCTTAAATGAACCATTATAAATGTTTTCATCAATTTATAGAAATTTAGACCATGCTAATTCAAACTCCCCTTCCCTGCACTAACTTTCACAATCCTTTGAAAGTAGGGTTAAAAGAATGATTATAACACAGAATTTAAACTGAAAATTAGGACTAAATCTTCAGCAATAATGAAATACCATGAATGCTAAACCAGTGCGTCATGTCTGAGAAAAGTATTTTAAAATTTCTTTCCTTAAACTGAAAAGTATTTCTTCAGACCTAAGAAGAGAATAACACAAAACTAATAACTATGCTAAACATAAAGGATGATACATACAAAAGAAAATATTAAACCTCTTAAAAAAACAAAACATATCCATGCACAATCCTAAATCTGTGTTAAGTTCTGTGGAGTGAAGCACAGCTCAGGAGTCTGAACTCTTCTGAAAGAAATGATAGCCATGCGGAATTCTGCTCTCAGAGAAAGAAATAGTTATCATGGATTCAAAGTTTAAGGATGTTTCCATTAAGTTATAATTTGTGCCTACACACCATTCATTTTCATAACGACAAGTCCTTAGTGAGATTTTTTTTTTTCAGCCCTCATTTCCATCTTAGCACAGAAGTGCAGGAGAATATCTAATTTCACATCACAATTAGAGGAAACAAATAAAAAACAATGGTTGAGGAACTAACATGGAATCTCATTTTTAATCTATAGCAGCAAATCAGGGACAGGTCAGTGACAGGTCTTCAGAAATCTAAAATCTAGCTACAGAGTATACCACAAATTCCTGAATGATTTTCAGATTTTAAAAAGTCTGTAACTAGTTCTTCATGTTTCTGAGACACAGAAGAGTCTGTTGAGAGGCACAACATAGTACTGAGTGGGCCGGTGCAGCCAGGCATGTTCCTACAGATAATATCTGTCAGTATTTCTGGATGGACCCTTCCACTGACTTATTACAATATATTCTAAGGTTTAATCTGCAGAAAAGTGAAGCTTCTTCTTCTATTATTTACTGCACAGGACTGGGGAACCATTAAATTGCCATAGAGAGCTAAATAAGCTGCTCCTAAAAAAGAAGATGAAATGTCTAGCAACTTTATGCTATTTCAGACAAGCAACTGCCAGTGCAAAGACCATGGTAAAAACCCTCAGGTCTGAGAAGACTCCAAAGAGCAATTCTACACCGCAGTAAAGTTCCTTACACATCATGAATATAGACATCCATCATCAGATACCATGAAAAGAAATGAGTTTTGAGATTTCTAGCTGGTACTGTGAAGGGAAAGAGTGTTTTCTTCTCAAATGTTTGGGAACTTTACTGAGAAAACTGTGCAAGTAGAGTACAGTGCTGAGTGATCTGTGATCTGTACAAGTCCATACAGATCATAGAGCAGCAGCATTAGGCAGTACTCAGAGGGTCACAAAGCATTTGTGTATGACATGTATGATAAAATGTGAAGGTATTGTGTTTCATTCTTCCAAAAGCTAAGAAAAGTGAGACTATGTTCAAGGCAGAAGGATTAAACAGGAGCAAGGAAGCACTCGTGACACAAGTCAGAGTAAGTTCAGTGCATGATGAGTGAAAACAGCCACTGCTAAAATTCCTCTCGTGTGATAGGGGAGTGGTTAGGCATGGCAGGGAGACTGCCTGTTTGTTATTCAGAAGCTGTACTGAATTGCTTCTTATTAAAGTTGCAGTCTGTTACTTTTACCAGACAGCTGTGTTTTGCTTTTTCTGCCTGTCACTGTGTGTAATCAATAAGATTTTGGTTTTATCTGAATGTCAATTTAACATTAAAGGCCATTGACATGACAGCACAAAGCACTGGCATCTTTATACCAGAACGGCCAAGTCTTAGAACTGAGCAGTGAACAGGAATAGCTGTGGGAATCCCTGTATCTAATCTTCTCTTCCCCACAAAAATTAGAGGTGTCTCAGGGAAAAAAGTTCTAATCAGATGGAGGGAAAAAGACCCCCTGAATTATAAAACTGCAATTATGAAAGAATAACAGACATTTTGTCAAGGTAAAAAAACCAGCTGTCACATGACTCAGTTGTGGCTACAACAAGCATACACTTAAATTTTTACATGCAGATTGCTACTGATGTCCTCTACTCACAGGGAATTAGTCATCAAGCTTATGTTATCATTTCCTCAGCACTTAGATATAAATGTTCACAGTCATTCCCTCTGACAGCAGGACAGAGGTACTGGAAGTGGACACTTTACCTTATTCCTCCTGACACACTATAAGGAAATGGCTTTATATAAACTTGTTTTACACGAAGTAGACAAGTTTCCTTCGTTGTTCCTTATTTTTCCTCTCCTCTGGTAGAGTCATATTCAACTGTTGCTCAAATTACTATTTCATTTACTCTTACTCCATATATACTTATCCTGCCAATATGAGGCTAAAATATTCTCCATTTTTCTGAAGCAGTTTCCTTAAATAAAATCACTATAATTTTAGTTTTCACTCAAAATATTTCTTAGTTTCTCAAAACAGTTAACTTGAGAAAGAGTAGAGATGTTTTCATGGTCTTTTCTTGTAAAAAAATACCTCTACCTATCAGGATAAATCCATTTCCTTGAAAGCAACTTGTAGTTATAGAACAAAGAATAAGGTAACTATATTTTCCAGCTTCTATTCAGTATTAGCTGAAAGAATTTCCTCTATAGGAGACTTAATCAGAAATATCATCAGGTTTCATTGTAAAAATTAATTCTTTATAGATTTTCTTTTAACATCGGCTTATATTCTGATTTCTACAATTTATAAAAACACCTCGGTTTTTGAGTTTATAAAATTTGATTTTATTATATCAGTATTGAAATTCTGAAAACAGATTGAAGTTTCTTATCCACATCTCTGTTCTCATGGATCGTTAGATTTAGATTTTTGTCCTGTTGTATTTTTAAATTTAACATAATCTTCAGAATTCATGCTGTCAAAAAGGATGGAAAGGTAGTTGCACACAAACAAAATAGCAAATTTGTACATTAGTCATTTTAATAAAACCCTGCAATGTTACTTCTTAATTTCAATAGCATTAATAAGAAAAATACTACAAAGAGCAACAATTAAGGGCAGTTAATGATGCCTTGTGGGTATCAAGAACTCAGCAACCAGATAGGAAGTAACCTGAATTAAATACCTGATTTATTAGACCATCAATTCTCCTATCTCTGTCTGATGATATTAATTTTTCACTTTCATTCACTCCAGCATCTATTTTGTCATTTCCTTCAGTGAGACCATATTTCAGCACCTTTTTGATTTTATTTAATAAGTTTAAAGTATCTGGCATTATAGTTCAATCTGAAAAGTGAATAAATAAACTTCAGAGTAATCTTTCAGTTAATTCTGCTGTAAGCTATAGCTGTACTAATCCAAAAAGACAATTATCATTTTGTTTCATGTATTTACCAAATGAAAAATGGACACCTTTTTTTAGTAACTAAATTGTAACTGCACCAAAAAATTCCAAATCCATCAAATAATGACTATATATTTCTGATATATTTAATCTCTAAGATATTAATAGGATAGGACTCTTTCAGAAAAAGAATGTGAGTCAGCACTGCAGCCATCTTACAAAGCACTGTAAAAGAATAAATTTTCTCCTTGTATTAATTTATGAATAGTGAAAAGACCCACACTGAATGGTTTGGAAATAACAGGTATTGTTGAAGGAAATCACCTGGTTAGATGGCCACTATCTCAAAATTTATTATATTGAATTTGGCTTCCTGAAAACACATGTGAGAAGTAAAGAATTAGTCTTTATTTACAACTGGGGACTGTCTCATGTGAGAGAAACTAGGAAGAAAAGTCATTACAGATAAACTTTTCAGAATGAATGGCTGAAAATTGATTACATAAGAAAAAATAAATTAGATATTTGGCAACCAAAAATTTCAAAAAGGTAAAATGTTATGCAGACATAGGAAAATAAGTTTTGCCTTTCTACTCACTATTAAAATTACTGTAAAAGACTATGTCAAATTCTGTCTACACACTTCAGAAAATGTGAAAATACTTGAAAGAATACAAAACTGAGATTCAAAACTAATCAAACAGTCAGGAAAAAAAGCCTTAAGACATTAGTTATTGTGTCTTAACTTACACAGAAAAATGTGGTGCAGGAGAGCAAATCTTCATAGAATTGCAAAATAAAGTGTAACAAAATCAAACAATTGGATGTACAAATTAGACAAAATTCTATTTTTATATTTGTTAACAGTAGGTGGAACTGATCACTGAAGCAGGATTTGAAAGGAACTTACTCAAGACCCTTGAAATCAGAGCCCTTAAAATAAGGTTGTTTTTAAAGTAGGTCTTTGGTTCCTTTTCTTTCAAAGGAAAAAGATCTACAGTTTCTCTAGGCAAATCAGAGTAGATTTCCCTAGTCATTTTTCAGTGGTTTTGCAAGAAAAAAACATCTAAAGGTAGGATGATAACTTTCAGATTTACTAGGCACAGCAGAAAGAAAGATGAGAATGTGAATGATTTCTGGTTATTCCACAGCCTGCTCCAAACCAAAGGGAAAACATCAAATGCACTAAAATGAGCAATGATTCCATTTCTGTGCCACACTATGTTGTGGTGCTCTGCTTTGCAAGATTCAACAGCAACTCATGGAAAATAATGTAAAAGATATTAAATTAAAAGCAAAGGGAACTTGGAGATTCCTTGAAACCTGGACAAAATATCTCTTTATGTGTGTTGGAAACAAACTGGTTATCCCCAGGGTTATTCCCCATTAAAAAAAAAAAGAAAATCATTGCTTTGACAGCAAAATTAATTCAATTAATTGCATGCAGTCTGTGGGACAAGTGCATTGTTTGTCAAAACTTGTTTACTCTGGTCTCCTTCCAAGTATATACTCCACCCTGATCCTGACAAGGAGTCAGGCCAGATTATGAGTGCGCACCCAGGCACACATTAATTTTTTTTATTCTCTGTTCTTTTATTTTTTCTTTTTTTTTCTTTCCTTTCCTTTCTTCTTTTCTTTACTTTCCATTTTAAAATGAAAACACTGTCTTTCTGTATGTTTTCTACTACAATGTAACGACTAACATACTCAACCCACATATGTCACAGTCTTAAAAATAATTATGCATTCTTAGCTTAAAAACTTAAATTTTTTTTTTCAGCAATGTCTTTAAATTACTAACACCTATCCAGTCATGTAGACAAGTAAAGCTCAGTCCCTTAACCACAGTACAGTCTAGGAAATTACCTTCAGCATTCCAAAAAAAATCACTACAACTGACAAATACACATTCTCCCCCAAAGCGATCAATCAGACCATATTCATGAGCTACTTACTTGTATAAGTCAGCTGAAATCCTTGGTCAGTATCAGATCCATTGGTATTAAACTCTATCCACATATGGTTAGATGTGCTGTTAAGAATAACTCCCATCATATCATTTTTGGTGAAGACTCCAAGAGAACGTGAAGAACTGTCCTTTCCATCATACACCTTGAAGAAATAAGAGCATGAAATTCCAAAATTAGCAATGCATTGCCAATAGTTTCTCCAAAACCTTAATGTCTCTATTTTGGGAGGTATATACCCCTTGATTATACAGTTCAGTGAAATATTAAGAATTCTGTCCCCTTTAAGGTGTTTTATACCCTTTAGCCTTTTCAGTTTTGTGAGCTCATCTTGAAATACATTAATATTTCTATCCAACTCTATCTTCTGAGGTTTCATAAACTCAGATTGTTCTTTTTGATTATTCACAAAGGCCAACAGAAGTGTAAGTTCAGAAATCACCACTGAAGGAAAACCCTTACAGCCTATTTTGTTCTCTCCCGTCTGGATACATCAACAGCAAAACAGATATTGAAGTCAATCTGTCACCTTTTATCTCAAAACCTAAGCTTGCAGCAATTTTGGTTTATTATAGGTTTTAACAAAGACAGATAAGTTTTCAAAAGTATATGTGAGTCTAGTTCCAAACTAATTGTAGAGATGTTCTTATTTACCGAGTTACTTTACTGAAAACTTTCAACAGTATCAACCTATGTGCATTTTGAAATCCTACAATTTTTAAGAATGCCCTTTTGACTGTTCACCAACACAGGAAAAGTATAAACTCTTGCCTAGGCAGTAAAAAAATTTTTTTTTCTTATTGTAAAACCTTGACTGTAACATAGTGTGAAAACAGCCTTCAGAGGTTTTGTTTTGCTAGTTGGTTTGTTTTCTCAAGATGAACTTAAAAAGTTCACTTCTTCTTTAAATTAATCTCTTGCACTTTCTCATGGAAAAATAAGCAATATAAAGTGTGTAATTATACACCACACATGAAACATCATGTCAAGGCTTAAACAAAAGTAAGAAATTAATTTGAACAGCTGGTTTCTGATGTGAAGTAAAAGATAATTTGCCTTATCTCATATTTTCTAGAGTGACTAGATACAACCAGTGCAAAGCTACAATTACAGTAAATATTTCAAGCACTGGATCTTCATCTCTCCACTTGCAAACCTTGTAGTACAATGAGGATTTATACTGATTCCTGTCAGAAGCAGGAGTGACCCATTTAACAATCTAAATTGCTACATCTGAGTCAGTCAGTTCTTCCTATTTGAATGTCCAGTTAAATCTATTACCAAAATTTTGAGATGACAGACCATTGCAACACTTGTAAGTAAGGACCAACAATTAAAAGCAGTTCTATTTTTCCTGTGGAGAAAATACCAGCATGCCATCAAAAGGTAAATGTCTTGAAAGTACCATGTTCACCTCAAGTGCCATTAACAAAATAAAATAATAAAAACAACATGCATAAAGATTTTTAAAAGACAAAAATGTATGTTTATTAAACATAATAAACATACAACAATATAAATAATTACCTTCTCTAAAAGAAGCTTTTGAAAAATAATATATTGTGCTAGTGATTGATAGAACAATAGATTAGTCTTTATTACTGATGCAAAGATTGTTTTAAACCAAGGCACACAGAAAAGATGTCTCAGAAGATACAATCAATTGTATTTACAATGCATGCAAGCACTAACACATCCTTAAGGTCCACCTCTTGGAAGAAATATGACTTTATGCTATACTAAGAGTATCTGAAAAATTACTTGCAAGCTTCTAACCATTGTCTTGGGACAGAACTACAGATCACTTTCATGGACTGATTATGCTTTATTTATTAGAGCTGGAAATCTATTTTATAAAGTAAAAGAATCATTTGTTCCCCATAAGATTTATTTCTACAGATATATTACACTTGATCTGGGAGATAATACTTGAAATGGAATGTTCCATTTATTGTCATTAATTAAATGGCTGCCTACATTTAAAAAGAGATTTTTATTCATCTTTAAAACAAAACAAACAAATCCCCTCCCCCAGCATTTTGTTTCAACAGTGTTCTACCACACTGACTGTTAGAGATACTCTTCCTATCTGAGGATTAACAAGTTAAATTATAGAATCCCTCAAGATTAATCCAGAGCCAAATTAAAAGACTGTTTTGTGAAATTAAGATTAGATAAGAGATATCCTGTGAAAGCAGCTGTGAAAAAAAACAAAAAAAAACAAAAAAAACCAACCATTCAAAAAAGGCTGTGACAATTTGTGGTGACACTTGTCCATCTTTTGCTAACATTGCAGACATAAGTAAGTATGTATCTACTCCAAAAAATGAAACATTATTAATGAACAAACACAAGCACTGAATCTCCCTTGTCCACACTGAAAAATTGGTTGAACCATCCTAGGAAAGAAAACTTTTTTAACAATGCTTGTCATGCTAATTAACGTGGGCCAAGGATCATTGCCAACAGACAGCTTGTGTGCAACCATTGTGTCATACCGTATGTGACTGATTCCAGAGGTACAGAATACAGTTGATAAACTAGTCTAGACTATTCTTATTTATCATTACTGATCCATATTTAGTACATACATTTAACTTATTTAGGAGAACCCATCTGAAATAAAATTCACATGCTGCGATTGTTATTTCATCAGTCGTGAAGAAAAAAAGGTCTATGTCTAGATGAAAGACAGTATTACATTCTGCCTTCTCTCTTGCCTCTAACAAATTCACTGTGATTGCATTACAAAGATTCTGGCTTAAGGAGCTGCTTTAAAGAATTATGAAACTTCAAGTGGCAGTTAAAACATGGAGACCAGGAAGATGTGTTAGTGAGTGAGAAAGTATAAACTCTAAAACAGAGATAATCCAAGTATTCACATTTGTCATATGTCCTTCAAAATGCTGAGACTGTTTCTATTTGAATTCAAATTTCTATCCCACTAATTCAAGTTCAAATTTTGTCACAGCTATAGAATGCTTTGCCCACAAATTACAGATATTAACCTGCACGCGTTCTCCTTAAAAGCAATAGTTTTTACCCTTCCTCATGCACTAGTCTTACTGATGCCAGAAATATCCTTGCAAGTTATATGCCACTGCATGCACACTACAATCTCAATATCCAGCCTCAATATTCCCACTTGAATACTGAGCTGAATATATACAGATAATATATGCAGATAGTATATATTTTCAAAGCAAGTAAGTAGTGATGGAATGGGAGTCAAGCCACTACAACTTGATTGCCTGCATGGTATTTATTGTCAGTACATCCCTGGAACATATTTAATGTAGACTTATTAACACCCTCACAAATCTTCCCTGAGAAACCATTAGTGCAGGAACTGAGTAGGTCAGGGACTGTTTCTGAGAGGCAGTTCCAGTGGGCCTCCTTATTGTGCAAGATGCGGAGTTTAACATTACAGGTGTAGTTAAACTGCAGAAGTTGGTCTTGGGGGCAGTGGGGAATGATTACAGAATTGTTTGGAGCTGTGTTTATGATGAATTTAGCCAGAGCATTCAGGGATGCCTCACTTCCCCTAGTTTTGAGGAACTGAAAGTGGTTTGTTTTACTTGCTGGGGTTAAAATATGCAGACAAAAGAAGAAGACAGTGCTACAGTTATTCATGAGGTGAAATGCTCCAGCAGCAGTGCTAATGTATCTGCTCCTGCTGTGGGAATGAATAACACTCACCTGAGAAGGAAATGCTGGCTAGAGTTTCTTAAAGTTTCTTGAAGCTTCTTATTCTGACAATAAAGAGAAATTACTTACAAATAAACTTACCAAATTTTCTTAACTGCAGAGGCTTTATGGCGTAAGATCATCCCAAAGGGACACGCTTTTAAAATATTCCTTTGGTGGCCAGTGAGGCAAGGCCAGTATAGCTGGCTGACATTGGTAACATTCCAAAATCCTTCCACTACAGCCTCATGGAGTTCAGAGTGATCTTACCTCAAACAACAACATTATATGCTCTGTCTGACACTCCTGGTGGATTGATCTTGGGATTATTACTTTATTATTACAGGGTTTTATGGGCCCTCTTTATCATGCACTACTGAGCAACACTATTTTCCCCTTTCTTGCATACATTTATCCTGAGGTGCCCCTGCCCCAGCTGTGGGCTCAGCTGTGCCCTGCAGTGGGTGGTTGGATCCAGCTGGAACCGGCTGTGTACGGCTGGAACTGGCTGTGTCCGGCTGGAACCGGCTGTGTCTGCCTGGAACCAGCTGTGTCCGGCCGGAACCGGCTGTGTCTGCCTGGAACCAGCTGTGCCTGGCTGGAACCGGCTGTGCCTGGCTGGAACCGGCTGTGTCCGGCTGGAACCGGCTGTGCCTGGCTGGAACCGGCTGTGTCTGGCTGGAACCGGCTGTGTCTGGCTGGGGCAGCTCTGTCCGGCTGGGGCAGCTCTGTCCAGCTGGGGCAGCCCGGCCTCCCCTCACAGAGCCCCCACAGCCCCCTCTGCTGCTGGGCCTGGGCACCCGCACCCAATGCAACATTACATACATACAGATTATTCTTTTGAAACACAGTAAGATTCTGAGCTGGGACAATGCCCTATATTTCAGTGCAAGTTTTATAAATATTCTTAAGCTTAGTGCATCCCTTGCAAGCAGCCAGCAAGGCAGCCTTGCAGCTTTCTTCTGTGCAGGCACAAGATAAAAATCTGGTGTTCATAACATAATTTGCTCATATTTTGGGTGCAGGTAGGAAAGAAAGCAAGCTTTGAAGAACATGGCCCTGCCAAAGTGCTGATTCCAATGGAAATATGTAAAAGGGCATCCTGATATTGGAATAGAGAGGAAATAGATTTTATTTTCATAAACACAGGTTATAGAGAGACCTTAATTGGTGGAAGAGAGATTAATTGTACAAATGGAAGCTGTGCTGTTCCAGCTGACTCAAAAAGACGGAACAGGCCTTGCAGTTCAGACATCATTACAATTTTGCCTTTGCTTCCTCTGGATCCTCTGAAATATTGTGCTAAAAGATCTGTGAAAGAAGAAAGTATCCAGCAGATTGCTCAAAACAACTTTGTCTCTGGCAAATCTTTCTTATATCTCCAGGGAATATCACTAAGTACACTGGACATTACTCATGAGATGTTCTGAAGGATAACTGAGTTTCTTGAATGTTTCTTTAGGGCTTTCAAAGGGATATTTTGAAGTTGAATTTTAGGTTGTTTATTAAATTATTTATAAACCAGATATCTGCACAGCAAAGCTTCTGGGAGACTTTTGTATCACATTCAAGAAGCTCAGTGGGCAATTAAGTTCTTTCTTCTTTGCTGCATCTGTTCAGAGGAAAAATACTTTTGGGGATCTGCACTGTCAGACCACAGATAATGGGAGCAAAGAACAGTACAGACCATGTACTTTGCCCACCTACTCAGTTGCCTTTGATCTAAAAGCAAAACCAAGGTCTTGTAGTGTTTTTTTACGGTGGTATAAACATGGTAGCATTTATTATCAATAATTTTGTGGGTAAAGATGGAGAAAATGCTGTTCTTTTGATTCTAACTTTCTAATCTATAAACTAAACCATACGTTTTGCTTATTTCATGGTCAAATGCAGACTGTAGTTGTTGAAAAGAAGAGATATAATAACAAAGATATAAATGTCTATATTAAAATTAAGAGTTTTTCTTTCCTCCCCCAGTCATCATATTTCTAAATGCCTTGTTCTTTGCAGGAATTGAATTGTCACACTTAATTACATAAGGAAGTTCTTAGATGACAAAATGGATAAAAATATAGCCACCAATATTTGATCCATAACAATTATGTCTTTAAACTCCTTGTGGGAAGCACAGTGAAAATTAAAAAAATAAAGTTTGAAATATAGACAGCAATTTCTAACATATTAAATGGGTTGCTGGGAGATATCCAGAAAGGAAGTTGCTAACTGAATTCTGAATACTTTGTAATTTTAAGTAATAATTAACTGAAAATTTGGAGACATAAATTTTAAAGACTGATTTAATGTATGGTCAACACTTCAGAAATATATCATCATTTTCAGTACATACAAGAACAAAACAGCCGCTATTAGGAAAAGACAACTTATTGCCATGCTGTGCATGCTCAAAATCTATATATATTTCGGCCATATTTCAAAGGTTATCTGAAATGTAAAAGAATGAAAGACATCTTCTACAACTACAGTTTTAGTCAATATTGCAATGTTAGTTTCTGTTTAGGGAAAAAAACAAAAATCCTTGTGCTACACTTATAAATATTGTGCAAAGAGAAAAAAATTAGGTATTCAAAATCCAAGTTAAAATTTTAGGTTTCCTTTCAAGATTTAAACCACTTTAAACAGTCTAATACTTCAAGAAATGGAATTGAACTCGCAAGGTTTTCTATAGTTTCTTTGAATCTAGTATAAATCATCTAATCTAGTATAAAGGCAGTGATGCTATCCACCTAGAATTCATTAATTTTGAAAGTGGAATGAAATAAAGATAATTGGCATTGAAAACAGATTTATTCATGCAATGTGAATGTTTAGCATAAAAAGTTAAATTATTTCTCTTATTACCTTAACAATATCTCCCTCATGCAGCTGAAAGCTCCTGGCTCTAAGATGGATCCCTTTTCCAGCCTCAGTTTCAATTTTATAGATACATTCATGGTTGTTGTCATAATTAGATGGAAAATTTGGAGACAACAATGTTCCTTCATTTCCAGACACAGTTGCTCCACATTCAGCTAAAAAAAATAGACACATTAAAACAAAAGAAGTGAATTATCCAATTCAAGAAAATATGGGTTATTAGCAATAATATTTAGACTCTATGCAATCTCTAATAGGTTATCTAGGAAAAGTATATTTCTACCAGATCTCATCTGTAGGAACTCCTAGAAATGCTATCAAAGTTGCCATCTCCTGCATTTCACGCTCTCTGTTTATTATGTACACTTATGTGCTTTTACCTCCAACTTATCCCGTGGTCCTCCCATCAGACTAACCAATAACGCAGGTAAAGCCTAGATATCATAAAAATTGAATGTTTTATTGAAATATAGTTGCTGTGGTAACATTTCAAATAAGCACAATATTGATTTTACTTCTGCATTCAGCTTTATAAATAAGTATTTTAAAAAGCAGTCAATAAGCTGCAGAAAAAAAAAAAACAACTGGTTCTAAATCAAGAGCATTCAAACATGTTTTTTCTCTACCTGGAATAAAATGAAAAAAAAATAAAAAAGAAACCAACATTTATTGACATCAGTCAGAGCCAAAGAGACAGATCCTTTCCTTTCTGAGTAAAGAGTAGGTGAGTTTTTTTCACAGCCATCTTTAGTAAGCACCTATTGACACTTTCATTAGACATTACTTGTTGTAGCTGCCCAGTAAAGAAAATAATAAAAATAAGGAGAAGTGTTATGTTCCAGACCATGGACTCAGTTTGAATTCTGAATAAAGACTAATAAAATTATTCCAAATATGCAACGTAAATTTCATCACACAGATGAAAACATTGAAACAGACAGCAAATAATATGGTGTACTGTTCAAACAGATATTTAAACCACTTAAAAATTACCTAAAAACACATTATAAAATCCCTCAGTAACATTAGCATACCAGCTATTAATCTTCAGCTTTAAGGTGCATGACACTGATATTTATATCTAATTTTTCAGTCTAGGGATAAAATATACTGC
>VXAC01005221.1:132834-158483 GCA_013399225.1 Rhipidura dahli | reverse complement strand
ATGTTACCTCTGACACAGGGCAGGTCCCTTTTGTGACATGATGAAGGTGCTGAAAAAATTTGAAGTTTCACATTCAACACAATCCATAAGTTACAGTGCTCCTAAAAAAAACCCCAAGAACAAAACCCAAAATTAAAAAAGCACTTTACCCCCACCAAACACTCCACCTAAACTCTTAAGTTTAAATACTCCCTGTTTTCCATGCTATCTTCTTCATGTGTCTTCAAAGCTGCTATTGCTTTAGAGACCAAAAGCATCTACTAAAAAAAAAAAAAACTGAGATAAGCAGAAAGCCCCCCTTCACTGAAGCGAGAGGAGAGCTCCTACCCCAGTGAATCCCAGAGAGGGACTGAAGGCCAGTGCCAAAGGCCGGGGTTAATATACCCCTAATCGGGCCCGCCTCCGTTGCCACAGCACCCGGGAAAAGGGAGGGGGGGGTAATTACCACAAGGTATAAAAGCTCTCAAAGGCACTGCAGCTAGATGAATGAAGGGCTAGAGACAGGAAAAAACTCTTCAGGGCAACAATCATGCTTTCTTTTTCACTCCAGCTACATTGGGCAAAAGGGTAGAGATCCGGTAAGAAATGAAATATTGTGTTTTGGCAGTGTAGATAGGTAAGTGGCTTAATTATTAACTTGCATAACTGGTCCTTAGTGATTCCTAAGTAGTACTCCACATGTAGCTAAGTAGGGCAGAGAAGGACAGTAATTATAGGAATGGTGTAACTCGGTTGGGACCTCTAATTAGGGCTATGTACATTATAAAGAAAACTAAGGCCCACGAAATGCATATTTTAAATCCTTAAAATGCTGAAAAAGGGAGAGTTTCCTTCAACTAAACCCCTTAAAGTGAGGAAACAGGAAGTTTACCCCCACTTAACAATGGCAAATAAATAGCTTTTCCCTTTTAATTTAATCCTCTAAAATATTGGGAAAAGAGGGGGGTTCCTCACTTTAAATCTCTCAAATGGTGGAAAAAGGGGGATTTTTTTTCCTCAGTTCAAACCCTTAAAAAGGAAGGATAACTGGGCTTCCCCCCTCAATTTAAATATTAGGATGATGGAAATGCAGGTTACCTTAAATTCAAGCCCATAAAATAGCAAGGTTGAGGTTTTCCCCTTCCATTTAAACTAGTAAATAAAGGAAAACAGGGGTTCCCTGTCAATTGATACCCCTAACAGCATAGAAAAGGCAGGGTTTCCTTCAAACGATGCACAGTGGCCCCAAGACACAGCAGGTGTTTCCTCAGCAGTGCTCATCAGTCTGGAGGGGAACTGACAGCAATGGGCTGCTGGACAGAGGTGCAGTCCACCAAAAATGAGCAGCAGGGCCTGTGATGAGGGAAGAGGAAGATGGAGACAGCTTGGAGGGGGTGTAGTGGGAAAGCAGAAGCTGAGGAATGGAACAAAGGAAGACAGAAAAAGGAGAGGAACTACAAGAGAGGGGGAAAAAAACAGAGAGCAGAACGCAGCTAAAGAGCTATAGAAGCATTTAAGCTGGAAAAGAACTTTGAGATCATCCAAGTCCAGCTATTAACTCAGCGCTGCCAAGTCCACCACTAAACGTATCGCTTGAAGGTAGCACCACCGACCCCTTGGGGAACTGCACCTGGAGGCGCAGAGGAGGAAAGAGGGAGCAGGACAAAGTGAGGATGAAAATGAATAAAATGTGCAACAGCGAGGGATTAAAAATACTAGGGGCATGGAACAGGACAGAAAGATACAGTGAGAAACATTTGCACAGAGCAGGAAAGAGCCACATAATAAAAAAGGAAAAGGGATCCTGAGAAAAGCACCGAGGACACATAAAAGGGAAGAGCAGATAAGGATGGATGGATGAATGGACAGCGCAACAAGGAAAGAGCATCAGAAAATAGGACAGCGGGCCAGAATAAGAAAATGTGGGGCAGGGAGCAGGACAAAGCAGTAAACACATGCTATTTTTATTTCTTTCATGTAGATAATATTGTCCCACATTTTTCAAGCCTTTAATGGTTTAATCTATATATATAAATTATATTTGTATGTGCGATGTCACGCGAGTTATGGTAAATAACCTTGAGCGCAACGCCACAGTTTCTTCTGGAGCCGCCATCCTAAGTGCGACGGCACGGACCTAATGTTAACCCTAAACCTGGCTGAAATTTGGATTCCACTTCCAAAATTCAAAACATTCAAGGATTGCTCCCAGATGAAAGCTGACAGGACGGACAGGTCATGCCAGGGACGGCATCACCCGTGGCCAGTGACAGGGTGACTGACCGGTCCCGAGGGATGCAAGAACAGTTCTGCGTGTCCACCACATCCTGCACGTGTCCCCGTGTGACAGGTATCCATATCCCGTGTCCTCCGTGTCCTGTGTGTCCGTGTTCCATGTGTCCCCATGCCTGTCTGTCCCTGTGTCCTTTGTCCCTGCACTCAGTTGGCGTGCAGGTACATTAGCAACTGTTGCTTTATTCTCCTCAGTAGCACAAGCACTGTGGGTGGAGGCATCTGGTCCCTGTCCCCATCCACCTCCCTGTATCCGTGTCCTTGTTCCCAGCCTGTTCCCTCAAAGCCTCTTCATGGTGCTCTCGATGAATGACTCCAGCACAAAGATGGTCTCATCCACCTGGTTCTCACTGGCATCAATCCTAGGGGACAGACAGTGATGGCCAGCCCCTGCAGGGTCCCCAATCCCCATCTCCACCCCTGTTTCCATCCCCCCTCACTTGTTGACGTTGCGTTTTAGGGTCTCGAGCTGCTGTCGCTCAGGACCCGTGATCATCTCCTCGACCTCGTGCAGCTGTGCTGCCTCAGCACCCGTAGCCTGCATGGAGGCCAGGATGGCCTCCACTCGCTGGGACTTCTCTAGGAGCCTCCTAGGAGGGAACGCGGAAGTGGCAGTGGCGGCTCTGGACCCACCGCGCCAGGCCACCCCCAGACACAGCGCTCACTTGTTCTCCCGCATCTCATGCTGCCGTCGCTCCATCAGGTTAGCCACGCTCTGGGGAAGAAACGGGTGAGTACCCAGCACAGGTGTGTTGGGGAGCACTGAGGAATCCCATGGGTGGACATGGGTACAGTCACTGCCACCCCTGTGGCACCACAAGGGGGCTGTGAGACCTGCACCCTAAAGTAGGAAGGAGCTCTGGAGGGACAGAACCAGAAGAGCCCCTAGCCTAGGTGTACTGGGGGGTACCAAGGGACCCTACGCTCCCAAAAACCCAACAGGGAAATGCACGGAGGATGGGGCTGCTGCCATCACCGCAGCACCGAGAAGGAGGGGGCTGTGACACCTGGACATGGCACTTCCAGGAACGGGGGCTGCATGAGTTCCATGGAGCAGGAGCTGGAGGCAGGACCTGGATTCCCAGGGAGCCACTGCATGGATACACCAGGATCGGTGATATTTGGGGCCCAGCCACTCCTTGGGATTCACCTTGTAGCATCTGTGAAGCAGCATCCGAGCAGCAGCCATCACGTTCACCGTGTACAGATAGAAGGTGCGGGATGGAGCATGGTCTGGAGTCTTGGGAATCTCCTGGGAAAGGGCAGAGGGGCAGGCGTGGTGGGAACCGAGTGGGGGTATCCCCTTCCCCAGAGGTGTCCCCGTGTCACCTCCCCCGTAGGATTCCCCCTTCCCAAAGGGTTCCCTGTGCCCAGATTCCAGGTGGGATCACTTGGAAGTGCCTGTCACCTAGACAGCTGTTCCACCAGGGGAATCTCTGAGATCCCAGAGCTCCCTCACCTGTGGGGACACCAAGTTCTCCAGGATCCTGGAAATCCCTCACCTGCAAGGACACCAGGTTCTCTGAGAGCATCCTGTAGAGCATGTCCTTGGCTTCCTTGGCCGGGATCATGGCGAAATCTTCCACCTGCTTCTGCTCCAGGTGCTTCTTGCGCAGGAGCAGGCGGAATATCCTGGCACAGCGGGAACCAAACCTGCGCAGGAGGAGCAGGATGAGGGAGGGATATTGGAAGGGGCCAGGAGGAGCCCGGGCAGCTCTGGGTCCCCGTGTCACCTCTCCTCCACGATGGACTCCAGCGTGGCTGTGGCCAGGGACACCAGGGCCTTGTGCAGGTCTGTAGAGGCTGAGGTCAAGGATGATTCCGGAGCTTGGGAAGGTTTCTGGCCTGGGAATGCTGAGTTCCCCTCAAAGGATACTGACGGTGTAGGTGCCCCCGCCGCTGTCCCCCGACTTCCCCACGAACTCCAGCTGCGGGGAGAGACAATGGGGAAAAATTCAGGACGTCCCCTGAAGGAAGAAAAATATGGGTACTTTTCCCTTAAAATCTGTAGTGAGAAGAGTAAGAAGATTTTAGGAAAAAAAGATATGGGACTTTAACAGCCTAAAACCATGGACCAGGTCTCAGTGACACTTCCAGGGGCTTTTAAACATCTTGAATATTTCTTAAGTATCTTCCATGTCAGAATTTTAGGTGGACTTTGAAAGAAGTAATTTTCAGTATTTTTTATATAACTTCAATACCTTTTAATATCTACAGTATATTTTACATATCTCTCCAGTATGGCCAACATTCGCTTAATAAGTTACATATCTGTTAAATAACTCAAGCATCTATTAAATATGTTCAATGTCTGTAAAATAACTTTAATACCTGGTAAATAATTTTAATATCTGTTAAAAACCTTCCTTAACTCTCAGCAAATCCTGCTTTAGCCTGAGACAGACAGAGAAACAACCACAGAATCGTGGAATCAACAGCGGCTGGAAAAGCCCCGGGGTCCCCCCAGCCCCGCATCCAGTGTCCCCAGCCTCACCGGATCGTCGGCCAGGAGTGCCAGGTACTGGTCCAGCACCTGCTTCCCGATGTTGTACCCCGCAGGAAGAGACCGGAATATCTGTGGCAGAAAAAACGGAGAACACTGAGGGACTCCAAGGGGTACTGGCTTCCCAGGGGCTTCCAAGGACGCACCTCATTGGAGGAGAGCGGCTGTGTGTGGGATGCCCCTGAGGCTGTGGTCACCTCGCTCATGCGCAGCATCGTCCGTACCACCTCGCTGCTGGTCTGTATTGGGAAAACCAGGAATTAGAGCGGGAAAAGCTCCATTCCAGAGTGGGAATGGAGGTGGGAACCACAGACCTGGTCCATGCGGCTGGCCACGGCACTGACCAGAGCCTGGTCACGGAAGTGCTGATGAAAGCGCTCCAGGTTGACTTGCCAGTAAATGCCGTCGTCTGGGGGAGTCTGGGGGAATTGAGGACAAAAAGTGAGGGGAAAAGGGGCAGGAAAACAGAGGGAAATGGGGCAGAAAACTGAAGAAGAGGAGACACAAAACTCAGGGATGGAAGCCAAAAAATAAGAAAAACAGCCACAAAACATGAGGAAAAGGGGACCACCTTGTTTCCCCAGAACATGTTTGGGAATATGGAGCCCACCCTTCCCATGTCCCGATTCCCAAGCCAGAGTACTGAGGGCACCATAGCTCCAGCGTTCCCGGTACCTCTGAGGTTCCTCCCTCCTGCTTCTGCCTTTTGGCCTTGTGCTCCCCCTCCTCGTCCTCGTCGCACGAGTGTCTCCGCTTCCCTTTCCCTGTCAAAGCAAGCCGCTATTTTCCATCAAACCCGTTACTGTGGCCTCAACACGTGGCTGAGCGCTTCCTGAGGCCCCCCGCATCCCGAGGTCCCCAGGGTTCTCACCAACGAGGCTGAGCCGAGGCACGACGTACATGTCCTTCTCAGCAATGGCCAGGGCAGGCGCAGGGGGTGGCGGTGCCTTGGCACTCCGGGGTATTTCCGGGACCATTGGACACCTCTGGATGAAGTGGGTATCTGCCAGGCGCACAAACGTGCTGGACACTTCTGAGTAATCCATGGTTTTCCCATCTAGGTGGGAGGAGATATACACAGTGGATGGATGGATCTCGGATGTTCGTGAGGCTTTGGAGAAGGTGGTTGTGCCATGCTCACGACTACGAGCACCCCACAGACCCTTTGGGACCACATTCACAAACCCAATCCCAAATCCCTGTTTTTTAAGAAGCTTCTCACCTTCCGTGGTCTCCATCAGCCTGTCCAAGACCAGATCCTGGATGTTCCTGAGGCTCAGGAATACATGGTGACACCATAGCCACCACCACTACCTGGCTGTGAACACCCTACGGTGCCCTCTGGTCCTGTTCACCAACTAAACCCGCTCCCAGACCCCATTTTTTTGAGGGAGGAGCTTAATTCCCACCTTCCATGGTTTCAGTGAGGCGATCTGCGACCCTGGCAACGGCGCAGCTCATGGAAAGGTGCCCATGGAGTAGAAGCTCTTCCACCAGCAGTTCCCCCGGGTCCCCATAGAGTGTCTTGGCTGTGTAGATGTAGCGGGGGTAGCGCAGGATCCGCAGGATCCGCTCACTCCGAGCCTCGTATTCCACGGATCCCCGGGGCTGCACCTCATACCGCACCAGGTTGTGCTGGATTAGGACACAAAGGGCCTTTTTCACCTGTGGGAGAGTGGGAGGGTTGGACTCTGCCTTTTACAGGGGGGTAATGGCCCCGGGCCCGGTATTCCTGGGCGTTCCCTCCCTGCCCAGATCTCAGTTTCCCTATGGAGAATCAGAATTTCCCTGCTCCTTCCGAGATTAGTTTTTCAGAGAAATACAAGCCACCTGCTCCATTAAAATCTTCCTCCCTGATTTGTTAAAAATTCTTTGTCCTTCTCCAGGTTTTCCTCCTGGATCCCTCCCATCCCGTACCTGATCCGGGAGCAGCCCCGTGTCCCCCACCAGGAGCCGCAGCGGCCGCGGTCCCGTCTGGAGCAGGGAGTTCCCGACTTTCTCCACGATCTCCCCGAAGTGCTCCTGAAGCAGGAGGGAGCAGAGCCGTAGCTCCGCCTGCGTCATCCCGGCGACTCCGGAATCCCAGGAACGGAGCGGGGAGAAAGAACAGCTGGGGAACAGAGAGGGGACGGATGCTGACCCTGTCGCAGAGGCCCCGTATCCCCTCCCGGGGGAGGATCAGCCCTGTCACAGGGATCCCCCTTTTCCTCCAGGTGAGATTTCCCCCACCGTGCCCTCCCACGGCTGGAACCCACCCCCCGCCTTACCACCACGCCTGGCCTAGCCCGCCGCCACCGCCATGACAACAGCCCCGTTTTGTGTCCGCTTCCTGTCGCGCCACTTCCGCTGCCGCCACCTGGTTCCCCATTGGGAGGCTCGCACCAGGAGGCGCGCCGGCCGCTCCCCGCCCCGCGGAGCCGCTCTATCCGCTCACTCGCACTTTCCGGACTAGGAGCGGAGCAGACGAGCTCGCCGGAAGCGCGGGGCCTCTCTGGGCCGCGCTCGCTGCCCTGGGAGGAGTGACGGCAGCGGCGGCAGTAGGGGAAGATGGCGGAGGCGGCGGCGGCGGTGCCGCAGCACCGGTTTTTTTGCCACAGCTGCAAGGGCGAGGTCAGCCCCAAGCTGCCGGTGAGCCCCGGGCAGGGAGGGTCGGAGAGGGGGAGCCCCGAGCTGCCGGTGAGCCCCGGGCGGGGGTAGGGGCAGCGGTGATCCCCCAGTCCCTCCCTGAGCCGCACCTCCAGCTCTCGAAGTTGTTCCCACATGGAACAGGTGATAGCCCCTCCATCCCAGTTCTCAGACAGGAAAGGGGCTGGGGGAAGCTCCTGTTCCTCATGGAAGGGGATAATCCCATTCCCATCCCGCTCCATAAGCAGCCCTTGCAGCGTCTACTCCTCTGACAGTGTGGGAGTTGTCCATCTGCTCCTAAATTATCTCAGTTCCTATTCCTTGGAACTGGAAGCATCCCAAATTTTTCATTATTCCACGTCCATCCTATGCTGAAGGATCGGTTTTTCCATCCAGCATTCCCAAAGCCACTTTTTAAAATGAAGCATTGTCCAATTCTCGCTCCAACCCCTCCATCCCCAAAAACTGGGCTTTCCTGGTGCTTCCATCACCTTCCAGGTTTATCCTGGAAGGAAAACTCCGGCCCTAACACTAGGGAAACACCTGAAATTTCATTTCCTGGAATCGTCCACTGGGTCTTGCTCCAGTCCCCATTTCAGGAACCCCCCAGATTCCTGGCAGTGGAGGGACATGGCCCTGTGGCTCTGCCCACAGATCCCACTGGGAGCTGCTCCCTATGGATTTGTGGTTGGAGAATCCGAACCCAAAACATCTTTTTGACCCAAAATTCACTGGTTTGGGTCATTGAGGGGATCTGTGGATTAGGGATAAGGGCATGGAAAGTGAAGCATTCCCAAGTAGAACTTGTCCTGCACCTCTCAACGCCAGAGGTGGAGATGTTGGGTTGGAGAATCCCAATCCTTCAGAAAGTCATCTGGAGACTTTCTAAGGAGACATTATGCCTCTTCCCCATCCACGTGGTATAAAGGAGGGTCTTACCACGTGAAAATCCCTGTGGATTGAGAAGTGGAACCTTGGTGGTGCCAGAAAGGTTTTTTTTTTTTTTTTCCCTTGCTTTTCAAGTGAGGAATGTGGGTATGACAGGAGGGATATGAAATTGCACATGGTATCAATCCAGTGCTAGGCTGGAGAAGCAGAGTTATCCTGACTGGAGACAAGGGAAAGGGGGAAATTCAAATTGGGATTAGAGCCATGGAGGAGGAGGTGCTGGATGGAGCAAGAGTCAAGGAGACCTTCTCCATGGTCCCATTTGTCCTGCGCACCTTTCTTTGGGATTCCGTTTCCATCTTTCCATCATTTTTGGGTGGGGGTCACATGGAAAACCACCTAATCCAACTTTTCTGTCCAGATTTGGGATCAAGTCCAGGCTGGACGTGGATGTGCTGCACAGTTCCAGCTGCCTCAGGAATGATCTGAGCACAAAGCAAATGCTCCTGGTGGGATTCCAGTTTGTTTTCCTTCTGGGAATCACAGACCACCAGGCTGGAGGGGAGTCGGAGCCATGGGATGCCACAGGATGCCTTGTAAAATCTTTGTACCGTGGCTGGATTCTGCTTAGGGAATGAGATCCCTGTGCAGATCCCGGGATGTGAGCACCCAGGAGGCTCCAGGATCATCCACTGCATCCCTGAATATCCCAGGGAAAGCAGGGAGATGATTCCAAGGCTCTGCAGGATCCCACACACCATCTGTTCCCATTTCCCTTCTTCCTCCCTCCAGAGCTATTTCTCCCCAATGTCATCTTTATCACTCTCCAGCTACTAGGTGGGAAGCTGGGAATTTCCACATGGATTTCAACAGAAAAAATATTCCAAAGCTTCCAGGAATGCATCAGCATCCCACCTGCTGCTGGTAATGGTCTGATCCGGGATTGGGATGGAGTTCCCAAAAAATCCACACCCAAAGTGTGGGGAACGTTCCGTGTGCTGTGGAACAGGATGCAGGATTTTCAGGGATCTGGGAAGCATGGGGGAAGGAAAGAATATTCTAGTCCAGGGGGACTGGTTCTGGATGGACATCCCACAAAAATCAATGCTCTAAGTGTGGGATTTGGGAAAGCTCTGTGTTGGGATCTGGAGAGGGAAAATCCATGAAAGAGAATCTATGGGGTTTTTTTGTTTTTTCCATGGCGTTCTCCAAATCAAAGCTGATCTGCAGCTCTGGGACAAATCTCTGGAAATGGGAATAGGGAAAATTTTTCTCCTTGGAAAGAATTTCATTCTGTGCTTTTGCAGATCCTGCCAGTGGCTCTTTCACTCACCAGTGCCCAAATTTCATGGGATTTAGTGGTGTTGTTATGAGCTGCTCAGGATCTAGGATCAGGAATCTTCCTGAAGGGGAATTTTTCCTTAGAATTCCAAATGTTTTGTGGCTAATCCCAGCTCACTTTTCTGTTCCCAGGAATATACCTGCCCCCGCTGTGAGTCCGGCTTCATCGAGGAAGTCACTGATGATTCCAGGTACCAGAGAATCCAGGGATATCCAATATCCAGGCACGTGGAGAGACAATAGATCAAGTAATAAGGAGATTTAGTGTGGAAAATGCCATTTTAGCTCTTTTTTTTCACACTTTTTGCTTTGTTTTTGCACCTTTTGGGGTTCATTTTTTACTTTTTTTTTAAATGCTGTTTTTGCTATTTTTTGATGCATTTTTCTCCCTTTTTGTGTTTTTGGGTAGGTTGGTTTTTGTTTTTTTTTTTTGGGGGGGGGTTTGTAAAAGCAAACCTTTTTTTGGTCTTGATATTTTTACCCTTTTTAGTATATTTTTACCCTTTTGGGTTTTTTTTCTTAGCCTTTTTAATATTTAGGAAAAAAACCCTTTTTACTATTTTTGGTCTTTGCCCTTTTTTGTTTTTTGGAGGCTTTTTTTCCCTTTTTGTTCTTTTTTTTTTTTTTTTTACCCCGTTTTGGGGGTATTTCAGGAAACAAAGGGGGGATTTGGGAAGAATGGGGAGACTCTGGGAATAGGCCCTGCTCTCACTCTCCTCTTTTTCCCAGTTTTTTCGATGGCAGCGCCCTGGATGACAGCCCCTCCTCGCAGTTCGCAGAGGTGAGTTCTCGTGCTTTTCCCAATTTTCCCTGAGGCGTCTTCCCCGGCAGCTACTTCTCCTGAGCGTTTTCGGGAGACTGAAAATTGGCGTTGGGACTCGCTGGGGATGGGCATGACAGGAAAGGGAGGATTCAGGGAAGAGCCTTGCCCCAGCGCTGGCAGATTGCAGGATTTGTGTGGGGATGCTCAGCCAGGTGAGGAGGTATTATTCACTGTCTCTCCCTGCCCCCAGATTTTCCAGAATCCATCAGTTATAAAGCCCAAACTCATAGGAAGTCCACTTAATGCTGGGCCAGAAATGGGGTCACCAAACAGCCAGAATTCCAATCTGGATCCTTCCTGTTTGCTTCTGTGCTTCAAGCATCTGTCTGGGTCCCTCCCCCTCTTCATCTGGATCCATTTGTCTCCTGACCCAAATTATTGCTTGGGTATCTCAGAAGTTCCCGAGTTTCAGGGAGATCCTGATCCCATCTTCCTGCCCACGGAGCTTTGTGCTCTGTAAATTAAACTGGATTTGGGGATGAATAATAACTGGAAGTTCTCCCCAGGGTGTGGTTGCAGGCAAAGCTGCCATCAGAGCAGCAGGAGAACAGGAATGTTTATACATTGTTTTTTATTCCTTAATCCAAATGGATTTGAGGGAGAGGGTCTCTGCAGGGTCTCCAGGCTCTGGCTCCGAGTTCCTGGGGGTTTTCCTGCATCCCTGGAGTGGTGTAGCAAGGAGATCCATGGATCCATAGATCACCCGCTGCTTACCCTCAGAGAGGCTGCGAGAGAAGAATTGGGTAAATCAGGGAGCAGGTTGGATTTAGCACTACAGGATCCACTGCAGGGGCAGGGAATGGCATTATGCACGTGGACAGTTGCCACAAAACAGCAGTATGAGGGGCACAGGATTGGGTGACACCTTGAGATGTCCCTGGGTACACCCTGGGGATATGGATACCATCCTTCCATCCTTTCACATCTATGTCCTCCCCATGGCTGTAAGGCTCCCGAGTGATCCCATGGATTTGGGAGTGTCCAGTATTCTTCCACCTCAAATTCCAGCCCTTGGAGAGAGGGAGAGACCAACCCCACAGCTTCCAGATTTATTGAGATCCATGTGGAGCGGGGAGTTGCACCGGGGGTGTTGCAGCAGCTCTGGATCCACTT
Organism: Rhipidura dahli; assembly: GCA_013399225.1. Taxonomy (NCBI): domain Eukaryota; kingdom Metazoa; phylum Chordata; class Aves; order Passeriformes; family Rhipiduridae; genus Rhipidura; species Rhipidura dahli. The sequence continues at coordinate 146,919 of VXAC01005221.1, read as the reverse complement.
GGGCTATAATTAAGCCTTTTTGCCAGACTTTTTTTCCTGGGATCCATGACAACTATGGGAATGTGCTTCGGTGAAGTGGACTTCGCTGCCTCCACGTACCCGCTGGGATGAGCACCGGAGCTGAGCGGGAATCATGTCTCCCGTCTTCCCCCTCTCCACAGCTTTGGGACCACCTGGACCACACAATGTTCTTCCCAGATTTCCGGCCATTCCTGAACAGCAACTCCCTGGATCCAGAGAGCCGGGAGACGGAGAGGGGCCCCCCAGCCGAGCTTTGGGGGCCCAGTCGCCCCCCACGGCTGCCGATGCCTCGGAGGTACCGATCCCGTGGCAGCTCCCGCCCAGATCGCTCACCCGCCATTGAGGGGTGAGTGTCTTCTCCAGAGAAAACAGGAGACTTGGGAAGAAACCTGGGAAAATGGGATCCTGGCACTTCCTGTCAGCCTCCTTAGCACAATTCTGAGTCATTGTCCCTGTCCTGCTGCCTGGAACACAGGGCATTCTCAGTGCTTGCATCCTGGGAGGAGCCCCCATCCCTAATTCCTTTGTGCACTCCCTCCCTTTTGGGGCTTTATCCAGGAAATTTCTGTCTGTGAGCCCTGTATCCATGGGAACAGGATTCCCTGTTTTACTGCCTATTCCTTCTGCCACTATTTATTTATTTATTAAGCTTGTTCTTTCCATGTTTTTCCCTGTCCCAGTACCAACTCTTCCATTGGAACTCAAGGCATTCCCACTTCTCCCACCCTGGGATGAGCTTGGATCCCTAATTGCTTCCTAATCTCTCTCCATTTTGGACCTTTATCCAGGGATTTTCACAGTCATGAGCCATGCAGCCAGACATCTGTAGAGCAGGAATTCCTGGTTTTCCTGCTCATCCTTTCTTCCACCATCTATTTACTTAACTTGTTCTTCCTGTGTTTTTTCCTCCCCATGCCTCCGTTTTTAGGATAATCCAGCAGATCTTTGCTGGGTTTTTTGCCAACTCAGCTGTTCCTGGCTCCCAACATCCCTTTTCCTGGTGAGTAAAAACCTGCATTAGCCCAGATCCCACCAGTAACTACCAGTAACCCAGCACCTAGGGGCTGGTTTGGGACTGGGGAAAATTCCTGGACTGTCCCATTGTCAGGAGCGGGATGCTGCACTCCAATCCTGGGGATTATGCGTGGGGACAGAGCGGCCTTGACGCTATCGTCACCCAGGTGAGGGGCGCCTGTGCCGGGGACAGATCCAGTGCCAGATCCCTGCTCCTGAGCATGGAATTTTTCCCTCTCCACAGCTTCTGGGACAGCTGGAAAACACGGGACCGCCACCGGCAGACAAGGAGAAGATCTCGTCGCTCCCGACGGTGCCGGTGACACAGGAACAAGTCGGTGAGTGACTCCATCCCCGGATCCAATGGCACTTGGATCCTGGTGTTTGAGATCCTGAGTTCCCCCCTTCCTGCTTTGTTCCCCCTTAAACTGGGCTGGAAACTGTCTGCTCCCAAGCTCTGCTGCTGCCGTCTCTCGTGTTCAGTTCTCCTCGGAATCTTGGAGCTCCACCATTCCCCAGAGTGTCTGGGGAGTCCTGGAATGTGCCATTCTGACTCTTCCTACCCCCATGATGGTTTTCCCCTCCCGAATCCCTGTTTGTGCTCTCGACTGGTCCCTTCTTCCCTTTCAAACTGGCTCTTGATATATTCTGCTCTGGAAATGTGATGGAAAACTGCCAGCAGGGGCCTGGGAGTGTTTCGGAACAATCCTGGCTTTGCAATTAAAAATCCCGTGAATTTTTCACCCCAAGGATCCCTCCCCCTCCCAGCTGCTCCGTTACCAGAACCCTACCCCTTCATTATGGTTAAAGCAGACGGTTCTACGCAGGATATTTTTATCCCACGGTTTTACATGCCACTCTGTCTCTCTCTTCTCTGGGAAGCCAAGGACTAACTGGAATTCCATATGTCTGAGCCCACGGAGCCTGAGCAGGCTAGGAATCATGAAATCTTGGAATATTGAAATCAGAAGGGCCCCCCGGGATGGCCGAGGGAGCTCAGCTCCTGGCAGTGTCCCTATCAGCATCACAAGCTTGGAGCAGCGGGAGACGGAGTGGGATTTCAGCCACCTCCCATGGCCAGTGATAGGCATCGGGATCATCAACCCATATTCCAGGCTGGGAAGTTGTTGCAGGAATCCAAACATCCTTANAGAGGCCAAGGCTGAGCAGCGCCAGGAGCAGGAGCCCTCCCAGGGCACTGCCCCCCAGGATCCACAGGGACACGTGCACCCGCCTTCCCTGGAGCACTTCTAGCACCAGCTGCAGGAACACAGGGATTGGCAAGAGGAACAGAGAATTTGGNTTGAAATCAGAAGGGCCCCCCGGGATGGCCGAGGGAGCTCAGCTCCTGGCAGTGTCCCTATCAGCATCACAAGCTTGGAGCAGCGGGAGACGGAGTGGGATTTCAGCCACCTCCCATGGCCAGTGATAGGCATCGGGATCATCAACCCATATTCCAGGCTGGGAAGTTGTTGCAGGAATCCAAACATCCTTACTTTGATTTTTTTTTTTTGTTTTTGTGTGTTGATGGTGATGTACAGAGAACATCAGGAATTCCTAACGTCCCTGAGGGTTGCGTGTGGATGGATGGTTCCCAGCTGATGGAGCTCAGAGCTCATGTTCCCAGCAGGAATTCTTTGTTCCCTGGATGCTCCGTCCTCTGTGGGTTGTATCCTAGCTTGCAAATCCTGACACTCATGTTCCTAGTGGGATTTCATTGATCCCTGGATGCTCCATCCCTGGAGATTTTTGTTTGGGTGGATGGATCCTGGCTTACTTCTGGCAGGAATTCCTTGATCCCTGGATGTTCCATCTCCAGCACACCCTACACAAATGATCTCTAAATCCCAGAGCTCCTGTTGCTGTTGTGTGATCTCTTTGGTCCCTGGACACCCCATTCCCAGTAGACCCTACACAAATGAGTCCCAAATACCAGAGCCTTTATTCCTGTCCCCCTGACCTGCGATTCCCTGTTTTCCACAGACACAGGGCTGGAATGCCCGGTGTGCAAGGAGGATTACGCTGTGGCAGAGCAGGTCCGGCAGCTCCCCTGCAATCATGTCTTCCACAGCAGTTGCATCGTGCCCTGGCTGGAGCTGGTAAGATCCCAGAAAACCCACGTATCCCATGGGATAATCCCCCAGGATAACGGCTCTGTGTTCCCCGCAGCACGATACGTGTCCTGTCTGCAGGAAGAGCCTAAAGGGGGAAGATTCCACCCGGCAAATGCCAAATCCTGATGCTGCTGACAGCCCCGTGCAGGAGCGATGGACTTTCTGACCCTTCTGGAAGGTTCTGGAGTGTTCCAGAGGGTTCTGGAGGCTGGAGCATCCCCACTCGAGGTGTACATTGTCTGAGAATTCCAACAAACCCCCCCTGAGTAGCAAGAATTAGGGGGCCCACCCTGTGGGATTATGGCACCAAGCGCTCTTCTCCCAGGAATTTATCCTTCCACTCCATGGAATTGCCTCGTTAGTCCTAAATTGGGAATTTTGGGAGTGATTTGATTTCATTTTGTATCAGAAAAGGTTTTTTTCCAGTGGGGCCCAGTCTGGAGAGGGGTTCCAAGTCCCTCACAGCCTTCCCTGGGAAAAAGGTTGGGATAAAAAGGGGATTTGTGGGATCTTCCTGCAGTCTAGGAGATTGGAATTGTATCCACGAGGAATTTTATCGCCCCATTTTGGATGGAATACTTGGGGTCTAAAAAATCGTGGCAGGTGGAAGAAGGAAGGTTCTGGAGCCCTTCCTGAGGGCGGTTGGACCCTCAGGAGTCACCAGGGCCCTGGAAAGGCTCTGGGAATGCTCTGGTATCAGGAATGCGCCGAGCAGGATTTTCTCTCATCCTGGACTATTTTTGGGGTTGATTCAGGTTTTTCTGACCCTTTCCCACATGCCTGTGGCCCCAGGTGTGTCCAAACCTCCCTCCACCCCCACGAGCCATTCCAGGCAGGAATTACGGACCACGTTGCTTATCCCTTAGGAATCCCCCCACCATCCCCCATAACTTAAGAAACTCTTTATTTTTGCTGATTCTTTGGTTATTTTGAGAGTTTTTTCCAATTTCTGTGACTTTTATCCAGGTCTGAATCCTGGGAGTTATCCTCATACTCGTGGTATCCACTGACTGCCCTAGGGGGACATTGTGACCCCCATCCCTGGCTGGGGGGACATTCCCAGACCCCTTGGGCTCAGTGGCTCCACATCAACATGGATTTAATTCCTGATTTTCTTTGCTCTTCCATCCAATAAAGGCCTTTCTCAAGGAATTCCCTTTCCCAAGTCATCCTTGGAGCTGGGAAAGGGGGGCAGAAGTTGGGGTTCTCCTGGGTGGGGGTCAGAAATGAGCTCAGCAAAAGCTTTTGGGGAAAGAAAACCCTCATTTGCAGGTTTTGTCTCCTAGGGAGGATATCCAAACACCTCCCGCTCTGTTGGGACGCATTGTCCCTGTCTCCCCTCCCTGCTCTGCTGGAAGCCATTCTGGACACAGGGACACCCCAGTCCTCGGGCAGGAGCTGGGTCAGGACTGTGCATCCACAGAGATTGGGAAAATCCAGCTGGATCCTGGGTTTATCCCAATGCTTCTCCCTGTTAACCAGCATGTCCAGCTCCCCTGATGGGGATTTCTGGAGGGTCACACCCACGCATTTCCTGCTTCCAGTTCTTCCCTCTTCCACATAGTGCTGGAAATCAGGAATTCGTTCCCTGTGGTCCTGGATTTAAGTCCGGAGCCAGTGGGGGCTGGGATTTGGATCTCCCCTATCCTTCTGTGTTGTATTTGGGATCAGTCCGGAAGTTTTTCCCTGGATAAAGAAGCATTCCTGGTCCCAGATGAAAACATGCACAGGGATGCAGGACATGGCAGTACCACAGGCTGGAGCTTTATTGCTAGAGCTGCTCCATTCCCGTTCATTCCCCCTTTTCCCACTTCCACATGTCCCCCCAGATCCTCTGACTCTACGCTTGGGCCACCAGCCTCACTTGCTCATCTGTCTGCCTGCCCAGGAGTCCCGAGCCCCGGGATGGCCCTGGAATGTGTCCCGGGAGGTTCCAAGGTGTCCCTCCGCGGTGCCAGCTCAGTGCTCCTCGTCCTCCTCCTCCCGGGAGGGCTTCCGGTGGGAGAAGAATCCCAGCTGGAGGGAAGGGGGGAAGAGGAGGGATTGGGGGTGGAAATGTCCTCCCTCCAGGGGACATTGACCCTCTGAAGGTGACAGTATGACCCTCCCCCATGGTGAGGGGCCCTTCCCAACGTGATATACAGAGAATTTGGGGGAGAAAACCAGGATTGGGGGAGGGGGGGAAACAGGGCATTTGGGGAGGAAAAATGGGATGGGGGAAAACTGACTTGGGTGAAGAGAAGGAATTTGGGAGGAAAAGCAAGGATAAGAGGGGAAACAGGGATGGGGGTTAAAACAAGCATTGAGAGAGAACAGGGGATTTGGGGAGGAAAACAAGGATGGAGGGGAGAAAATGGAGAAGTGGGGGGTCCTACCTCCCTGCGCTGTGCCCCCTTCTCCAGCACCATCACACCCCCTGTGACCCCCAGCCAGACACTGCTGACAATCCTCACACTCCGGAATTTCACCTGGATATGGGAAAAGGTGGGGGTAGTCTGAGCCATATGTCATTTCCCACCTGGGATCCTCCTTGAAACAGGGGGGCTCCTTAATCCTCCACATGTCCCTGCTTTACTCACTCCGCTGAAGAAGCTGTCATGGAGGGTGCGGAGGAGCTGGACAGAGACTCCCCCACCACGCTCCAGCCTCCCCAGGTGGCAGCTCAGCTCCTGGCACCAGGTGTTGGAACAGTCCTGGGGGGGCAAAAATTTGGGGGGGAGGGATGGGGATCCCCCTGAGCCCTCCAAATCCCCGGGGAGAGCGGGGGGTGGATGCAATGATCCCTACCAGCCTGTCCACGTGCAGCAGGTCCTCAGGGGCCACCGGGACCATCTGTGACCCCTCAGGGGGAGGTTGCAGCACACAAGTGGCCTGTGGAGGGAGAGAGGGGGTTCAAATGGAGGGTGCCGGGATGCCCCTGGAGCCCTCCTAAGGGTCCCCCATACTCACGTTGTCAGCCAGGACATGGGTGACAGACAGGATGGTGGCCTGGCGGTGGCCTAGTGCTGGTAGGGCCATGTGCAGGGTGACGTTCTGGGTGGGGTAGCACCCAAAATTCTGCACCTGGAGGGATGCACGATGAGTCAGGGCTCCCCTGGGCCCCGCTCCCCAGGGCCCCGTCATCTCACCTTGACTGTGGTGGTGAACTCGGGGCCAGAGCTGTGGGTGAAGGTGCCGAGGGGATGAACCTCGTAGCGATGCAGGTTGGTGTTACTGCGGGGGGGGGGACACACAGGAAGGTCACATGGTGTGTGTTCCCCTCCGTGGCCCCCCCTGCTCTGCCTCATGTTCTCCCAGCCCCACCTGGACAGGAACAGGTCAGGCTCATAGCGGATGGGGACAGAAAGCTTGACGATGTTGTCCTCTAGTGTCGCCTCGGTGCTGTCACTGGACAGAGAGGACACTCGGGAGGATCACCAGACTCCACCCACATTCCCAGGGTGCAGCTCCTCCCCCGAGGGTTCGGTGCTCCCCCCATGGTGGTGCTCCACCTACCTGGTGGCCTGGAGCGTGACTTCGGCATGATCCAGAAGGATGGAGCAGCTGAACTCCAGCTCCAGGGTGAAGGACACCTGGGGGAGCTCAGACAGGTGTGGCGGGGGTTTGGGGGGACCCTAAGGGGCTCATGGGGGTCTCAGGGGTCCTACCGTGGCCTGTGAGCGGAAGACGGGGTACCCGACACTGCAGCGCTGGCGGTGGGCCCCCACTGCTGAGCACTCCAACTTCACTGTGCTGGGATCCTGCCAGGGGCACATGATGGGGGCCAGGACATGGAGTTGAGGGACTTGGGGCACTGGGAGGTGGCAGCAATAGACCCCCACAGGGGGATACCGGGGGGCCACAGCAGACCAACGGAACCTGATCTCCCGCCTAGGAGGGGCTGGGGACATGATGGACCCCCACGTCCCACATGGAATGGGCTGGGGACACAGTGGACCCCGAGCTCCCATCTGGGAGATTTTGGGGACACAACATACACCGCTGTCCCACTTGAAATGGTTTCGGGGACCCCATGCGGGAGACAAGAATGACCTCAAGGTTCTCCAAAGACCTGGGTCTCCATCTTTGCCCTGGTGGGCGAGTTTGGAGGGGCTCCTCAGGGATTTGGGCCCGCCCTCGGGCTGTACCTGGAGCACGAGACTGGAGAAGTGGAGGTTCCCAGGCAGGTGCAGCCACAGACTGGCGTTGTAGGCATTCTCCTCCCGGTTCTGCAGCTCCACCTCCACCAGCATCCGCCTCCGGCCCTTCCGCAGGATGTGGGGGCTCTGTCTGGAGGCCAGGGGTGTCACAGGGGGCCCCTGGGATCCCAGGGACACCATGAGGACACTGGGGGGACACCGGGGGTACCTGGAGCCCACAATGTCTGTGGTGGCCTTGAGCACCAAGTCTGTGACACACTCATCATCGTCCCCACAATCCTTGAAAAACGGGATCTGGAAGGAGCCAGGAGTGATCCTGGTGCCCAGGGATAATCCCAGTGTCCAAAGACACCCCTTTCAGTACCCACCAGTTTGCGGATGGTGGTGGGAGATGCCTCATCCAGCACCGACCTCGCAGCTTCATCCAGGGCCCAGGTGAGGGTGAGGCTGAGGGGCCGCAGGTAATCTGAGGTGTCCTGCAGAATCAGGGGATCCCATCAGCCTCATTCCAGTCAGACCCTGGGAATAGGGGGCGGGAAGAGACCTCCCATGGGGTAGGGAGGAGTCCTGGGGCTGACCAGAACGTGGAAGGGGACGCGGATGCAGCTCTGCCTTCCCAGTGGGAACTCAATTCGGCGCTGGAGCAGCCGGCGGGCACCCGAGTCAAAGGCCGCACGGGATCCTGGGATCCGCTCCTCCAGGGATACATTGTACCGGAGATCTGGGGGAGAGGGAGCGGGTCAGGGACCAAGACACCTGTGGGAGTGGGTGCGCCCCACCCCAGGATGCTCCAGTGGGACTCCATGGAAGTCCTGGGATGTTCCAGGGACACGCTGGATTGCACCAGTGAGGCTCCAGGGAAGGCTCAGATGCTCCAGGATGTTGTGGCATGCTCCAGTGGGGCACCAGGGATAAGAGCGCCCTGTTGATATTCAACATACACTGCAGGATGCTCTTGGGAGATTCCATAACCACCCTGGGATGCTCCAGGGGTGGTCCAGGATCACCATACGTACGCTCTGGAAAGATTAAGGGAGTGCCCATGGGATGCTCCTGGGACACTCCAGGGACATTGCAATCCTCCAGCAACACCCTGGGATGATCCAGGGCCCTCAGGACGCTCCAGAGATGCTCCAGGAATTCTCCAGGACACCCTGGGACACTCCAGGAATGTTGTTCTTTCACTCTGGGACGCTCCGGGACGCTCCTGGAATGTTCCTGGAGTGCTCCCAGATTCTCTAAGGATTCCTGGGATTCTCTGGGGACAGCCAGGGATGCTCTGGTAATACCCTGGGATGTTCCAAGGATGCTCCAGGACCCTTTGGGATGCTTCTGGGATGCTCCAGGGACAGCCAGGGATGCTCCAAGGATGCTCCAAAGATCCTGCAGTCCGCCATTGCCAACACTCACCGATATCCATGTCCACGGGGTTCTGTGCGCGTGTCTCAGCACGGAAGCAGACCCTGGCCCGGAGGCAGACAGCGCTGGAGCTGCTGCGCTGGCAGTTCCGTCGTGTGACGCTGACAGCTGCTGGCTCCACAGACATCCACGCAGACACCTGGATGATCCAGCGGGATCTGAGGGACACAGTGACACCTGGGATCTCATTGGGATCGTGTGGGGGACAGGGACACCCGCCCTACCCTACCTTGGATCTTGTCACAGGGGAAACTGAGACATGGAGAGCCCTGGGAGGATCCCAGGAGCATCCCAGGTTCTCACAAGAGGAAACTGAGGCACGGAGTCCCTGTCCCCCTGAATGTCCCCATAACCTGCATGTCACTGTTCCCGGCGTGTCCCTGTCCCCGGGGTGCCCCTGTCCTTTTCCATGCCCTTATTCCTGGGGTATCCCTGAGGCCGGGGTGTCCCTGTCCCCGACCCCCTTGCCCCTACTCACCGCAGCACTACAGCCGCACCCTGGGCCCCAACGGCCACGTCCACCAGCCCGTCCCCGTCCATGTCCAGCCGTCCGTCCACGCTGATCCCGAAATACCGGAGGCTCCACCCCAGCGCCACCGCCTCGATGCGCTGGGAACGAGCGTTGTCGCATCGCCACTGGCTCATACAGGGTTGTGCTCACCGCAACCGTGGCACCCAGCCCCTCCCAGCGCCATCTCACCTGCTTGTACTGGGGCAGGAGGGTGCCCGGGGCGCAGTGGAACACGTAGAGAGCCCCGCGGTGCCCGTCCTCCAGCGGAGCTCCCACCACGGCTCCAGACAGCCCGTCCTGGCTCAGGTTCGGCACCGCGCCCAGGGCGGAGCCGAATCTGGAATCCTGCGGCCTCGGCTCGGGGTGCAGCGACCCCGCGGGGCTCAGGCGGTCCTGGGAGGTGCGGGGGGGTCCTCGGTACCACCACGGGACAGGCACTCCCTCAATCCCACTGTGTTCCTCCGACCCCCTCAAATCCCCTCAATCCTTTGTATCCCTCCAATCCCTCTGCATCCCGCTGATTTTCCCAATCCCCTGCCCGCAGAGCACCCCGATCCCCCTGTCCACCCCAGCTTCCTGCCCCTCTCACCTGCTCCCTACCCAGCCCTTCACCTNCCCCCAGGTAGGTGGGCGCTGCCACCAGCAGCAGGTCACTGTCCCCATCTCCTTCCAGGTCCAGGGCCAAGACCTCGCTGCCGAAGTAGGAGCCGATCTGGGGGTGCAGGGGGCTGTGAGGCTGAGAGGGGGTAGGGGGCCCAAATTCCCCCCAAAGGCCCTCAAGGCCCCAGCCGCCCCCCACCTGCTCCCCCATTAGTGCCTGGGCCACCGTCACGGTCCCTGTGGGGTCCAGCTGGAAGAGGACAACTTTGCCCTTGTGCTGGAATCGGGGGGCTCCAGCCACAAACAAGCGCTGCCCCCCCGGGAGCTGCAGCGAGGACACGGAGTACCCTGGGGGGGGAAGCAGGGTCAGCTCGGAGGGGACAGCCCTGGGGAGACAGGGTCCCCAGTGTGTTCCTCAGGCACCCTAAATATCCAGGTTTGGAGCATCCCTGGGGTATGGAGCATCCCCAGGGCACTCCAAATATACAGGACATGGAGCACCCCTGAGACATGGAGCATTCCTAGATCACCAAGCATCCCAAATATCCATTACATGGAGCATCCCCACTTCATTCCTGATCTCCAGGACATGAAACATCCCAGATTCATCTCAAATCTCAAGGATATGGAGTGGTTCACCTGAGGACATGCCTGGTTCACCTCACATCCCTTGGGACACCCTCATCCCTTGGGATCCCCCCCAACCCTCGGGATCCCCCATACCCAGATACGCCGCATGGTTCTTCAGCTCCGGTGGGAATTCCTCCTGAAATGCTTCACGGGGTGGGACAATGCGCCCACGCTGGCTCTCCTCCAGCACACCCCCCTCCCAGTCATAGGCTCCCACCATTCCAAAGAGGATCCCGTCCTGCCAGGATGGGTGGGACATGTCACCCCGGGGACACAGCAATGCCCACAACCCCCACCGATGGCACTCTCCCATCCCAGGACACTCAGCAGGGCTGGGATGGGCTGAGGCTTATTTTCCCCCTTTCCCAGTGGGATCACCTCAAGGTGGTGGATGGAGAAGCCGATCTGTGACATCTCCAGCTCGAAGGCACTCTCGTTGTCCCCATGGGTGCCTGACCATGGGCAGAAAGGAGACTCTGTTCCTCCAGCTGTGCTTCCAGCTGGAAATCCCAGCCCTTCCCGGGATCCCAGCCTCAAGCCGGCACCTTCAAGGCTGAAGATCCGATCTCCCAGAGCATCCACAATGTCATTGAGGGCAGCCTCATCTGTGACATTGAAGAAATACTTCTCATCAGGGTCGCTGGCAATGAACTTGATCTCCCGGATAAAATCCTCGGGATCCTGCTGCCGACGCAGGTAGTGCCCCAGGACCTGAGGGAAGGACAGGGGTCAGCAGGAGCCCCCACCAGGGTTAAGGGGAATGCAGGGATGGGGCTCGGTGGGAGGGGCCTCACAGCGATGGCGTAGCGAGTGACATTGTGCCGGTCGCACTCCGCCAGCGCCGCCGGCAGCTCGTCCCCATCGTGGGACTCTCCATCCGTCACCACCAGCAGCAGCCGCGTGGCCCCTGGGCGCCCGCCTCGCGCTGGGCTGAAGGACTCTGTGCTGCGGGAATGTGGCTGACAGAATGAGCCCCTGTTCCCTCCCCATCCTAATACTCTTCCCAATCCTGACTCTTCTCCCGACCCTGATCCTGATCTCAACCCCAACCCCGATCTAGATCCCAGTCCTAACCCTCAGCCTATACCAACCCCAATCCCAGTACAAATCCTGACTTGATCCCAAGCCTGATACCAATTCCAATCCTGATCCTTATTCAAATCCTGATCACAACCTGGTCCCTAATCCCAATTCTGATCCCAATCCCAGCCCCACTCCCTCTCCCAATCCCAATCCTGATCTCAGACTTGATGCCAGTCCTATCCCCAGTCCTGCCCCCATTCCCGATCCCTCTCACACTCCCATTCCAGAGCCCACCATGCCTGCCGGATGGCCATAGCCGTGCGTGTCTCCCTCCCTTCTTGACGCGTCAAGTTCCGGGCCGCCTCAAGCAGACGCTGGGCTGTGGGGTGCTGCCCCAGTGCCCACTCCTGCACCAGCCGCTCCCCATACTGCAGCACCCCCACCTGAAACAGGGAGAGTCAGAGCCAGAGGGAGCCCCACAGGGACATTCCTCAAATCCCCAGGGTGCTACCCCAGCACCTGCTCCTGCACCACCCCGCTCCCTGTATGGCAGTCTGCAGCACATTTCAAACGGGGGGAAATGTGAGCCAAGGATCCCCCCCAAACCCAAAAGGAGCTCCCCCAAATCCCACAGGAACCCCTAATCCCTGGAAAAGGGCACCTTTGGCCCCTCCAAAACCACCTCCAGCCAGCATAGTCCTGGGGACAATGGTGTCACCCCAGGGTGGCATCTCCACAGGGGTGGCATCACCCTGGGACAACAGCATCATCTTGGGGAAAATGGCATCACTCCAGGGGTAGCATCATCCCAAGGGTGGCATCACCCTGGGATAATGGCATCACCCCGGGGACAATGATATCACTCCAAGGCTGGCATCACACCAGGGGCAACAGCATTGCCCTGGAGACGATCACCTTGCCCTGGGGACACTATCCCAGTCTTGGGGACACTGTGGTGGCCAAGGTGCCACGCCCTGACCTGGGTCTGCCCAGGACCAATGAAGAAGCGTCCCAGGATGTTCCCAAGGAATGCCTGCACCTCCTCCCAGGGGTAGATGCTGTTGGAGCCGTCCAGAACCAGGATGATGTCCATGTAGGTGGAACAGCCTGGCAGGGGACATGGTGACACCAAGGTGGCACATCTCAGTACATCCCAGTACATCCCACCCCACTCACGCTGTGCTGTGGGTGCAATGGTCCCCATGAGCTGGAGCTCCTCATTGAGTTGGACACAGCGGCCAGAGCTGAACACAGAGGTGCCACATTCCTGGGACCAAAGCGGGGCGCACGCCTTGCAGGGTGACATGAGGACACAACAGTGGGTGACATCCATCTCCCTCCCCTATCCCCCACTCCCTCAGTTTTCCTCTGCGGAGGATCTGCTTACCATGAATCCACCATCCTTGGAGTCCACCAGCGTCATCCCGAGGTGTCCAGCGCTGCTTCGGAGCCACGGGGCTGTGGCCCCTTGAGGACATGGGGACAGAAGTGGGGTGAGCACCATGGGGCCCCTAGGCCTCCCCAGTCATAGCTCCCCCCCCCTCAGTACCGAGGTTGGCCTTGGCACAGGAAGAGTTTTGGAGTCCCATGCCACACTTGTAGATGTCACCTTGACCATTCCCATCCCATGGGGCTCCCACCAGCAGCCTGGAAGGACAAGGGGGGACACAGGGAGGGACATGCAGGGGATGTCATCACCCCCACCCCACTCCAACCCAGCTGCCACATTTCAGGGGCACCGTGCCAGGCTCTGCCACCCACACCGTGGCACCGAGGCCGCTTCCGTCTCTCTGTCCAGCTGTCTGGCCATGGCCTCCTGCTGCTCCAGTCCCTGCCCTCCTATGCTTCCCCTTCTCAACCTCAATCTCCTCCCACCCTGCCTCAGTTTCTCCTTCCCAAACTCACTTCTCCCGCTTCCCACCTCAGTTTTGGCTTCCCACCTCAGTTTGCTGCTCCCTTCTCCCCTTTTTTGACTCAGTTTCCCCCTTCCACCTTGTTTTCCTCCTCCCCTTCTCACCCTCTTTCCCACCTCACTTCCCCCCTTCCTGTTTCCCCTTTCCTACCTCATTGTCCCCTACCAACCTCATTTCCCCCTCCCTGCTTCAGTTTCCCTTTCCCCACCCTTCTTCCCCCTCTCCCCACCTCAATCTCACCTTTCCTGCCTCAGTTTTCCCTTCTCTCCTATCTCCCCCGGGTCCCCCAAGTATCACTCACCACTTGTCCCCATCTCCCTCCCACTGCAGCACCCGGTACCCAAACTGGGACTCGAGGGGTCCCTGGAAGACCCGCGGCTGCCCCACGTCGATGTTGAATCCTTCACAGAGGCCTGGGGAAGTGACAGAGGGTCCTGAGGGTGGGGAGGGCAACCCGCACCCATCCAGTGGCACCCGGGAGGGGGATTGGGGTGCCCAGCACACCGGTGGGGGGGAGGAAACTGCGGGGAAGAGGGGAAGCACCCCATGGAGAACCCCCAGCACCCCGAACACATCTCTGCCACCCAAACTAAGTCCCTAGCCGCCCGACCCTAAGCCCCGTGGTGTCCAGCGCTACCCACGTGCCTGTTTCCCCAGCGGCGGGGAGCATGGGGGGGCCCGAATGGGTCGCAGACAGGCGG
>VXAC01005221.1:115552-126907 GCA_013399225.1 Rhipidura dahli | reverse complement strand
TCACCGGGGCCCCCGCGGGGCTCGGACCGGCAGCGGGAACGGGGTCGGGGCTGGGGCCGGGGCTGGGGCTACCGCTGCCGCCGCCTCCGCTGGGTTTGCAGGGCCCCCCCGCGCCCCCTGGGACCGGGGCCGGGGCCGTGCCCGGGCCGCCTGCGGTGCTGCGGGAGGCGGTGGAGGCCGTGGTGCGGAGCTTCGCCAAACACACGCAGGGCTACGGCCGCGGTGAGCGGGACCGGGGGCGAACCGGGGATGCCGACGGACTGGGGGGGGCGGGGGGCGTGTTATATTTTCCCTTATTCCCTTTTTTCATTTTTTCTTATTTCCATGCCCCATTTCCTTCCTTCCTCACCCCCTTCTCCTTCTCCCCTTGCCCCTCTTCCTTCTTTCCGTGCCCCATTTCCACCCTGCCATGCCAATCCCTGGGGGTTCTGCCCGGCTGTGTCCGGCAGTGAACGTGGTGGAGGCGCTGCAGGAATTCTGGCAGATGAAGCAGTCGCGCGGGGCCGAGCTGCGAAACGGCGCCCTGGTACTCTACGAGATGGTCCCGGCCGCCAGCCCCCCCTACGTCTGCTATGTCACTCTGCCCGGAGGCAGCTGCTTCGGCAGCTTCCAGGTACGATCCCGACCCCGGCAACGCCTGGCCAGGGCCCCACCGAAATCGTTTCCCAAATATCTCCTCCCTGCGGAGGCGTTCTCCTGCCGATTCCAGCCCCTGGGTCTGGCTCTAAACCTCTTTAGTTCCGAGGAAATTTAATTGCAAGTTGCCTGCGGCCTGTAAATCCCCACCAGATCCCAGTCTGGGAAGTTTTGTCTGTGGATTGTGCTTTTTTTGTGTCCTTTATTCTCTATTCTGGTCACTTGCACCTTAGTTCTGAGATGGGAGATGGGATATCAGGGAAAACTGTTGGATTGGCTGGATCTGATCCTTCCTTCTCTCTCCCAGGATTCAATCCTTCCTTTTCCTTCCCAGGATTAGGCAGAGGAATATTCCTGTGCCAGGGCTCAGGATTTGTCCCAAAATCTCTTCTGATTGAGGAGTCAGATGCCAAAAGACTCTGGAATTCAAATCAGAGCATTGGATCATGGGGTCCTGGAATGGCTTGGGTTGAAGGGAACCTTAAACACCATCCAATTCCAGCCCTGTGCTGTGGGCAGGGAACATGCCACTGGAGGAATCCATCCCTTTACCCCTCCTAGGAAAACTCCTGACCTAAATGCCTCACCAAAGAGATTAAAGTCCTAATGTCCCATCAAGTCCTGCCCTTCCTCTTGGTTGGGGAAATGGATCCAGAGGAAATAATTCCAGCAGCCACAGAGTCATCCCATCCCAAAATCCTGGTCTTTGGGGGCAATTTGGGAATGGTTTGGGTTTGAGGTAATTTATTAATTGACAATGCAACAGGAGGTTCTGAACCTCTTTTGAGTCAGGGAGTGCAACTTCCTAATTCCACCCCCACTCCATTCCCATTCCTGGTCGTCCGTGGGGTGTCGGGATCCTGGGAATGTCCCGACTGTGGCTGTGTGTCCCCAGTTCTGTCCCACTAAGGCTGAAGCACGCCGGAGCGCAGCCAAGATCGCGCTGATGAATTCCGTGTTCAACGAGCACCCTTCCCGACGGATTACTGACGACTTCATTGAGAAGAGTGTCTCCGAGGCCCTGGCATCCTTCAACGTGAGGATGGGGATGAAAAATCCTGGGAAAAAACCTCAAATCAGGGCATTAGAACTCCTTGATGGGGGGTTTGATGGAGTATTAAGTGTAGCTTAAATCCCATTCTTCTACTCTGTGCTGCATTCCAGGGTGGGATAACGAGGCTGAGGCATGGATTTTCCTGGCCCTTCCATGACTGGGTTGTCACATCCTAGTTTCCCTTAAACCAAAGATTTTCCAGGAATTTTAGTTTCTATCACTGGGAACTTTGCACTCTCGCTTTCCTGCTCTGATTATCTCGGAGGGAATTCTTGCAATGCGGCCCACAGTGCTCTGTGGTCTCCAGGGTGTTGTGAGAGCCTTGGAATAAGTGCAGGAAAAATCCTGTTCACAGGGGATTCATTGCTCCAAGAGAGCCAAATTTATCCAGGTGCTGTCCCAAATTTGTCCAGGGAGTGCCAGAGTGGCCCGTGCCATGCGGTCTCAGCTGGATTAGCTGGATAAGAGTGTGACACCTCAGCCTGTGCTGGCATCAGGCTCTCCTGAATCCCACTGGGAATTCTGGGAGTGGGGACAGTGTAGCAGGAGTGGGTCCGGTGGGAATTGCAGCTCCTGTCTGGAATGTCTCTGCAGGGCAATCGAGATGAGGCGGATAATCCCAACACTGGGATCGGGGCCTTCCGCTTCATGTTGGAGTCCAACAAGGGAAAATCCATGCTGGAGTTCCAGGTACTGTATCCAATTTTTGCAGATACTGTTCCTGATCTACCTAGGTGCCATTTCTGATTTGGTTAAGGGATATTTGGGTTGATCTCCCAGCTGCATTTTTAGTCTCTTCTATGGAAAATGAACTCAGAGTTTCTTTCTGATTCTGATCAGGTTCAGGGTACTTCTAGGTGCATCAAAGTCCTTGGAATTGGGTTTCTCAGTATCAGGGAAGTGTCCCACTCTGATATTTCCAGGTGGTATCTCCAAATAACGTAACTGTGGCAGTCCAGTTAATTAGTGGGATTCATCTCTCCCTAAAAACAGGGAAGCAAGAGCCCTCACAAGGAAAGATAGGAAGATCTTTCCCCCAAAGAGACTTTGATTTTGGAATTGGGAGTCAGTGGTGTCATGACACCACCCCAAACCACAGGGATATCCTGGTATCCCATTGGAATGTGGGAATGTGGCTGGGAAGAACGTCTGGGCAATGGGAAGTCTGAGCTGCCAAGGGAAGGTGCTGGAACATGGATCGGGATTAGGACAACAACTGGGAACGGAGAGTCCTCTGGGCTTTATTCCAGCCTTTCCAAAGAAACAGCTGGGAGCAGAGCCAGGGAAATCAGGTTTGGAACTCCCTGTCCATCCCAGGATGTTGTTCCAATAGTTCCTTGGCATTCCTGAATCCTTTTAATTTCAGCTTGGCCTTGGGTAGGGAGGGACTGGGAATGATTCTGGAGCACACAGCACCAGAGATGGATTTTCATTAGAGGAGAAATCTGGCTGTGACACTGCTCCAGGGTTTGGATCCAGCTTTGGAATGTGGCTGTGTTTGGGATTCTTTACTTTTCCAACCCCTCTACTGGCTCCTTTCCCTGGTATGGGAATGCTCCGGGGTGGGAGGCAGGAGGTGTTTATGTTCAGGGCCCTGTTTACATATTGAGACTCTGGCATGGAGATTTCCAGCTCCATCTGGGTTTGGGAAGTCTGACAGGTCACAGTTTTTAGGCAGAATTTGTGTGGCCTGGAGGGAGAAAACCTGGAATTGTTCCTGGTGCTGCTGGTGGTTCAGCTTGAAGAGGAGAATCCCAGAATTCCCAGGACACAGGGAGCATTGGAGGCTCTGTCTCCATTGTAGTCCACATTAATTAGGGAATTTTGCCCCCGTGTCCTGGTGCTGGTGGTGCCTTCAGCTGAATCCACGTCCAGGGAAGCTACCTCATCTCTGGAAATGCTCCAGGCCAAATTCAAAGGGGCTCAGAGCCACCCAGGCAGGTGTCTGGTGTCCCTCCTGGGCTCGATGTGATTCACAAGGTCCCTCCTGCCCTGTCCCACCCCACCTCACTCCATGATTCTGTGATCCCAGTCCTGTATCTGCTCTCATCCTGCCTCCCTCTTGCCATTCCAGGAGCTGATGACGGTTTTCCAGCTGTTGCACTGGAACGGGAGCCTGAAGGCCATGCGGGAGCGTCAGTGCTCGCGCCAGGTGAGTCCAGGGCTGCTCAGGGGCCACCTCGATCCTGCTGCTCCTTCCCATTCCTAAGCTTCCCCCTGCATCCCATTCCCACCAGGAGGTCCTGGCTCACTATTCCCACCGTGCTCTGGACGATGACATCCGGAACCAGATGGCCCTGGACTGGGTGAACCGGGAGCAGAGCATTCCGGGCGCCCTTTCCCGGGAGCTGGCGGCCACAGAGCGGGAGCTGGATGAGGCCCGGCTGGCCGGGAAGGAGCTGCGATTCCATAAGGAGAAGAAGGACATCCTGTTGCTGGCGGCTGGCCAGCTGGGCTCGGCGCACTCCTCCGGCTGCTGAACCCCAGGATCCCATCCTGGGATCCCTCCTGGTGCTTCTGACACCCCTTCCTGAATCCTGGCCCGTTTGCACATTTGAAAGAAATTTAGGGAGAAAGCTCCAGAATGGATTTTAGCAGTTTCATCCTGGTTTTTGGAGCTGCTCCTCAGTCTTCTCATTCCCTAGAGGATTTCTTATTCCCTTAAGAACTCCTTATTCCCCAGGGAAGTTTTTATTCCCTGGGAATTCCTCATTCCCTACAGAATTTTTTCTGTCCCTTATTTTCATGGTTCAAATCACAGGTTTTGTCCTCTCTGTACTCCATTGGTACTGGAGCAGGCGGGATTCCATAGAATCCAGTGTTTCCTCTGGAAAAGTCCTTTGGATCCAGTGCCTGGCACCCCCTTGGTCCTATAGCAGAAAGGGATCCATTAAACCTCCTTGATGAGCTCCTTAATTAAATCTCAATGGATGCCAATGTGTGCAATATCCAAAAGGAGTGAAAACTGGGGTTTGGAGTCAAAACTGGGATCAGCCCACAGCATTCCAGTCCCAAGCACAGCAGGATCTGCAGCTCCCCCTGAAATTGCCCTGTCCATGACCAAACATCAGCATTGGCCTTTTCATGGAAGGTTGGAAAAGTCTTGGAGCATTTGGGAATGAGGGAGGGATTTGCACTAGTCATTCCCTATCCCTTGTATCCATAGCCGTAGGGAATTTAGACTATATTTAGCTTTAAAAACCCCTTTTATCACATGGAATTGTTCAAACAGCTCCAAGTTCCCCCTGTTTATCCATGGAAATTTCCATCTTACTCCCCTTTTCCCCAGCAGACTGGAAATACAAATTAAATTCCAAGACAGAATTCCCTTTTCACCCCAGCTTAGAGCTTTTCCCACTTCTCATCCCCTTAAATCCTTCAGACTCCACTATTCCACCCTGCTTCTTCCCTCTGCCTGACCGCAGGATATTCCAGCAATAATCATTGTTTTAGGATAATATTGGAGTAATTCCATTATCTGTAGGTACCTCACTTTTATATCCGCATCCTAACAAGCCTATTTGGGGGGTTTATATATTTTTTATACTTTCTACAACACTATTAACATTTGATGTCGCTGGAAATGGAATTTAAAAGGAATGGGGGGTTATAGAGGGTCATTTTCCTGAAATACTGGAAAATTTGGATTTGGGAATAACATGGAGTTAGTCCCGCAATTCATTCCCCTGATTCTGCACGTGAAGGAATCCCCGAAGCTCCTCCCAGCACTTCCAGTGGCTTCTTTATGCTTCAAGTAAACAGATCCGGGAGGATTTGGGGGTTTCCATCCCTGTGGAAGAAAAGAAAGAAAAAGAAAGGGAAAAAACCAGATATTCCATTGCTTGTGGGATTGGGGCACCAGTTTGGAGGCTCCGGATCCTCTTGGAAGTTGTAAAATAAACAAATTCAAGTTTTCTCAGTATGGAAAAAGTTGTGCTCCTTGTTGAGGCAGTGGAATTACGGGAATCCAGCGGGATAAACACTGGTGTGGATTTTGTACAATAAAACCAGCGATTTTACTTAACTTCGGTGCTTTTGCTCATTTTGTGGGGCCCGTCGTGCCCAGCAACCGCTTTGAGCCGCCTCGCTGCGGGGTTCAAAACCCCCGGGGGAAAGAGAAGCGTCCCGACCTTCCCAGCATGGCGGCGAGGCGCCGTGACCCTCTCAGCGTGTCCGAACGGACGCTTCCGCCAGGCGCCCTCCCCAACATGGTGGCGCAGGTGTTTCCGCCACACGCCCTCCCCAATATGGCCGTGCCAGTACTTCCTGCCACTATGGCGGACCTTCCGGCGCGCTCCCGGCGTGCCCCGTTACACTGGGCAAGATGGCGGACGTGCTGGATCTTCATGAGGCGGGCGGAGAGGATTTCGCTATGGACGAGGATGGGGATGGTGAGCGCGGGGCTGACGCGATGCCGTCCGGCCCAGAGCGGCCCCGCCGACCGATGGGGCCCGGTCCCGGCTCTGCGGAGCCGCTCTCGCCGCCTCTGGCCGCGCCCCCAAACCCCGTCGGCCTCCCGAACAGCCCCGGTCCGGGGCGGGGGTTCCTGTCGTTCCCAGGGGGCTCCTGCTTGGCGCTGGGGCCGTCATTCCCGGCTCAGGGGGTCATTCCCAGCATGGGAGATGGATTCTGCCTGTCCGAAAGGGGTCACTACCAGCTCATGGGATGATTCCTGGCCCGGGGGGACTCTGGGGCTCCTGTCCGGCCTGGGGGAGGTCATTCCCATCATGGGGAGACTGTCCTATCTTTCCCGAAGGTATCCCTGCCTGTACCACGGGGTCCCACCCAGCCAAGGTGGGTCTTTCCTGATCCAGGGACATCATTCCGAGCCCAGGGGGTCATTCCCAGCCCAGGGGGGCACTTCCCAGCCAGGATCAGGGGTCCCTGTCCATCTGGGGGGTCCCTGCTCCTGCTGACTCCGTGATCCCGGTCCCTCCCTGCAATTCCCACCCCGCCAGAGAGCATCCACAAGCTGAAGGAAAAGGCCAAGAAGCGGAAGGGCCGTGGCTTCGGCTCAGGTGAGGCCTCACAACGCCCCCAAACCCCTTCCCTGGTGCTCTGGAAGGGGCCGAGTGATCCTGCAGGTCAGGGACCCCATTCTTCCCCCATTGTTCTCTCTGTTTCAGAGGAAGGATCCCGTGCTCGGGTGCGCGAAGATTATGACAGCGTCGAGCAGGACGGGGATGAGCCAGGGCCACAGAGATGTGAGGAGGGACACTGGGGAACCTGGAGGGGTTCACGGGGACTCTGCAGCTCAGGGTCAGGGCTCAGCCCTGCTGGAACACTCCCTTCCCCTCCCCCATTGCCGGGATTTATTTTAGGGCAAACCCCAGCTCCATATCCTCTTCCCAAGGGTGGGAATGGGGGAATTTGGGGGAGCAGTTCCTTCTTGAGAACCCTATGGCCTCCAAGTGTCACCAGGGGCACTTTCCCCATGGAAGGGAGGGGCAGGGGAGGTTGTCCTGGGCTCTGGATTGGGGTGCAGCCCTGCTGGGATGAGCTTTCCCCAAACTCACACAGGCCTCTGGGCCTCCATCTCCCTTTCCTAACTGTGAAAAAGGAGTGATTTTGGGTGACAGACCCTTTTCTGGGGACCCACCATGCGAAGGAGAAGGAATTGGGGCCATACTGGGATGATTCTTCCTTACCTTCCCAGGATCACTTTTGAGTCAACCCCCAAATCTCAGCCTTGGGAGCTCCATGTCCCCTCCCCAAGACAAGGGATTTTGGGCGGTAAAGCTCCATTCCCAGCTCCATGACCCCCCTTTTCCCACCCAGCCGTGGAGGGCTGGATCCTGTTTGTGACAGGGGTGCATGAGGAGGCCACAGAGGAGGATGTGCATGACCGATTCGCCGAATTTGGGGAGATCAAGAACATCCACCTGAACCTGGACCGACGCACGGGATACCTCAAGGTGGGGGGGGTGCTTGTGGGGATTCTTGGGCTCCATCTCAGTTTGGGGGAGGCTCTGGGCTGGTAGGTGCCATGGGTGCACCCAAAAACTGAACCAACTGTGGGGGTCACGGGGGTCCCTGCACTTCAAAATTGACTTACTGGGAGGTCTCTGCATCCCAAAACTAAAATTGGGGGAGTGGGGGGGTGCTATGAGCTGGATTCCTCCAGTGCCTGGGCTCATTCCCATTCCCAAACTCAGGGTGTCAGGGGATCCATTCATCCCAAACCTGAGCTGGGAGTTCACATGGTGTCCAGGCTCATTCCCAATCCCATTCTCATCCCAGGGCTACACGCTGGTGGAGTATGAGACGTACAAGGAGGCACAGGCAGCCATGGAGGGGCTCAACGGGCAGGAGCTCATGGGGCAGCCGGTCAGCGTTGACTGGTGCTTCGTCAGGGGACCCCCCAAGGGCAAGCGGAGGTGAGGGAATTCCTGGCAATTCCAGGAGCTGGGAATGGGAGGGGACCTGTGGGAGTGTCGGAACCCTCGGCTAGGGGAATGGAGGCATTCCATGCACCGTCATGGGGGTGGTGGGGTTAAAATAAACACCCCAAAATTCCCTTCTCGTAGACTCCTTCCTTCCCTCTCCTTTCCCCCATTTTCTGCCCCCTTTTCCCTCCCTTTCCCCTGCTCTTCCTCCTTTCCTTCCCTTTTCCCCCTTCTTTTTTTCCTTTCCCCATTCCCTTATCCTCTTTTCCCTTGCCTCCTTTTCTCTCATTCCCTTTTTGCCCTTTCCTCTTTTCCCCTTTCCCTTCCCCACCTCTTCCCTGTTTTCCAGGGGTGGACGCCGGCGGAGCCGCAGTCCGGACCGGCGTCGCCGATGATGGATCCAGACTTCCACCCATTTGTGTTCTGAGTCCAAACAGGGAAACTGGGAAAACTGGGCTTTGTACACAGCCCTGAGGAGCCAAACCAGCTCCATCCCTGGGGAAATTGGGGTTTTATGGAATTTTATTGTTTTCAAAGGACAAATATGAGGGAAGCAGCAGTCTCTGAGGGCTGGGGGGGTTTCCCTCAGGTTTGGGGGGATCCCTCCCAGCCCCCCATCCCTGTACATCCCAGGAGTTTTTTCATGCCCCAGGCAAATGGTCCCTAAACCTCCCGTGGTATTTATCCAACTGGGAATTCCTTGTTTTCTGTTAAATAACAAGATTTTGTCTAAATTTGTCTTCTTGTTCTTTGTCGCTCATTAGAGCTCTTCAGCCCCTCCCATGCCCCTTTCCCTAAAAATCCTTCCCCATCCAGGCTGCTGGATCCCTAAGGGATCCCTCTCAGCCTGGCAGTGGAATAACTAAGGTCTTGGAAAACCTTTTTCCCTTAAGACTGGCATTGAGAAGCAACAGCTCTGCAGCTTGGAAGGACTCAGTGGGGTCCCTGTGCCCAGATGTGCTGGTGTCTGGCTGTGCCCCCAGCTGTCCCCTGTGTCCCCAACCCCACAGATGTGTCCACCCCCCCACTCAGAGCCACTGAGCTACACTGGGGCCTTTATTGCCAGACCCTGGGGATCCCCAACCATGGGTCTGGGGGAAAAAGCTGCCGGGAAGATGAGGTGGGAGCAAGAGGAAGGTGCTGGGGGGACCTGGGAGTTGGGGATGTACCCACCAGCTCCCCAAATTTGGGGTCGTGCAAAGTTCGTGCTGACAGAGGGATGGAAGAGTTGACCCTCAGTAAGGTTCAGAGCAGCAAAGGGTGCCACCGCCCAGGATGAGGCCTTCCCAAAGGGGTCCTGGGCTTGAGGGTGGTGCCAGACTGCTGGGGGGTGCCTAAGAGCCAGGATCAGGACCCAGCCCCCCGCAGAAGGCACCGAGATGCCGCAGGGCCTCTGGCTGCATGGAATGCCGGCGGAGCAGTGCTCGGGGGGGCAGCGGGGGCAGCAGCCCGACCCTGCCTGGCCCAGGGGGCTCCAGGGGCAGTGTTCCAGAGCCGCGGCGCTCCAGCAGCCCAGCCGGGTGCCGGAGTGGCCCGGGGGTGGCTAGCTCAGAACTGGGGGGGTCTCGGCGCAGGGGTTTACCCCGTGAAGGATCGGGGGCCGGGGCCCAACGCCCTGGGTGGGGGACGAGGGGCACCCGTTCTGCCCCAGTGACCCCTGGCAGCCCAGAGACCTCGCGCCCCTCCACGCTGTGCCGGCGTGGGCGCAACCGCAGCCCCTCCAGCCCCACCGTCAGCCGCTCCAGGGGGGCCCATGGCCCTTCCAGGGGCCCCTGTGACCTCTCAGGGGAACCCCATGAACCGTTTGAGGGGCCCCGTGTCCCCTCCAGCGGTCCCTGTATCTCATCTAAGGTTCTCCGAGCTCCCTCTGGGGGTCCCTGTGTCCCTTCCAGGCTTCCCTGTGTCCCCTCGGAGTGTCCCCGCATCCCCTCCATTCCTGGCACCACCAGCCCCCATGGCTCCGAGTTGAGCCTCTTCAGCTGCCGCTTGGGCCTGGCCCGGGATTGTTCTGGAGCGGCGCCTGGAGCCGTGGGCGGGAAGCGGAACACATCACGCTCCTCGTCCCTCATGCTGGCGCCCGGCGACGCTACCGCCCGCACCTGCACCTGTGAGGGGGACGCGCAGAGGGCGGGTGACGGGGGCGAGTTCAGGTACTGGCGGGTAGTCTTGGTGCCGCGGGGCGACGTGGCCGAGGTGATGATGATGACATCACGGCCGCGCTCCCGGCATGCGTCCAGCAGGACCTGCAGCGTCTCCCGGTCCCCGCGCTCCAGGGCGTAAACCAGCGCGGAGCCGCCCGCGTAATCCCGGGCACTGGGGTCGGCGCCGTGGGCCAGCAGGATGGCGGCCACGGCCGGGCCGGCGCGCTCGGCGCAGGCGTGCATGAGCGCCGTCTTCCCAGATTTGTCGGGAATGTTGGGATCGGCGCCATTCTCCAGAAGGTACTGGACCATCCGCGGCTGGTCAGGCGGGTCGGCGTAGCCGGCACAGCACGCAGCCATCAGCGGCGTGGTGCCCGCAGCATTGCCTTCGTTGATGTAGGCTCCCCCCTCCAGCAGCAGCCGGGTCAGGCGGAATTTCCCTTGGGATACGGCGCGCAGCAGCGCCGAACCCTCCGCCGGGATCATGGGGAGTCCCAGTGGCACCGCGGTGCTGGGAGGGCGGCGGACGGGGCTGGGCATGGCAAGGCTCACAGGACGGAGTGCAGGGACAGGGGGAGCACTCGCTCACTGCAAGGGGAGAGAATGCGGGGTGAGACCCCCGAGTCCCCCGGGATGGGCACGGTGTGAGACCCTGGAGTCCCCCAGGATGGGATGTCTCCACTTCCTGCCTCAGTTTCCCCAGCAAGGGAGGGTTCCCACGAGGCCAAGCCCTCCAGCCTGTGTCACTCACCCACGTCCCCCCTGCCTGCACCCACAAAACCCACCTGCCCCTGCCAGCAGTTCCTCTCACATTCTTCAAATCCCTTCCTGCACCCCCTCCTCATCCTCTTCCCCTTCCTCCCTTTGCCCCACCTGCTTCCCCTGCCCGCAACCCCATCCTTACCTGCACCCCTATACCCTGCCCGTATCCCCATCCCTGCCGGTACCCTGATCCCTGTCCACAGCCCATCCCTGCCTGAACGGTTCCCATGGCGACGGCCGCTCATCCCGCTCCGACCAGCCGGGAAAATGGGGGAGAATCCACCGCCTTCCCAGTCCCCTCAATCCCCTCAGTGAGACACCCCCGAGCCGGTTGCCCCGTCACGCCCCACATAATGGGAACCACCCACAGCGGGGA
>VXAC01005221.1:93731-110308 GCA_013399225.1 Rhipidura dahli | reverse complement strand
CCCCCCCCAACTATGTACAAAACCGAAGAGTACAAAAGGTGTCGGTCGCAGTAACGGGTTTGTATCGCGACAGGATGGATTTATGATGTCACAGTGTCCCCCTCCCTCGGCAGGAGCACAGGGCAGCCAGAGCAGCACCCAGAGTTACAGAATTAGGATGGAATTAGTTAAAACCAGAGTTTCCTGCCTGTCACCACGTCATGATATGGCAAGGACAAGCAGCGTGGCCTAACAGCCACGATAGCCGAGGTTTTCCAGCTCTTTTCCAGCCAGATCTGCCTTGTCTCCCCCCAGTCCGTGAGGATTCTCTGCTGGCTCAGAGTGACAGGGTTTTCCACAAGATTCTGGTGCCCGGGATGGCCCTGAATCACTGGTTCCTCAAGAATGCAGTAGTTCCTCGGGAATGTGGCAGTTCCTCGGGAGCACTTCCCCTCCAGGTGTATGGGGTCAGTCTCGGTCATGCTGCAGGCGTGTGGAGCTGAGTCCAGAAAAGCAGGAGTGACCCACCGGGTGTGGTGCTCACTGGATGTTGTTGTTGGCAACACAGGGATCCACCTGGGCGATGGAGCAGGAGGCGGGTGAGGGATCCAGGCAAGAGATCCCAGATCCACCTGGCCCATCCCGTGCTGCTGCCGTGCTCACCTCCGTGTAGGTGGGGGGGGGCATGAACTTGAACTCGGGCGCGTACATGAAGATGGGGCTGTCAAATCCATCGGGATCATCCAGGAGTGGTGTGGTGGGGCTTTCCAGCCGGTGATCCTCAGGAACGATGTCGAGGTAGCATGGGGGGGCTGTGGGGATGCAGGCAGGGATTTGTGAGCTCACCTGTGTGCAGCCCCCAGGCCACTGGCAGTCCCCACACTGTGATCCCACCACCCAGGGATCCCACCCCGTGGACCCCACTCCACTCACCCTCTGGAGCATCCGGGAGGTTCAGGTCCACCCAGCTCATCTCAGAACTCGTCTGACTGGCCATGCTGGAGCTGCGGCTCCCAATGCCCGAGCGACTCCCAATGACCAGCGGCAGCTCCAGGATGATTTTCTTGGAACCTGGGACACTGACGTAGATCTGCAGGAAAGCCAGGATTTAGGGGTGTTAGGATGGGATGAAGATCCCGATAAGAAGGAAGATTAGGAGGAGAATGAGGGGATCCCCCACTCACCTGCAGGAAATACTCTACACGCAAAATGTTGCAGCCCAGGATAGACGGTTTGAGCTTCCGCACACGGATAGTTTTGCCACGCCAGGATTCAGAGGTGCCAGAGATTATGTGATTGCCACGAACACAGGAGAGTTTCTGGGAGAAAACCTTGGTCTGTCCATTGGCCAGGTATGTGTGCTTGGCCACGATGGCCGCCTTGGGCACCACGATGCGTGAGCAGGTGTTCTCAAAGTCTGCGTTGATACAGATCTCGTCACCTGCCAAGCAAAGGATTCAGATGTTACGGATATCAAGAGTTTCCTTACTGGTTCTCCCACTCCCAGTTCCCTGTTCCCAGCAATCCTCACCTTCACAGAAGCCCTTCCTGTCGATCTGGGCACTGACGGACACGCGTCCATCTGGGATGAACATACACGACACTTTTTTCTCCTTCTTGGCCGCAACTGGAGACTACCAAGAGAGGGAACAGTCACATGCTGGCCCCATCCTGTCCTTCCCACCCTCCTCCCTTCCTTCCTCCCTTCCTTCCTTCCCTTTTTGCAACCAACCCTCAAATTCCCCTGGGGCACACAGCCCGCCCCAGCCAGTGTCAATTTCTGGAATTATCCAGAAGTCCTTAATCCCACCCTTAATCCTGCTCAGCCCAGATCTGATTAAAGACGCCTGGATGCCACAGGGTTGGGCTGACTCTCCCCAAGGGCTTTTCTCCCAAGCCTTTGGACCACTCAGGGGCTCACCAGCAATTCCGGGGTGTTCACATCCACAGGATCCATCACCTCGAAGCGTTTTTTGACCTGCTGCGTGGGGCAGGCCGGACGCTCCAGAGACGCCTTCACCCAGTAATCCACAGAGCCATACTTCCCCTTGAACGTGGTGCCCAGTGGCCTACAGACATGCAGGGGGTCACTCCAGAGCCAAAACATGGGTTTTCCAATTTAACTCCATCCCCAGAGGCAGGTGTTGCCCCATACTCACCCCTGGGGCAGCTCAAAGCCAAATTTGTACTCGTACTTGTTCCCAGGTCTCAGGATGACGGAGCCGTCCTCATCTGCAGGAGAGAAGGGGAGTGAGACATCAGATGGAGTTCCAGGGCAATCCTTGGTTCTGAGAGCATTGGATAACACCTGTCCCCACCCCAGGAACCCCATGTCCTCTCCATGCTGCTGCCTCCACCTCACCAATAGCCCAACCCTCCAGGGCAGAACAGTATCCCACTAACTCCACCCCACCTCCAGCTCCTTCTTATCTCCCTGCTCCAGCTCCAGGGTGTGATCCTGTGACCCTCCCTGACTGTGCCACGAATGTTACCAACCCCTCTGGTGTCAAAACACATCACAGGAGCTCCCCAGGCTCTGATTTTGTCCTTTAGCTCCCAAACTTCGACTTGATTTGGCCAAACTTTCCAATATTCCTAAGTTTTGCTGGATTTGCTAATTTTTCCAGGCATAGCCTCAACTCTGTGTTGGTGATCAAGGGGCTCCACTGGGACCCACTACAGCACTCATGTGGCCAATCCCAGGGGTGCCTCCATCTCTGTCCCCTCCCAAACCCTCTGCCCCCATCCAGCCCCACCCCTGGGTCAGGGTTGGGTTGAGATTATGAACCGGTGTTTAAGGCAACCCTTGCCCCTCCTCCAGCCCCATGCCCTCACCCGTGGGCTGCTCCTCAAGTGCCAGCACGTCCTCGAAGCGCAGGTACTCCATCTCCTGCCGGCACTGGGCTGGGCCCTTGGCCCAGGTCACCCTGGCCACGCCGCATGCCAACACCTTGACGGCGCTGACTCGGGTCACCTCGGCCACCTCCACCAGCACACGCCCAGCCACCTTGTCCCCGCTGCAGTAGACCTTGTCGGGCTCGCTGAAGGCCACCATGAAGCTCTTCACCTTCTTGAACATCACCATGGCTGGGGCAACACAGGGACGCACAAAGCAACGGCTGCGGGGCTTTATCCCCGTGGAGCAATAAAAGCCGCCCGAATCAGGCGAGTTCAGAGCAAAAGGGCGATTGAACGCTTTGTTTTAAGGCTCTGAGGGATCTCCACACGCTGTTCAGCCCCGGGACCTCAGCGCTCTGCGAGCCCCGCTGCCGCCGCTGCCTTTTATAGGTTCGGGGACCCCGCCCACCCCCGCCCGCGCCTGTTGCTGCCGGGGGCGCCACGCCGAGGGCGCGTGGCCAGGCGTGCTGTTCGCGTGATCAGCGCGTCCATTGGCTGCCGCTGCCTTGTTTACAGCAGCGCTGACCAATCAGAGAGGCGGCCGAGGAGCGTGGACAGCGTGTGAAGGAAAGCCGCGCGTGTTCAGTGGGGCGGGTAAGGAGGGAGGTGGAATGGCAGCGCGGACGGCCAATGGGAAGCGAGGACGGGCGGTGGCTGTGGCCAATGGCGAGCGCGGAACAGGATGTCATGTTCCCAGGCTTAGGGTGGGGGGGGTGTTGGTTCCAGTTTGGGACGCGCCGTGTTGTACTGGGCAAACTGGGAGCGGCCAGGCTGGGCCCTGAGGGGGCGGCGTGGGGGCTTCACCCCCTTTCTCCTAATCCTTCTCCCCACCTAGGGTAGCCGGGGGGCGCCTCCACTGCCCAGCCCCCGGCGTACCTTCAGCCCTGCCCCGGTGAACCTTCCCCTATTATTTGGGGTAAATAAGGGCGGATTTGGGGTATGGGATCGAACATGACTGATCGAACTCCTCTAGGGAGGATTTTCCTCTCTGCTGCTTTCCACAGGAATCCCTTCACTTGTTCCTGAGGGGTTTCCTCAGCCCCCTCTCTGGTATTCTCACTCCACACACACTTCCCCCCATTATCTGGGGTAAATAAGGGTGAGTTTGGAGGTTCAGGATCAAAGCCTGACCTTGGGGGTTCCCTCCCTCTCTCTGGTGCGTTTGTGGGAGTGTTTCCACCACCTCTGCTGCTTCCCACTCTGTTTTGGGGACACTTCCCACTCCTTCTTCCCCAAAATATCCCTCCCAAACACTGATCCAAGGTGCAGCAAACACCCACATCCATTCCATAAACTGTGGCCCTGCCTTCCAGCTGGGATTCTGGGAGTGGGATAGCATTTCGCCTCCCCCAACCCCTCCAGGAGGCTTCACTCCCTGGATCAGCATTACTCCAGGACAGGCACTGGCTCTTTCCTCCTCTTTTCCCAGCCCTTAGTGCCTTCCCAGCTCAGGAAAGTGCTGGGAGCAGAGGAAACCAGAGAACAATGTTCATGGAGCCACCCAGCACTGGAGCAATGGAAATGGGGGGCTCCCGGTGCTCCCCACCCCAGCGAGGAACAGGGAGGTGTTTTTGTTGGGAGTTGTCCTTTAGAGGTTGTTTGTCCGAAGTTCCTGGCACTTTTCCTGCCCTTCCTTTGCCTCCTTCCCCCGGAGTTAATTCACACCTGATCATATAAACCGATAAAGCGCCGGATAAACCGTGGGGCATAAACTGTTCTCTTGCCAAACCACAGGACAGAATTCCTCCTTGCGAGGGAATTATTCCATGGTTCAGTGTGGAATGGAGGAACTGCATTTTTTCCTCTGGTCCCCATTGTCTCCCACTAGGAAAAAGGTGATGCGTTAATGAAGAATTAGGGATTTGCTCTAATTTGGCAAAAGGTGGGGAGCTTTTTCCCTGACATGGGATATTCGACCCCTTCAATTTGTGCTGGCCTTCCCATCAGAGCTGTGTTTAGGCTCTCCCTCTCCAGTTCCCATCAGCGTGCACCTTTCCAAGGAAACTGTCCCCAGCCTAGGGCTGCTTAGACACATTCCAGCAAAGCCAAAGGGCCTTGGAGCCCCATGCCAAGGAACTTGTCAAGGATAGAATCCAAGGCATGTTCCACATCCCAAATCCTCTCTAAATATCTCCAGACTTGTCAATCAGTGCTGCCCTTTCCCCCCCTGACCTCCATCCGATGGCAATCCCCCCCCACACTCTCTGCTACTGGAATTCGCTCAGACTTGTTCCAGGAAGTGTTCTCACACCAGCAGCACCCCTGGATGGATCTGGGGTGTTGGGAACACTGCAGGATTTTCACTTGTTAAAAACAATGTTTCCCAATATCAAATATCCTTCAAAAACAAGAAAATCGGGAGAGAAATCACCAGGAGTTCTGGGCAGGAACAACCTCCTGCTCCCACTAGACTGTTATTTAAGGCATTCCTCCCCCTCCGAGCTGCTTTCCCATGGGACTGTGGTGCTCAGAGGATCCCCCACCCTCATTTCCACTGCTGAATGGAATGGGGAGACTGGCTGGATCCGTTGCATTTCCCAGAGCTCCTGGCCAGGGGCTAGGGATGGCCAGGACAGCGTGGCTAACACTTAGCCTCAGAATTACCCACTTCCAAAGCCACAGAGTGAGAAAATGGGCCCTGAGGTGACTCACTGAGCTCCGGGTGGGTCCCGGGGAAGGAACTGGGCATGGCACAGACTTGTTTTCGCCAGCACAGCTCCTGCTGCTGATAAGATCCGTGTTTTTCTGCTCTAGGTTATCGGGATTGGTTGCCAGGAGAAGCTACGCTGCTCCTGTGGCAGCCTGGCCTTTGTCCTTGCTATCGGACAAGCAATATCCAGCTGGGATCACTGGGAAACTGGAGGGTGCTGGCAGCCCGGCAGCTTCTATGGGCTGTTTGCTCCATGTTTCTCACCTTATATGGTCCCTTCCAGCATATTCCAGGCTGGGAGGGGGGAGAGAGGGCTGGGAAGGGATTGACAATGGCTGGAGCATGGGGACAGAGTGTCCCGGGTGTGCGGTTGGGAGCTGGGGCGGAAAAGGCATTTCCTCTGGTTGTTTGTGTACAGGGAACATTGGGAATAGAGCCCAGCTGGAAAACAAGGGGCTATGGGACTGGAGTGGCTCCTGGAAAGCAGCTGCTTGTCCCACACCCAGGATTTTCAAGAGTGGAGGCTCCAGAACAGTTCCTAAATCCCAGCAGTGGTTTGGGGGTGAAAGGGAAGGTCTCCAATGCCTGGCTGGAGGCAGAGAATGCTCAGCTATGAAGGATTTTCCCCCTGCAGTCCCATTTTCCCAGCTCTCACTGGGGACTGGGATGTGGAAGCTCCCCCTGCCTGGCTGTTCTTTGTCCATGTGGGACATGCTTCCCCCGTTTTCTGCCCAGATGGCGTTTTTGGAGCAGGGAGGGGGAGATAAGGCTCCAGAAGAGCTCAGCCATCCATAAACAAGGAGGAATTCAGATCTTGGGTCTGGAAAGCCTCATGTTAGTCATCTGCTCTGGCAGGAAGAGGCTGTGGAGCTCTGACTGTGCTGGAGCCCTTCCCGAGGGCTGGGTTCTGCGGACATCTAGAGGCTTTCCCTGGAATGGCAGATGAGAGTCCATCCATCCATCCATCCATCCATCTATCCATCCATCCATCCATCCATCCATCCATCCACCCAGGTCTCTCTGGAGACTTCTCTTCCCCAGGCTGGATTTCTCACTCACATCCTTGAAGCAGTCTCGACTACTGAAAAGGAGGAAAATGTTCTTATTCCTTTGCTGTTGTGAACTTTCCTTTCACCTGCAGGGGTGGTGTCCCAGGTGTGTTCTGAGCGTCTCCACCTCAAATGGACCCTGTGACACAGAGTCTCATCTCCCGGAGGAGGGGACTTGGGCCAACACTCCCTGGACAAGGTGACCTGGGCCACCCAAAGCTGCAGCTCTGGCTCTGGTCAGGGCAGGTATGGGGGTGTCACAGCAGGTCACAGGGCCACCATCTCCCTCTCTCACAGGGACACCACCTCCTCTGGACACCCTGCAGAGGCTCAAACCTGAGCCGTAGCCAGGCAGGGGTCCAGCTAAGTGGGGGGAATGTGCCAAGTGTAGGCTGATCCTGGCCCATTCCCAAATTAATCCACACTGCTCCTCCTCAGCACAAGGGAGACATGAGGCCTCTCAGAGCTGCACTGAGGCAGAGAACAGCTCTTTCCCCCTGCCCCAAATAAAGGAGCAGAACATCGGCGCCAATCCAAGCTGTTGATGTCAACAAGCGTGTTTCCATTGACGTCAGCGGACTTTGGATCGACCCTTTCCCTCCCTGGCTGATGTCACCTGCTAAAAACCACCTCAGCCACTCCATCCAGCTCCAACAGGAGCCCACTTTGGGTGGTTCAGCATCCAGGTGCCCAGCCTGGGTGGTTGGAGCTGGGGGGGGCGGTCAGGGTCATCTCCCAAGGGACAGGACCAGAGGAAGAGGCCTCAAGGGAAGGTTTAGGTTGGATCTTTGGGAAATTGTGTTCATGGTGAAGGGAGGTCAGGCATTGGAACAGAGCAATAGTGGAGGTACCGTCCTGAATGTGTTCAAAAACAAGTGGATGTGGTACCTGGGGACATGGGTCACTGATGGCCTTGGCAGTGCTGTGGGAAAGTTAATGATTAATAATCTTGGAGGTTTCTCCAACCTTAATGTTTCCATAATTCATCAGCAACAGCTTCTCCATGTTGTAATCCAGTTGTCAGAGGTGCCCATGCTGGGCAGCTCCTGGTGTAACTCTGGGTCAGGTGGAGCTGCCGAGCCTCAAACCTGGAACCTGGAACCTGGAAGAGGTCTCCAAATCAGGGGCAGGTCTCCAGAATTCCTGGACATGTTCAGTTTGGGAGCTGCACTCTAAATTTCAGAGTTGGCTCCTGAGAAAGGGTTGGCAAGGAAAGCACCAGGCCCAGTCCTGGTGGAGCAGGTCATGGGCTGTTCAGGAGGAGAGAAAGTCCATTTCCATTAGCAACCCTCCTTTCCCCATGGAATTCTTGTTGATTGGCTCCACTGGCCAACCAACTAAAGGACAATTAGATTCTGCATCATCAAATCAGCTCCATTTCTACCAGGAGCTCCAGCACTATCATCCCTGCTCCTGTGGATTTACCCCTACAGAGGATTTTATCCCTGTGCAGAACTTTCTCCCCACAGAGGATTTTCTCCCCATGGAGGATTTTATCCCCCCACAGAGGATTTCATTCCTCCCCAGATGATTTTCTTCCCGCAGGCACATATGGAGCACATCAGGAAACAGCGGGCTTTCCTTTCCTCATTCCTGCTTTATTTCTTCCACCCAAAACTCTGGAGTCACAGGAGCAGGGGAGGAAGGAAATATTATTATCTTCATGTGCCACTGCCGCCCAAAGACATGGAGAGACAGATGACAGGAAATGGGGACTCAAAAATAGACCCCTTTTATGTCAAACCCATCGGGGATTACTGGGAGCAGGGTGAAAGACAAGGAGCAGATCTCCCACTTGTCACTCCGTGCTCTGAGCACCCATCCAAGGGGGAATTCGCCATGACATCCATGAAATGTTCACCTATGTATTCTCTGTGCTCTTGGCACAAAAGAATAAAGAAAAAACCCCCATGGATGTATTGAAATGTGATTTGTAGAACCTCCCTTGATGGAGGGGTTGCAACCATGCCTAAAGGGGCTGCAATTCCTTTCCCCCCATCTCCACAAGCTCTTCCTGCAATTCTGTGGGACAGGGATGGCCAAGTTTTTAATACTTTATTAAAAATAAAGGAAAGTTTTCCCTATGGAAAACATTTCTCCTGTAGAACTCCACCTGCTTTACTGAAATCCTCTTAAATATGTGAAATTTGCCCTCCCCTCTGCAGTTCTGCACCTTCCATGGGGCAATACCCTGCCCATCTGTGTGCCCAGCTGGCTCCTTGCCATTAGGAATTGTTTTCCAAGCAAAAGCTCCAGTTTGGGTTGGATTTGAGCAGTGACAGAGAATCTGAGCCCAAGGGAGAGAATTCCCAAGGGGTGTTTTGTCCTCCCCGAAACCTGACACTGGTCCCAAGTCCAGACCTAGCTAAATTGAGTCCACAACAGGTGCCAAGAAAACAAGGAAAAATAGCAACAGTGGCCTGGGATATAGGAGGCCTGAAGCTCCGCAGCTCCCACTGCTGGAGATCCACTTGTTATTTATCCTGGAAGAGAATCATAGGGACAAAACCAGCTGATTTCTACTCAAAAGTCTCCCTCTTGGTCACAACACTTCGCAGACTGATTTGTGGCCTTGCTCTGCTTTGGGTGCAGCTGAGTGAAGGGTCCCAAATCCATAAAAGAAATATTTTTTTCACTGCTAATAATTGGGCTTTGGGCTTTGAGTCCATTACTTTTGGATCTGTAGGGTTCCTGAGTGGAATTTTGCTGGATTAACACCAGGAGAAAGGTGGGAGGTGAGTTATGGAAAGGCTCTGAGGGACAGAAGGGGTTTCTAACCCAGGGGGTTTATTTTTCTTTGATGCACTGCATTGTCACATCCTTAGGGAAAAAGGAACACATCAGAATGGAACAGAAAGATTTGGATCTGCCTTCAGGAGAGGAATCAGGAACAGCTGCACCACCCATGTGAGACCAGTGGGTGCAAACCAGGGGTCCATCTGTCCCCTCTCCTGGGTCTCAAACTCCTTGTGGCTGTGGAGACACCTCCTCCAAAGTGAGGCATCTCTCCTGGCTGCAGCAACACATTTTGAGCCAGCTGCTCTCACAGGTTCCCCATGGAGCCAGCAGGGGTTAAAAGTGCAACAAAACAGCCCAAAGTCCACAGGGGAGGAGGAGGAGGAGGAGGAGGAGGAGAAATGACGGAGAGATGAGTGGGCAGCCTCCCCCAGCCTGGAAGATGTGGAGCTTCTCGACATCAGGCAGGAAGAGCCGGGCATCCTCCAGTGCCCCGTGTGCTGCCATGGTGAAGTTGGTGTCCCCTGAGGTCACCACGTCGAAGACACACGACTGGAAGTAGACATCCTCCACGGGCAGCATCTCCCGGCAGAGCGCTCGCGCTGTCTCCGCAGGGACACGGCCGCGCCCACGGGGGCTGCGGGACATGCGCTGGCTGTGGGGGCAGCCACCCACACACAGCTGCAGGTCCTGCTCCTCCGTGAAGGCCCGGGCCACCTCCTCAGCAGCGCGGATGGAGAAGGAGAGTTGGCGGCCAGCCTGGCGCACAGCGATGGTGGTGCCAATGTAGTCGGCACGGATCTCCACGTGCCGGCCAGGGCTGCGCTCCCAGATCACCAGGCTGCTCCCACCTGGACGCGTGCCCCCGTTCACGGAGCCGTCCTGGAAGGCCGCCGGGACGTTGTCCAGCTCAGCCTGGTAGACCTTCTGGTCAATGCATTCCTTCATGTTCTTGAATATGATGGTGAGCTGTGGGGAGTGAGACAGGAGGGCGATGAGCATGGGGGCCATGTTCCCATACCAGGTGTTCAGGATATGCAGGTCCCACCCCACCTATCCATCTCCAAACCATCCCTGCCTCAGTCCTTTTGGGATAACAACAATCTTTCCTTCTTTCCTTCATTTTCTAACACCACTTAAGCAATGGAAAACTCAGGTGGAGCCAAACCCAGCAAGATTCCTCCAGGTACCCCATGGACCACACAGTCACCTGACAGCAACAAGAGTGTTTGAAGGTCCCCTCAACAACCTTCACCACTCTTGTCACTCCTTCCTCATCCCCCCTGGGTTTTGTTGAAGCAGTTCCAAGGATTTTGAGAAGGATAGGAGGTGCCCTGACTCTGGATTTGCCGCCCAGCCTGTGCACCAATGTTACCTTGCGGGTGACTGTTGCATTGGACCCCTTGGCCACTGGTGAACTGGTGGCTTGCACGAACAGGTAGTCGTTGTCCAAGAGCGGCCAGGAGCCCTCCACCCGGCACGTGTGGAAGTCATCGTGGAAGGTGCGGATGTGGGGGTCCCCAAAGGCAGCACAGTGCTGGAAACCAGGGGGGCGGCCGTGCTTGTAGAGGAAACTCCGCTCGTAATCGCAGATGTCGAGTGACTCAAAACCCTGGGGGTTGGGGGCTGGGGGCCGGGGCCGTGGTGGGGCCGTGGGCCCTTCCTTGGAGCAGTTGTTCTGGATCATGAGGTCCTCGATGCCGTGCACGGCAGAGTGGAAGGCCAGGTCCCCGCGGCAAGTGCGGGCGGTGCGCCGGGTGCACAGGGAGTAGGAGCGGAGCGCAGTGCAGAACGCGGCGCCACGGCCAGGGCCGTGCAGGTGCAGCGTCGCCGCCACGTACTCTGAGTTGCAGCGTAGGATCTTGCACTGGGAAGAGACTGGGAGAGACGGGACAGCTCTCTGGGAGAGGGGACGGGGTGGGAAAAGGCAGCCTCTCCTCCTCCCACCACCTCCCACCATGCAGCCTGCTCCAGATTCCCATGGAGATTTGGAAGCACTTGTCTCCTGGTATTTACAGGGAACAGCTCTGCCCATGAGGATCCTTACCATGCCTGCAGAGGAGAAGGAGCAGGAAAGCTCGGAGGAAGAGGCCAGAGTTTTCCAGCTGCCCTGGGCTCCTACTGTGGGCAGGTGTCCCCATTCCCATCCATGCGGAGCCTGGGTGGTCTCTCACCCACCAGCAGCTCCCAGATTCATTCAGCAGCTCCCCTGGAACCAGAGGTGGGATTGGAGAGAGATCAGAAGACGGGACTGAGAGGGGGCCCTGCAGCCGACAGTAGGTCCAACCCAGCACTTCCAAGGCCACCACTTGTCCCCGAGTGGCACATCCACACGGCTTTGAACACTCCCAGGGATGTGACTCCACCATTGCCCTGGGCAGCCTGTGCCAGGGCCTGACCACCCTTTCCATGAGGAAATTTTCCCTGATATCCAACCTAAACCTCCCCTGGTGCTGCTTGAGCTGTTTCCTTACAGTGTTGGTGTTGAGCCCTCCGCTCCTCCCTCACTTTGGGGACACCACATGTGGGATCAGAGCCTGAAGCATCCCTGTGTGCCAGTGATGTCCCTGGACCCTCATTCCTGCTTTCCCACTGCTCCACTCACCTGTATCAGCCTCCTCAGGAAACGATCTGGCTCCCAGCGCTGGGTGTTCTTTCCCTGCAGGACACATGGGTGTCCTTGTCACAAGCTATACCCCAAGTGACAGCCAGAGAGACCCATGGGATGACCCATGAAAATTCCAGCCTCCCTGGGTTCCTCCATGGCCTCACAGCTGCATAAAATCGGGGGTTCTGGAAGCCTGTCCAGGGGCCAGGGAATGGAGCCCCCTGTGGCTCTTCGTCCCTGGCCACCTTTGCTCTGTCCTTTCCCCTGCAGGGCAGAGGCGGGGGTGGAAATCGATCCTCCTAAATTTAGCTGGGCTCTGATCCAGCTGGGAACAACAGCCAGAGTGTGGAGAAGGTGGGGTACTGGAGCTGCAGGAGGAGGTGGGAGCCCCCAAACCCTGGGGACTGTGCGTCACGTCACCCATGGGAGCTTCCCTGGAGCTCCATGGGTTTTCCTCCTTGGAAAATCCCCTGCCTGCACCCCCGGGAGTGAGTCCCTATGGAAATAGCACCATGCTTTTCCCTGTGGGATATATCCAATAGGGAATGGGGTGTTTTCCAACATATTCTCTCACAGCTTCCCCTCCTGGGGCACAGCCAAGTCCTGAACACAAACAAGGCATGGGCCAAAGCTGGCCAATGTCCCCAGGGATCAGTGACCACTGTCCCCAGGGAGCAATGACCGCCAGACCATGCTGGCTGCATTGCTGAAATCCCACCTGCACAGGTGCAGGGAGTAGCTGCACCAGCCCCTGTTCCCTGTGGGGAGGAGGAATGGTCAGGAATGTCCACACCAGGATTTTCCAGGTCCATTCCAGAGGCCATGGAGGAGGACAGGGATGGGACATTGTCCCTCAGCATTCCAGCACCCACAAATCCCTTTGGGATCACATTCAAGAAAGCCTTCTGCCTCCTAAACCAAGTTCCTGCTGTTTTCTGCACCTGGGTCTGCCCTGCAGGGAGCAAAGCCTTGTGTCCACCTGAGCCCAAGAGAGCTACAGCACTGGGATTGGGGTGGGAAGAGAAGTATTTGGGGAAAGCAGCATTCTCCAGAGAGAGTGGATCCCACTTTTTTCCAGGATGGGCCATGTGCACCATCAGTCCCAAAGAATGCACTCTTCCTTCTATGCCATGCTTGGCATAAATCCCATCCCTCCATCCCCACACCTCTGCCAAGGATCCCAGCACTCCACTTACCCCAGCAAATGCCACAGGATGGGCACCAAACCCCCTAGACTCTCCAGAGGAAAATCCTGGTCCCTGGCTTGGGTCTAGCTCCGGGTGGGAATGAGGAGGGAATCCTGGCTGTTGCCACCCGGGCTTGGAGTGGAGGGAGAAAAAACAGCTGAAGATTCTGACAGCCGGATCTGTCACTGGGAGCGGGAGCTGAGTGGGTTCTGACTGCACTTTAAAAATAGCCGGTAGGATTTTTGATCCCAAAAGGCAAATTCCAGTGGGGAGGGCAAGGGAGAAGGCAGGGAAGGAAGAAGACCCCAGCAGGTTAACACTCTCCTCCTGGCTCTTCGAGCAGAGAGATGGGAAAACCCACGGAGATGAGTGACACTTCTCCTCTGGGATTCTCATTTCCCTCTCCCTCCCTTGGAGAACTTGGGAGGTCCTGGAGAGGGACTGATTTTGGGAGAACCATGTATCTTACTCCTACACCTGGAAAGACCTTGAGAGGGCTGGGGAAGGAACCACCCGGCTCAAAGGTGCAACTGAAATCCCACAGGACCCCACCACTCTGAGTTACTCCCAGGATACTGGCATGAGGATAAATCCCATCCCCAAGCACCTGCTCCGGGGCCGGGCAGCTGGGGGCTAAAAAAATCCGGGAGCAGGTGGAGCCGGACACTCCTGAGCTCTGTGGGGAGACCCCAAGAGGTCTCCAATGATGCCATGCTGGGTGGTGGATCCCACCGGATACTCAGACCGCCAGAGTCTGGAAAATATGAGGGCGATGCTGGAAAAATCTGGGTGAACATGGCAAAATAAGGGTGATTATGGAAGAATTAGGGCGAATATGGAAAAATCAGGATAAAACTAGGAAAACCAGGACGAATCTGGAAAAACTGGGGCACTATCTGGTGAGAATCCCGACCTCCAGTTCCTC
The DNA here is from genome assembly GCA_013399225.1 of Rhipidura dahli. NCBI lineage: Eukaryota > Metazoa > Chordata > Aves > Passeriformes > Rhipiduridae > Rhipidura > Rhipidura dahli. The sequence continues at coordinate 96,276 of VXAC01005221.1, read as the reverse complement.
TTTGGAAATTGCATCCCTCCACTTCCTGCGAGTGATGCCTTCCTGCCCTTACTCTACAGAAATTTTATGGATTTCCTGTAATCTGCCTCTCTGCCTTTTGCTGAAGGTTAACTTGGGATTTTAAATGGATGGATTGATTCCTACTGGATTGAAATCCAAGGCGTCAAGGCGCATTCCCACGCGCAGGCACTTGCGGAGCCGGCAGTGATGGCAGCGGGTGCAGTCGCGACTCTCCCGGCCCGTGAATTCTCTGCCCGTGAGTGGGAGTGGGTGTTACACCCGCGTATCCGTGGGTCCCCCTCGCCACCATCCTCCCAAGTCCCCGTCCCCGTGCCCCCCGTGTCCCCCGTGTCGCTCCACTCCCCCCGCGTCTCCAGGCGCTGACGAGGCCCCGCCCCTGCAGCCTCCGGCCCCGCCCACAGGCGCCAAATAAGGACAAAGTGGGGCGGTTCGGAGAGGGGGCGTGGTATCGGCGCGCGGGGGGCGGGGCCTATCCGCCCACAGGCTTCGCGGCGGGGATTGGGCGGGAGGTGTCATGTGACTCAGCTCGGCGCGTGTCACGTGAGGGCGGCGGGGAGGGCTCAGGCCGCCGTGACCGGAGTGGGTGGTGAGAACCGGGGAGGGACCGGGGCAAATCGGGGGTCCTCAGCGGGATTAGGGAGTACGGGAGGACCTGGTGGTCCCGGGGGGTGTCCTGTGGGAGGATCGGTGGTTTCCACGGTGTTTAGAGGGGCTCTGAGTGCACCCGGGGGTTGGGGGGCTGAGGGGGGTCAGGCCCTTCTCTCCTGCCCTGAGACCCCTCCCCAGCTCCGAGCCCGAAAGCTCCCCGGGACACCCGCCCGCGCCTCCCTCCGCCGTTCCCGGGGCAGGAGCTGATCCCGCAGGGCTCCCTCAGACTCGCCGCCCCCGGCACCCCTTTGTTCCCCCTTCCGCCGTCCCCACTAGCAGGGGCTGACCCGGCAGACGCCCCCCCGCCCCGTCATCCCTCCGTGCTGCTCCATGTGCCCCCCGAGAGCCTTCAAACTCAATCCCCGTCCCCCCACTACCACCTCCTCGAACCTCTTCTTCCTTTCAGCCCCCTCCAAACACCCTCATCCTCCGATGCTGGGTCCTCTGCTCGCGGCGGCGGGGGGACCGGGGTGGTCTCTCTCCCTGCAGCTCCCCAAATCTCGCTCTCTCTTGCAGGCCTTCTCCGATGCGGGGTCCCCTCCTGGCGGCCGCTGGGGGAGCCATGGGGGGTGCGGGGGGGCCCCTGGCCCGCACCATCCGTGCCAAGCTGACGGCGGCCCTGCAGCCCACGCACTTGGAGGTGCGGGACGACTCCCCCCGCCACGGAGGCCCCCCCGGCGCCGAGACGCATTTCGGGGTGCTGGTGGTGAGCGGGCGCTTCACGGGGCTCCCCCTGCTCCAGCGGCACCGCCTGGTGCATGAGGCACTGCAGGCAGAGCTGGCCGGGCCCCTGCACGCCCTGCAGGTCATCGCCCGCACCCCCCAGCAGTGGCANCCCCATATGACCCCCAGCCCCCCATCGCCCCGAGCCTGGACCCACCCAACCACTCCCCTGCTTCCACCCTGGGGGGGATTTCTGGGGTGTCCCCCCCATTTAATGTCCGAATAAATTCAATTAAACATGTTCTGGGGGCAGCTGAGTCTGGAGAACCTGGAGGGGTGGGTGATTTGGGTAATTTTGTGCTTTTTTGGGATGTTTTTTCCATTTTAATTAATTTACAAACACCTGAAACTACAGCACGGCACGACAGAGCTATGGGGGGGCCGGGAGGGCCCCAAGGACCAGCTACACCAAGGAGGGGACAAAGCACACAGGGGCTGCTTGGAATGGGAGGGGGCTGCCCTGGGGACGGAGGCAGGGCTCCTGGGTGGCTCTGACCAATCCTGCCCAGCCCTGAGGGGCTGATTGGGTGGGGGGGCAGAGCATGGGGGACCCCCACAAACCCCAGATTTTGAGGGGGCACAGCACTGGGACCCCCCTGAACCCCAATTTCTTTTGAGGAGGGCACAGCACTGGGGACCCCTTGTACCTCGATTTTTTGGCGGGTAGGGGCTGTTTGTGCTTTGCAAACCGCTGGTGGTTTTGGGCTGGGGGGAGGTAAAACGGGGTGCAGGGGAATATTGTGGTGGAGGAGTTAAAAGGGGATGTGAGGGGGACATGGGGANGGGGTGCTGGTGGTGAGCGGGCGCTTCACGGGGCTCCCCCTGCTCCAGCGGCACCGCCTGGTGCATGAGGCACTGCAGGCAGAGCTGGCCGGGCCCCTGCACGCCCTGCAGGTCATCGCCCGCACCCCCCAGCAGTGGCAGAGTGACCCCGCCGTCCCCCCCCCGCCCCCTTGCCTGGGGGGCTCCAAGCGGGAGCGACGCCGTGGGGACGGGGAGGAGGAGGCGCCAGGGCAGCAATGACAGCCCGGAAAGCCCCCCAGGAACAGCATGGGACTCCCAGGACCCCCACCCCAGTGTCAGCACAGCGGATGGAGCCTGGAGTTGGGGGGCAGGAGGAATGGGGATGATTCATGCTCAGCCCCAACCCCCA
>VXAC01005221.1:82356-93402 GCA_013399225.1 Rhipidura dahli | reverse complement strand
GCCCCCCATGCCCCCCCCCCCTCACCCACACCAGCCTCCCTCTCATAGGGAAAATCCTTTAAAAATCAGTTAAAAATCACTAACTGGCAGTTTGGGGGGTCCCCCACTGCTGCACCCCAAATGAGACCAAGGGCTGGGGCTGTGGCTGGGGGGGGCTGTGCTTTACACCTTGAAAGTTGGGCACCCAAAAGTGGGGGCATCCTGGGGGAAGAGTGGCATGTGCTTTAAGGGGGGGCACCCTAAAATCGTCTGGCACCCCCGAGGGGATTCTGCACCCCCAATTGCTGCACTCCCCAAAGGGACCTGCACCCTAATATCCTGTGCCCTTCCCCGAGGCATTGCTGAGGCACCCCAAGGGCTCTTGCTCCCCAATAGGCCACCCCCAAGTGCCCCCCCAAATCCGTGGATGTTTTGGGGACCCTGCTGGGTGTCCTCCACAGAGATGGGGAAACTGAGGCACAGGGGTCCCCCCACACTCAGAGATTTCATTCTCCTCCTTCTCGGCTCCGCAGGGAGTTGGGGGATGCACAGAGATATGGGGGTGCAGAGGGCCTGTGTCATTCCCTGCTTGATGCCAGGAGCCCCCTAAATCCCGCCCCACAGCCCCCCAGGAACGAGCAGCAACTCACATAGGGGGTGACACCAAGAAAAGAAACTGGGGGGCTGAAGGGGGTGTTGCAGGTTGAGGAGGTTGGGGAGTCAGGAGGGGAGTCTGAGGGGTCGGGGGGAATTTGAGGTGGGGAGGTTTTGGGGGTACAGGGGGATCTGGGGGAGGAGGGGGTCCAAGTGCAAATGAAAAAGATCCCAAATGCTCCAAGAAGACGTTTCACAGTGTCTAACGCGACTAATCCCAGGGGCACGAGGGGGGGAAACGCTGGATTTGGGGAGTGCCCCGGGGAGGGGGGTCCCTCTCCCCCAGCCCCCCCATCACTGCAGGACCTGCCCCCGTGTCTCGGGCAGTTTGAGGGCCAGGGAGCTGCCGAGGGCCAGCGCAGCCGAGGCCAACAGGATGGGCACAGCCTTGGTGATGCCCACAAAGGACGTGAAGATGCTGATGCCCAGCACGGCCGCCAGCTTGCACAGCGCATTCAGGAACCCAAACGCCGTCGTCCTGGGGAGGACGGGGAGGGCTGGGGTTGGTGGGGGCACCCCCAGGGATAGGGTAGGGTACCCAGCCTCAGCCCAAGACAGGCACCTGAAAGCCTAAAATGGGCACCTGGAGGCCTGAAACAGGCACCCAGCACTCCAAAACAGAAACTTAAACCCCTTAAATGTGCATCCAGCACCCCAAAATGAGTACCCAGCAGCCTGGGGCTGGCAGGCAGCACCCAGAAACAGGTACCGAGCAGCTGGTAACCCAAACCTGGCACCCAGCACCCCAAAACCTGTACCCAGCAGTTGGTACCTCCAAAAGTTCCCGACTGGGACTCCATGTGTCACCCAGAACCCAGAATCTCCCACCTGGCCCCCAAAACCTCCCACATGTCCCCCAAAACATTGCACCCAGCACCCAAAACCTCCCACTTGACACCCAAAAACCTCCACACCTGACACCCAGCACTTAAATCCTCCCATCCTGCACCCAGAACCTCCCACCTGGCAATTGAAACTTCCCAACAAAAACCAGTTTTTGGTTTTGCACCAAAAACCTCACTCCTTGTACCCAAAACCTCCATTCCATGCCCCCACCTCTTGTCAGAGGGGTACAGCTCCACGGTGAGCACGTCGAGCGCATTCCAGGAGGCAATGCTGACCCCCCCAAAGAGGCAGAGTAGTGCAATCATGGCAGACTCGCTGTTCCCAAAGGACAGGAAGAAGCAGCTGACGCAGGACATGACACTGGAGCCGGCTGGGAGACACGTGCACACGTCAGAGCACAGGGAAACTGAGACAGGAGGTGGGACTGGGGGGGCTGACAGTCCCCAAAGGGGGAGGGAGATGGGGGTGACCCACTGGGAGGGACAGAGAAGTCCCCAAGAGATCAACAGAGATGGAGGTGACCACTGGGTGGGACGAGGATCAGGAAGGTCCCCAAAGAGGTGATGGAGGTGGGGTGACCCACCGGGGTAGTCCCCAAAAGGTGATGGTGATGGAGTGACCCAACAGGTGGGAGGTGGGTGAAGATCGAGAGCCTGGTTTGGGCTGGAAGGCACCTCCAGGACCCCCCTGCCCACCCCCCTGACAAAGGTAGACCAGGCTGCCCTGAGCCCGTCCCGCTGCCCACCCAGCATGCGCAGGCGGCCGATCTTGTCCATGAGCAGGGCCGAGACGATGTTCCCAGGGAGCACAGCCAGGGTGCCCAGGAAGCTGACAAAGTAGATCATGTAGGCGTTGTTGTCGTCGCTGAAGTCCAGCTGGCAGCCCTCCTTGTTGTGCAGGAACGTGCTGTTCACCACCCGGCTGTTGATAAACTTGTACTCGAAGAGATCTGGGAGGAGAGGGGGCCACGGGGTCACCCTGTCTCCTTGGGGACCACCCTGGTGGGTCACATTACTACCCCAATTCCATCATCCCACTGGGGACTTTCCTGACCCTCCTCCAACCTGGTGGCTCACCCCCATCTCCATCAACACCCTGGGGGCCAACCTGGTGGGTCACCCCCTCCATCCACCCAGCATCCCATGCCCCCACCTGTGTTGTAGAAGACAGTGGAGATGAAGGTGCAGTTCTTGAAGAAGGTGTTGCTGGAGGTGATGTCCTCAAAATAGCATTCCTCAAAGAGCGAGTCCTCGAATGTCACTGACTTCATCTTCAGCCCGATGAACCTGTAGGGGGGGACAGGAGGGAGGCCCCAGCTGCCCCCCACCCCTGTGCTGAGCAGCCCCAGGCTCAGCACCCCCAGGCTCAGCCTCCCCTCACTCACTTGTCATTGAAATACTCCCCACCACGGTGCACCTGGTTCTCCAGGGTGAAGTTGAAGGTGAAGTGCCGAACCTTCTCACGCGTGAAGAGCTTTGTGCGTGATGCGTACTCAATGCTCTGCAGGTGCTTGATCATGTCCGGGAACCACACGGTGAGCCCGTAGTAGCTGCGGAGACAGGGGTGAGCGNCCATCCCATCCCATCCCAGTCCCAGCCCAGTGCTGCCAGTTCCATTCCAGTCCCATCCCGCAGCACCTGAAGGACATGGTGAACCACACCGCCATCATCATTAGCGTCACCCGCCGGTAATCAGGCACGAAGCACTGCTGGAAGTTGCTCCAGACCTGCGGAGGGACATGGAAGGTGACAGGGACATGGGAGGTGACATGGGGCACATGGGGCACAGGGACCCCCAGGCGGCTCCGGCCGCACCTGTTGGGACAGGTTGAGGCATCGGACCAGCCAGCGCCGGTACCATGTCCCGGTGTCCGACTGGATCTCAATAAGCTCATCCTCCCGCTTGATGGTCTTGATGTGGGTGACCTGTGGTGGGGACAGTTTGGGGACACTGGGAAGCACCAGGGCCCCACCTTGTGCCTCCGTTTTCCCATCTGTAACAGCAGCGCTGCATACCCTGGGTGGTGCTTTTCCTGGAGGTGGGAAGTGCACCCCTGCTCCTGGAGGACACCCCACCCTCTCTTGGGGTGCTGGGGACCCCAGGGCTCAGCCCTGGGGGGTCCTTACCGAGAAGACCCTCTCAGGGTGGCCCTTGGCCCTCATGTTGGTGTCATGGACCTGCTTCAGCACCATCCAGGCCTCGTCGTGCTTCCCATTCTGTAAGGGCAGGGACAGGTCACCCTGGGACACCCCGGACCTGGACCCCGACCACCCCATCAGCGATCCCTGTCTGGGTTCCACCACCCACCTGGGTCCTGCCACCCACTAGGGATCCCTCCACAATCTTCATCATCTCCTCAGGGTCCCTCATCCGTCTGGGGTCCCTGGCTGGGTCCCATCATCCACTTGGGGGTTCCTGCCCAGTTCCATCCCTCTCCAACACCCATCTGGGGCTTCCTGTCCAGGCCCCACCACCCCCCTGGTGATCCCTATCTGAGTTTCCCCATCTCTGTCCCCCACCTGGGGGTCCCTTCCTGGGTCACGCCACCCTCCAATGCAGGTCCCTGATGCACTCCAGATTCCCTCCAGGACACAGCCATGCCCTCCCAGACCCCCACCTCAAGGTAGAAGCGTGGGCTCTCGGGCATTGTGGTGAGCGCCCCAATGGCAAAGACCGAGGGGAAGGCGCAGACGAGGACAAAGACCCTCCAGCTGTGGAATTGGTACGCGGAGCCCATCTGGAAGCTCCAGCCTGGACAGGGACAGGACATGGTGGTGGGGCCGAGCCCCGGCGCACCCCCTGTGCGCCGCCAGCCCGGGGCTCCTACCGTAGTGGGGGATGATGGCCCAGGCCATAGCGGAAGCGTAGATGCCCCCGATCATCCAGAACATGCAGAGCCAGCTCAGGTGCTCCCCGCGCTTCTCCTGTGCCAGGAACTCCGAGAAGTAGGAGAAGACGATGGGGATGGAGCCGCCGATGCTGGGGATGGAGGGGAGGGAGCAGCATCACCCCCCGCCCCACGCCCCACCACACACAGCGGGAGATCAGCCCCTGCTCTGGCGGTCCCTCCATGGCTGGGCAGCCCTTACCCCACGCCCGAGAGCAGGCGGCAGAAGAGGAAGGTGCCATAGCCCTGGACGAAGGAGGAGAAGAAGGCGAAGACGCTGTTGACGGAGAGGGAGATGAGGAGGCACTGCCTTCGGCCCAGCCGGTCAGCCAGCCCGCCCCACACGAACGCGCCCACCATCATGCCCAGGTACACGATGAGTCCTGGGGAAGGGGACACAGAGCGAGGTCAGTCCCGAGGGACCCAAGGACCTGCACCCCGAGTCACCTGGTGGAGGGAGAGCATCCTCAGCACTGGGGGTGGGGTGTAGGCAGGGACCCTCTCCTCAAGACTCTCGGTCCCCTTGAAGGGAGGGTACAGAATCCCATGTGAATGGGTGGTGGGGGTTGTCCCCCTGCTCTGCTCAGGGACTGTGGGACATGGGGGACAGATGTGCCCCCAGGACCCCCACTCCCAGCCCTTCCCCCTGTCCCAAGTTTGCCAGAACTCAGGGATGGGGGGCACTGGTACCCCCTGGGATTTGGGGGGGTGTCAGGCTCCAGTGGGCATCACAGAGAAGGGGGGGAAGCCATCAAACAAAGCCCCCCACAGCCCCCCAAACCCAGTCTCAGCATCCACTAATCAGCCCAAGTTTCTGAGCTCCCTCCCTGCAGCTGCTCCTTGCTACTGCTCACGTGGAAACCAGTGTGGGACTGGGACGAGGACGGTGGGAGCCCTATGCCCAGGGGGTCCTGCATCCTTCCTTGTCCCCACATCTCTTCCTGGACCCCGTACCTCATGGCCCCCCAACTCTTCCATAGACCCTGTAGCCCCCCCACATCTCATTGAGCCCCCATGTCCTTCTCCATCCTCAACTCCCTGTGTCCCCACCCTCCTGTGCTTCTCTGTCATCTCAACATGTCCCTGTGTCTCCCTACATCCCACGTCTCTCTGTATCCCCATTTCCCTCATGGGACTCCCCCACATCTCTCCACATCTCCCAGTGCCCCTCCATGTCGCCCTGATCCTCCTGTCCCCATGACTGTCCCCTATCCCATGACTCTCCCCTGTCTATGACTCCCACATCCCCCTCCTGCCCCCCGTGCCCCTCTCCTCACCCAGCATGCCCTTGTTGGAGTCGGAGAGGCACATGTCCTTCTCGGCGCTGGGTAGGACAAAGCCCACCACAAACACCTCGACACCGTCAGCCATGAGGGCCAGGCCCAGGACAAAGTAGAGGGTCCACTGGAAGCGGCCGTGGCCACATTCCTGCAGGATGAGCTCGTACTGCTGCGCCAGCTCCTCCCTGTCCTTCCTCCGCTGCCCCTCGCTGTCATCAAAGGCGCCGGCGGCCGCCGCCGCCCCCAGGCGCTCCCCGCCTTTCAGCGACTCCTGCCGGGGGATCCCTTGGTACTCGCCCTCGTAAATCTCATCCTCCTCGTCGTGGCCCTCCGTGGCGTCGCTGGACACTCCCTCCTCCTCGTTGGCCCCCTCGCCCCCCCGGTAGTAGCCATCCTGGGGTGCGTAGTCTTCGTCGTCCTCCTCCTCCTCGAAGCGGGAGTAGGAGCGCCGGGTGTACTCGTCCTGCACTCGGTCCATGCCCCGGCTCACCTTCTTGGCCGCGTGCTTCTTCACCTCCTTGGCAATGTCCTTGGCGCCGCGGATGAACGCGGTCCGGTCCNCGGGGGTCTCTGCGTCGGGGGCTGCGCCCTCAGGCCCGGGGTGCGGGGAGAGGGGTGACGGCGCTACCCATCCGTGGGAGGGGGTGTGGGAGGACCCTGGATGCCGGCCTGGACCTGGGAAGCCCAGAGACAACCAGGGCTGAGTTTGGGTGGGACTGGCCCTGCGTCCTACCCTGCACTTTTTCTCCGTCTCAGATAGAAACAGGAGGATTTGGGGATCCCGCGGTGAAGTGGCAGGCGGGTCACCACGGGGCACGGTGGGGGCTGGAGACAGGCTGTGAGACACTGGCTCCATGAGAGGACCGCAGCTCCCACAGTTCACTGGGATGCCCCTAGCCCCCTTGGATACATCCCTTCTGCATCCATCCCAAAGGACAGGGGGAGCTGGGGGGACATCAGGGGCATGGCTGCCCCCGAGTGTCCCCAGTCCATCCCACCAGGACTGCGAATCACCCCAAAAAACAAGGCCATCAGCAGGTCTGGACCGAAGCCCCCCATTTCCTTGGGCACCACAGGGACAATGAGGGGATCAGCCCCCAGGGGCATGGAGGTCCCCAAACGCTCCCAGCACTGCCAGTGCCCTGGGTGGGTGGCTCAAGGTTTGGTACAGGGGTCCCTCAGGGGATCCCTCAGGGGGGTCCCTTGAGTGACAGTGACCCCTGTGTGCCAGGCCACTGTCACTGCGGAGGCTCCCAGAGGGGATTTACTGTGGGAGGTGCCAGCACCGGCAGCTGCTGACCTGGCCGAGGGGGGCTGGGGATACCACGAGTCCCCTGGGGTTCAGCCCTGGGGAAGGAGAGGGCATCCAGATACCTGGGGGTGGCATCTCCTTGTCCCCTCACATCGAAGCATCCCACTCCCTCTTCCCCAGCCCAGCATCCCCACACCCATTGCACAGAGCCCAGCTCTGCTCGTGACAGGGATGAACCCGCAGCCCCCCGGCCCGATGCTGCTGCTCCACCCGCAGGGGCCGTCGTGACCCCCCCAAACGCTATTTTTATCACCAGCGAGGCGGGAAGGAGCTGCGGGCAGAGTCTGGACACAGCCGGCAATGTATCACCCCCTGCCCAAGCAAGGGGACAGGGCAAGCGAGGACGCTAAATTTAGCCCTTTGGAAACCCTGGAGGGAGGGGGGCTGCGGCACGGCATGGGCTCTCATTCCTGAGTGGAGCCAGGCAGGTGATTTCACTGAATAAAATGGCAAATTCCCCCCATATCCTCCCCTCAGTCCCCTCCCTGGGGGTCCCATGGGCCTGTGAGGCCCCTGGAAGGGCCCAATCCGTGACCAAGGTCATTTTGTTCCAGCCAGGCTTGCGGCTCCCTTCGGAACCTCCCAATGTGGGGCTGGCATTCCACAGACCGGGAGGTATTGGGGGCCGGGAGAAGGAATGGGGGAGCAGGGAGAGGCTGGGTGCACAGTGAGGAAGAGGATGGGCTGGGGAGCAAGGTCACTGATGGCTCTGTGACAGAGAGCGGCCGTACAAACGAGGGAGCCTTGGGCGGCCAAGCTGACGCCAGGAGCCAGCGCTGAATGAGATCAGGGGTTTGATCCCACAAGAAAGCCAGAAATCCCATAAACCACAGTCCCTGAAATGCAAGAGCCAGGGGGTTCCCCAAAAATGCCCGTCTGGGGGCTGAACATGCCACTGGCCCTGAAGCCGCGTCNCCAGGAACATGGCGACAAGGGGGAAGAGTGGGAAATCGCTCGTGCCCAAGGTCACCCCCCAACACCCCTCTGCTACCCCTTCCCCAAAAGCCGCCGGTTCCCCTCTCCCATCCCTGCGGTGAATTCCCGATCCCCTCCGGCTGCTGTGCGGCCACAGGACGGCGCGGGGGGATGACAGGAGCCCCCAAAAATGCACATCCAAAGGCACAGCCTTTGGCTCCAGAGAAGGTTTTCCAGGACAAAATGGCCACAGCAAGTGGGAAGGGGAAGCCGAACCCCGAATCCATCAGCGCTCCGAGGATGCCGATTAACGTTGAGGGGAGGGGGGATGCGGGGTATAAACGCGTTTTGTTCCCCCTTACCTGGCTCAGCCGTCGCCCCGCTCCAGCTCCAGCTCCAGTTCCTTCCCGGCGCCGGCAAGGGGGATGCTCCGGCGAGGAAGGATGCTCGAGAAGGGATACGGCAAGGAAAGAGGATGCTCCGGCAGCGACACGGCGCGACAGCAGCTCCCGAGTACCAGCGCTACCACCGCAGCCTCCGCCGCACACACGGAGCGCTGGGAGAGTCCATCGGCGCAGCCCCGGGAAGGGAGGGATCAACCACGGCACGCGGCGAACCGGGGGGGCTCGGCGGGGGCGGGGGGCTCGCCCCACCGAGGGGGGGCGGTGGATCCCCCGGGATGCGCAAGGGGAGCTCCCGCGGGATCGGGGTTCCCGTGATGGAGCTGCTGGGATGGACCCGCTCCGGAGGCTGCGGATGGCGGGGTTCGGCCGGTGGGATGGGGGGCATGAGCCGGCTCCCCCCCCGGATGCCTCGGTGANNNNCACAGCCTCCGCGGGGCTGGACTGGGATTTTTTGGGATCAAATCGTCCCCGCCTGGGCTGGCCAGACCCGGCCCCTAGGCTGAAACACGACACAAAAGCCCCCGATTAATTTTTTAGGGGGGATTACGGCTGGGGAGGCACATCGCAGAATGGGGTGTCCAAACCGACCCCCCTTTCCCATGGATCACTTCCCGAGGGTGGGAAAACGGGACCTGCAGTTCTCCAGCCCCATATCCCCAGGGCTATGGAGTGCTGGGTGCTCCTGCATTGGCTGAGTTCGGAGTGGGGGGTCCCCACTGTGAGTAGGGCTGGGGGTGCTCCCAGAAGCAAGATCTTCCCTGAGCCCTCTTCACTGGCATTCCAGTGCTCCAGGAGCCCCTTCACCCTGCATCCCAACACTGCCAGAGCCCCAACCTTCCCTGAACCCCCCTCCTCCTGCATCCCCTGCAATGAGTTGACCCAGTCTCAGGTTCCAGGGTGTCAACCCCAGAGCCCCACAGTCTGTCAGGATCCATCAGGATTAGCACTTCACCCCTCAGACTGGAAAACAGGGATGGGGACCAGTCTGCATGGGTGGTGCCAGCGCAGGGAAGGATTTAGAAACCCGGGAGTTGAGAAGAAATTGTGACATTCATCGTTGAAAAAAGAAACGCAAAAGGGGGATGGAACTGCAGGACAAGGCTGGCAGTCGAGGAGCATCCCCGAGAAATGGGCAGCACCAGGATCCCGGCTGTACCCTCGGGAGTTGATGTGCTTGGTGAGCCCCAGCCCCGGGGAGAGTGAGTGCCACATCCTCAGGCACCCGGTGACTCATGTGCCACTGTCACCGCAGAGCTCCTGTCCCCTGCTTCGGTCTGCTTGGCCCCGGGGTTCTTTTGTGGATCATCGGAGGGAACAGGCTTGGCAGCAGGACAGAGAATGGCTCCTCCCGTCCCAAGGGCCCCATTTTTATCTGCCAGGACCTAAAACCCGGGGGGTGGGATAGAGCTGAGGGGAATGGGATAAAAACAGGGGGATGATGGGATAAAGGACAGGGGAGGATGGGATAAAATGGGAGGAAAGGGAGCAAATCAGGGCTGACAATGGAATACAATCGGGGGAAGATAGGATGTAACTGGGAATGACAGGATAACACCAGGGATGATGGGATAAAACTGGGGGTGACAGCGGATAACTCCAGGGAGAGGGGATGATGACTCTGTCCATGCAGGGAGATTGGCTGCCCCGGGTGGGTCCTGGTGGCTTCCATGAGTGAGGAGCAGAGAAATGCCACCCTGGGGCTCCCTGGATCCCGATGGGAATCACCGGATTCTTTGGATACTGGAGATCTCTTAAGCCCCTCGGCTCTCAGCACCACAGAGAACCCCCATTCCCACACCACACATCCCACCCCTCTACACCTAAATCCACTCACTTTACCAGTCCACGTGGGATTCTCCCCACATTTCTGGATATGAGGGATCAGGAGGGGGTTCCAACCTTGTCCCTCCCTCCCTAGCCCACCCGTACCCTAGGAATTCCCACCTGGATGACAAGGCAAAGCACAGCCTCAGCACAGAAGAAAACACTGGGATGTAGAAGGGGGCAGCATATTCCCACCTCCATGTCCCCCCACAAACTCCCAGCTCTTGGAGGCTCTGGCATTGCCCAGGGGCAGGAAGAAGCTTCTTGGATATTCCCCAGGGGAATGTTTGACTTTGGCTAAACCTTGGCACCAAAATATTCCAGAGTCAAACCTCCACTCCCTGGATTTGGGCAGCGATGACTCAAGAATGAGAATCCAGACATTCCTATGGGGCAGCTGAAGAGAGCACACAGCTCTTCCAGGTTTGTAAGGAGGAGCAGGGATCAGACCATGGATCAGCTCTGCCACTCCTCAGGCCCCAAATCCCTCCAGCCTGGTTCTTCTCAACAGCCCAAGAAGGGAAGAGATCTCAGCTGGTGACAAACAGGCAGAGCCTCATCCCCAATCTGGGGACCCTCTCGGTTCCCAAATCCTTTATTTGCAAGTGCGTGGCCACTGCTTTCCATACAAAACCAACAAATCCAGTAAAAAGGAGCTTGGAAAAGCTTCCAGGGCAAGAGAAATGGGAGGAGGCGGGGAGAATGAGGAACAATACTATAAAAATAAATGGGGGGAAGAAATGGAGAGGGAAGGGAGGAGTAGGGGATGGCCCCCAGCCCCTTACAGGGACGGGAATGTTGATACAAGGGGCTGCGGAAGGCTGAGGAGGGAGAGCAGAGAGTCCCCAGCCTCTCAGGGCAGGGGTCCCCGCAGGGGCCCGCGGGGGGGGACTCCAGGGGGTCTCTGCGCTGGCCGAGGGGGCAGTGGGACCCTCTGGTAGCCGT
>VXAC01005221.1:54939-77439 GCA_013399225.1 Rhipidura dahli | reverse complement strand
AATCCGTTGTGAAGAGAAAACGGGGGAGGAAAATTGGGGTGAAAAAACAGGCATTAGGAATAAGAGAGCTGAAAGAGGAAATGGGGGGAAACAATAGGGATTAAGGAAAACCGGGAGGGAAAAGCCAGCCAGAAGGACGAACGGGAGGCAAAGGAAAGGTGCAGCCCCCCCAGCCCAGCCCCACTCACCCTGCCTGGGGCCAGGGGCTCAGCGGGGGCCGGGGGTCCCAGGGGGTTCCGGAATTGCTCCTGCTGCTGCCGGCTGTAGCGCTGCCCCCAGGCCCAGACCGGGGGGAAGGTGCAGGCGGGGGGGCCTCCCCTGTGCCCCCCAGGGTCCTGCCAGCCCCCCACGGGCCGGTAGGTCTGGCTGGGGAGCCGGGGCTGCGGGGGAAGAGCTGGGAAGTCAGTCCCCCATTTGGGATGGGGAAGCTGAGGCACAAAGGGGAAAAGAAGGGGTAAAATGGGAAGGTTTGGGGATGCAGCAGTGGGCCCCTGCCCCTCACCATGCTGCCGAGGCCCCGCTGGCGCTGGCAGCTGAAGCGGAAGGTGCTGAAGTAGGGGCTGAAGCTGCTGTCGTGGAGTGCCAGGAGAAAAGCCTCAGTGAAGCCAAAATGTGCCGGGAATTGCCGCAGGAGCTGCCACGTGCAGTCCAGGAACAGCAGGAACACGGGGGCCTGGGGGGGATACGGGACGGGGTGGCCTCACCTCCTCCCAAGCAGGGTCCCAACTCCTGTCACCCTGGGGGGGATACGGGACGGGAATGGAACAGGGGGGTCTCACCTCCTCTCGAGGGGAGTCCCGGCAGAGCAGCCCCAGCCGGAGTGGGAAGGGGTGTCCGGCCGCCACCCACTCCCGCTGCACCAGGCTCTGGAAGCCAGGCAGGGAGCGGGCGTGGGGGTCCCCCAGGAGCTGCACCAGAGAGGCCAGGAGGCAGTTCAGGTCCCGGTCCGAGGGCTCTGGGGGGGGTGAGGTGGTGAGGGGGGTCTCCTTTCCAGCCCCCTCCAGGCCTCCCATCCCTCTCCATCCCCCATCCCAGTACCCCCACCTTGCAGGACCACAGAGCAGCTCTTCCCGGCCAGCAGCGACACCACCTCCACAGCTTTTCTTAGGCAGGTGCTGGGGGGCAAAAGCAGGGGTTCAGTGCACCCCGAAATGCCACAGTCGCCCGTTCGGGAGGCTCATGCACCCACCACGATACCCCCATCACCCCACAGTGCCAGGTGGGCTGGGGGGACATCCCATTGTTGGATTCAGGGTGAATTTCCCTCCTACACCCCAAAATACCTCCCTACACCCCAAAGAGCCACCCTTGTCCCCCGCTCACCGGACATGGTCCAGCCAGCGTGTCCCCTCCAGGGCCGAGAGCCACTTCTCCTCCGCTGCTGCACCTGGGTCCCATGGGATGAGGTTTCAGCAGGAGGGAAGGCCCAGCCCCCCGGGGGGCTTGGGGATCCCCAGGGTCCGCCCAGTGCCACTTACCAGGCAGGCAGAGTGCCCGCAGCCTCAGGTGGGCGAGCTGGATGTCGGCGAGCGTGGGCAGCTCGGCCGTGTCGGCCAACACGCAGGGCCCGCGGCCCCCCAGCAGCAGCGCCTCCAGGCACCTGGGGGGCACAGGAAACCCCGGGTGGGGCCAGGCCGGGGGGACACCCTCAGGCCCCCCTGGGACCCCCTGGGACCCACCTCACGTCCTCGCTGCCTGGCTCTGAGTTCGGGTGAAAGCCGGCGGCTCTCAGCAGGTGCCCCCCACCCGGGTGGTGCCAGCACAGGCGCTGCAAGAGAAACGGGGTGACGCCCCCACATCCCCCTCCTGGTGCCGCCCACCCCACCAGGCACTCACAGGCACCCGTCGCTCCTGAAAGTGGGCAAAGGTTCTCTTGAGGTCGTGGTCCAGAAGCCCGCTGGGCACCCACAGGTACTGGGGGAGGCTGTGGGAAGGGGGGCACAGAGTGGGGTCCCCCAAATCATACGTGCCATTTCCAGGGGCTCAGGCAGTGGTGGGGGGCTGGAGGGGCTGTACCTGGGTGCCATGTCAAAGCGCTCATTGACTGCGCTCACCCTCCAGCCCGCAGCGCCGAGACGCTGCAGCTCCTTCTCCCAGTCCTGCAGGCTCTCGAAAAGCAGTGTTGCGGACAAGCCTTCGTCCTCCTCCTCCTCCTCCTCCTCCCCCTCCTCCTCTGGGGGGGCCCCGCCAGGGCAGGACCAGCCATTGTGTCCCTCGGCAGTGTCCCCCAGCCACGCAGCCGCCTCCCGTGCCCGTGCGATGGCATTAGCCAACTGCGAGGGCAGCCAGGGTGGGGTGTGAACCCCCCAGGCTTCCCTGGAACCGTGGAGTACCCCGGAGTTGGGGTACAACACTTCTGCATCTCCCTGGCTTACCCGGAATGCCTGCGGAGCCAACCCATTCTCGGGGAAGTAAAAGCGGAGCAGGCGGAAATCCCGACAGAAGATGATGAGTTCCTCGGGGATGAACTTGAGGGTGGAGGCGGCTGTCAGCACCTTGGGCTTGGAGAAGCTGCTGGCTGGGGACAGGGGGATGAGGCTGTCAGGGCCAGCTGAGACCTGCCCAACTCATCTCATGGGGCTGAGACCCGAGACCTGCCCAGCTCATCCCCCGTGCCCCCAGATGTCCCCCTTACCTGCCACCAGTTTGTGGATGCACGGCAGGGCCACCTCGTCCTCAGAGTGGAGGAGGCCATGGGAGCCAGGGGCCTGTGGGAGAGCAGGGAGAGCTGGAAGCTGCCCCAGAGTGCCCTCCCAGTCCCAGGAAGGGTGGTGGGGATGGATCTGGACCTAGCTGTCCCGTGTCCCTTGTGCCTTATCCCCCACTATGTCCTGCAGCAAGGAGTTCCCAGGGTGAACATGGTGGGTTCGGCAACCAACGAGCCAGGGTGGGCTGGGATGAAGCTGGGATGGGGCCGGGATGTGGCTGAGTGGGGTTGGGATGTCACTGGCTGGGGGGGTAGATGCAATTAGGATGGGGGTCAGGATGGGGTTGGGATGGACCTGGGATGGGAGTCAGGGATGCGGTGGGATGGGGCTGAGCCGAGGGTCGGGGTACGGGGGAATGGGTTCGGGATGGGAGCGGGATGGGATCGGGATGCGGTGGGATGGGGTCACGCCGGGGCAGGTGTCTCCCCGGGCAGGCGACGCGGGGCCCGCGGTCCCGTTCCTGGTCCCGCTCCCGGTATTCCCAGTGCTCCCGGTGTTCCCGTCGCACCTGGCCGGGCAGGAAGGCGAGACGCCGGTTGNCGCCGGGGCCGGAGCGGCCCGGGAGAGAGTCCCGAGCGCCCGGCCCGGCTCGGGCATCCCGCCCTCTACTCCGGCATCCCGCCCTCCCCTGGCATCCCTGCCCCGGCATCCCGCCCCTCGGGGCCCGGGATTCCACACATCCCGACCCCTCGGATCCCGGCATTCCGCCCCCCGCCATCCCGGTGCCCGGTACCGGCGGTGGGAAAGAGGGGGGAGCCCGGGGGCGGGAGCTCCGCAGGCGAAAGGGGGGGCAGCCCCGGGCACCCCAGAAGTTCAGCGTTGGGGCGGGGGTACAGATCCGGGGACCCCATCAGGGATGGGCAGTTCTGGGGTCCCCACAGCCCCGGCACCCCGCAAGCGCTGCCCAGTGCAGGGGAACCCCCAAACCCCGTCAGCAGCGTCACGGGAGGGGGGCCCGGGGCCCCTCCCGGGCGTACGGCTGGAGAAGCTGCTCGGTGACTCACGGCCGAAGCACGGAGCTTTCTCCTCCCAGCCCAACCGGCTCCCAAGCCAAGCCGGCCCCGCTCCCACCGAGTCCCTGGGCCCCCGACCCCGCACCGGGCAGCAGGTGGATGGATGGTGGTCCTGGGGCTACCTGTGCCACTCCTCAGTGCCACGAGACCTCCGGGCACCCCAAAGCCCAAAGCCCGAGGCAGCCGAGGTAGCAGTGCCTGCATGTGTCAGGATAAATCCTGACACAACCCAGGCACATGGAAAACTCACCAGAACTCCACCTCCAACTCTGATTTTTGGTGCATTTCCCCCCAGATTTTTGGGGCAGCCCCAGCTTTGAGGGGCTGCAGCTCATGCACCCCAATTTTCCTCCTGCAGGAGAAACACCTGGCAGAGGTTCCCGGGGGCTTGGACAGGCTTTTGGCTCCAGCACCTGGCAGATGAGAGGAATTTCCTGGAGGCTTTTAGCCCGGAGCTGCTCCAAGCCAGGATGGGGTCAATCTGGGCCATGGCAGGAGGAAAGATCCTGGAAGGAAATCTTCCAGCACAGAAATGGCGCTGGGCATGGAGTGTCCACTCACAATGCTGGGAGGAAGGAAAAACACTGGGAGCTGGGAGAGAAAATCCCAGTGACAGAAATTCCATGGGAAACTGCTGGCAGGGTCCCACCCTCCGCGATCCATCTCCAACCACCCCCAAACCTTTTTTTCCTCTTTCATTTAAAGCTTCAGCATCCAAATGGTCCATGCTGGATTTAACCCCTCATTTTGTCCTGAGATTCAGGTACCAAAGGGAGCATCCCTCTGGGGTGGCCTTGGGATGCAGCTGGGGAAAAGGCCCTGAGACCAGCAAGGCTGGACAGAAACAGGGAGGGAAGGGTGGTTGAGGGTGTCTTTTTTCAAATGAAAGCCAAGAATTAGTACCAAAATGGAATCACACAATAAATGGAATAGACAGAAGGAAAACTTATCCACTCTCCAGAGAGAGGGCACTGTTCTCCTCAGTGGAGTAAAAAACCCCAAAATAACCCCAAAATCCCAATAATTGGATGGAGAAGGGGATGAGAAGCAGCTCTAGGAGGGAATTGGGGACCCCCAGAGCCCTCGGGGTGAGGGGATGAAGGAGCCTCAGGTGCATCAGCTGAAGGTTTTTATTGTCAATGAGTCCGTGGTGCCACAACAAGGCCACAGGTACAGCCCGAGCGCAACGCTCCAGCCCTGTTCACCTGGAGGCCAAATATCACCAATTAATGCGGAATTAATTAAAAAAAAAAAGGGTTTTTTGTGAATAAACCGCTGCAGAATTAATTCAGGTCACTCGGTGTTGTGTTAGTGAGACCCAAACCTGCCCTGGCCTCCCCCACCGAGGGGCTGGGGAATGGCGAAGGTGAATCTCATTTAATAAAATCAAATCAAATCTCATTAATGGGTTTTACACACACTGAAAGACAAAGTTTTCCTCCACCAGGATCCGATGGCAGCAATTTGAATTCCAACCACACCAGTAAGTGCACTTAGTTTGACCTTGGGGTCACACCACAGCCTCCCCATCCCCATGGGAAAATCCCTCCTGGGGGCAGGTCTGGTGCTTCTCCTCCAGTTTTGGAGTTTTTCCTCCAGGATTGGTGCTTTTCCTACAGGTTTTCTGCCTTCTTCCCTCTCTCCTCCCACAACCAACCAAACCAGCGAGCAGGTCAGGGGGCTTCCCATCCCCACCCAAGTCCAGCATCCACTGGGATGGAGTTAACCAAACCAGGGAGAAATTACCCCAAAACCTGAGGAACAAGTGGTGAAGCACCACCTCCTGCCTTTCCTCCCGTGCCATGGGGCATCCTGGTGCTTCGGGCACAACTGGAGGACATTCCCAACCCCAAAATAAAGCTGCTGCTCCAATCTTGGGAAAAAATAAACATCAGAAACTGGAATTTAAACCAAGTACCCACAAATAGTGAAGGGTTTGGGTTGGGTTTTAATAATTTCAGCTTAAAATTTGGGGTGAATTTCAAGCGGGGTCAGAGCCTGTGCTGCTGCAACTCCCTGCCCCGGGGTTAAAGTTCACTGGAATTCCTGCAGTTCCAGGGAGAAACGTGGAATTTGTTCCAAGGTGAGAGGAGCCAGCTGGAGTGGGTGTCACACCCTCCCCTTCCCACAGCTTCAGCCATTCTTGGGGATTTTATAAAACCAGGGAAAACAACTTACACTGGAGTCAAACCATCCCTGGGGTGTTTGAAACTTGGTAGTGAAAATCTGTGGGCAAGGAGCATTGCTGGCTGGACTCAAAGTGTTGGGATCCCACTAGGAAAAGCCTTATTTTGGGGATGTTTAGGTCTAAGTTAACATTTTTAGGGCCAAGTGTAAGGCGTCAGCTCAGGGTGATGCCCGAGCTCAGCATGCCTCCAGCTCCTCTGTCCAGGCCCTCATCCCTCCTGCTGGAAATGGCTGTGGGCAGGAAGGGGTTGCATAGTTTGGTGCCTTCTGGAAAATCAACCCCAAAATAAAAATGAGGGAATGTTGTAAAGCTCTGGCTGAAGGATGTAACTCCTATTTTATTTCCGTGTGATAGGAAATGCTGCGCCTCACTCCATGCAGGATCGGGCCCGGTTTGGGAGCTGCAGTTACCAAAAAACCCAAGGAATTCTGTGCAAACATCGCAGTGCTAAAGTGAATCCCACCCTGGGAGCCAGAGGGCCGGGGTGGGGTCAGGAATGGCGCGGGACGTTAGTCACAGGAGGATTTTACCCTATTGTTCTGCTTTTTAGCCCTGTTATCAAAAATATGGATTAATTCCGCAGCCTAAAGGTCAGTTGGTGGCTCAGCACAACGGAGCCAAGTTAATCAGGATCAGAGGTAGTACAGAGTAGCTGTGCTCAAGTAGGAGTTACTTGGGGCTGTGACCCCCTGGCTCCACCCAGGGACTGGGGGTGCTCTGGGGCCCCTTTCCAGTGGGTATTCCTGGGGGATTTGCCCCACTCCACTGGGAATTCCTGCAGGAGACACTGACACAGGATCTTGCCTCAGCTCTCCTGTGGGCTGGGGGTTCTGCACAGGAAGAGAAACCTCCAACCCCTCGAGCGCTGAGAGCCCCCCTGGCTCCCCCTGCCTCAGAAAGAGTTTAAAAACAACATCTTNGGGGGGGGGGGGGGGGGGGAGTCCAACCCACCCCACCTCACCAATGTCCAACTCCAACGTGGTGTCGCTCAGTACCAGCAAGAAGAAATACAGAATAAAACCAGTGTTAAAAAACTCCATTAAAAGGTTTGTGACGCTCAAAATGGGGCGTTTTTGCTCCATCCCAGGTAGTCAGGGAAGCGGGAAGGACCTGGTGGGAGCTGCTCCCCCTGCCCGCTCCCAAAGCTTTGGTCTGGTTTATTGAGTTTTTGAGGAATTTTCCCCCCTCACCCTGTGCTCCGACCCGAGCAGCCCCCACTGTCCCCAGGCACCCCTGGGAATCCTCCTCCTCCTCCCTCGCAGGGGCTCTGGGAAAGCAGGGCCTGGTTTTCCCCCCTCTCTCCCTCCTGCACCCCCCAGTCCCACCAGCCCCACGCCATTCCCAGCCCATCCGGCCGAACGCCCGCTCCCACCTCCCGCAGAGTGGGAGGGGAGCGTGGGTGGGTGTAAAACCAGAATGGATCTCTGTTACTGCATTCCCCACGTTCCATGGGTCCGGATCCGCGCAGGGGGAGCATCAGAACCTGTGCACCAGCGCCTCCCGCTCCCTGCGCCGCAGCTCTTCTTTGTAACAGCAGGAACAGAAATTCCCAGTCTCCGGGTGTCCGTAGAAGCTGCAGTTGGGCTGTTTGCACTTGGTCTGCTGGATGTTGTAGAGGGCTTGGCTTCTCATTTTATCCACTGTTCCTCCCTTGTCCTGCTCGAGGAACTCCCGGCAGCCGTTGCTGTGCGGGGGGAGGCAGCCGGAGCCCTCGCACTCCGAAGGGAAGGGAGGCTGGATGTCCATGTCCGTGGGGGAGAACCGGCCCAGGTGGGCAGGGCCGGGGGGGCAGAGGCCGAGCCGGCCCTGGTGGTGCCGGGGCAGGGTGGCGTAGGGGGGGAGGCTCCCACAGGGCCCCCCTGCCAGCTGTCGCCGGCCCTCTGGGCAGCTGGGTGGGTGCAGCCCCTCAGCACTGCCCATGGAGGGCCTGGGGAAGGTGAAAACGCCGGAATAGCCGGCGGGAAAAGCGGCCATTTTAGCACCCACGGCCGGTTCCAGGGGCTGTGGGGGGTAGGTGGGGGGTGGCTGGGAGAACACGGGGCTCGGCATCGCCTCCTCACTCCGCTGGGCACCCGCCTCCCCTTCCGGCCTCTTGGCTGGGGCAGCACTGCCCAGTGCCTTCTTTTCCGCCTCCTTCTGCCTCTGCTCTGCCAGGAAACGCTCCTCAGCATCCAGGAGGTACCTCTGGATCATCTCCTCCTGGAACTGGTGCCGGGTGCTGGTTTTGAGGTGGCCAGCAAAGATGAACTTGCGCTCGCCCTGCATGGCTGCGCGCAGGATGCTGAGGCTCAGCCGCACGTCGCTGCTGTACTTGTGGGGATCCGACGGCTTCTCCGGGGCTGCTTTACCTGCACTCGGCTTCTCTGCAGGAGCTAAGTCTCCCGGGGAACATTCCTCTTTGCTGCCTTTCCGTGCCTTCAGGGATCCTTTCTTCTTCTTCTCCAGGGTGTCTCCCTGCCCGTTGCTCACGCCACCCTTCACGGCTTTGCTGTGCATCAGGCCCCCCATGTTCTTTTTTAGTTTGCTGCCCAGAGTCTTCCCAAAGCTTCCCAGCTTGTTGGCCACTGAGTCTGCCCGTTTTTTATCCTTTTCCTTCTCCTTTTCCCGCTCTTTCTTTGGTTTCTCCCTGTCCTTGCCTGCCCTGGTGCCCCCGTTGCTGGCAGAGCTGCTGCACACCGACTCCTTGTCCGACTCGCCTGACTCCGCTGCTGAGCGAGCATCATCGCCTGCAGAGGCCGTGGGGGATTCTGGCTGAGCCAGAGGTGCCTGGGGAGGAGGGAAAGACAAATATCAAAGTCTAGAAACTCCCCATGTAAAGATTTTCAGGTGGAAGGCGAAGCAAAGGAGGTGGTGTTGCTTGGAACATGGAGGGGACGGGTTAAATAATTCATAAGTAAAGAAGATCCCCCTGGTCCCTTTACCTGCATGTCACAAGGCAACGTGATCCATCGGACATTCATGTAGCTGTGCAGCAGGTGCAGTTTGGCCTCCAGCGACAGCGTCACGCTGGCATCGGAGCGGGGCAGAACCACAAGTCAGAGCCATTTCCATTTCCCACCTGGAAATATCTCCCCCCATGTTTCCATGATTCCCTGTGTTATGTGTTTAAATGGGTGTTTTCCTACAGCAGGTCCAACGGCACAAGAGGGACAATTCTGCAGCTTTCCAAACTTATCAATGAAAACCCAAAGGGAGAAATCAGATTCCTGTGTTGGAATCAAAAAGCTTCTGCCTCAGCAACAGGAACTGCTGGGACCAAAACCATGGTGAGACCTGCCCAAAGTCTCACCCAAACCAGGCAGGGTCTGGTGGCCACCACCCTTCCCACTCCAGGGACCCACAACACGGGGATTTGGTGATGCATGGAAAAATACTTCTCTGTGCTACTGTGACAGAAGATCCTCCAGTGCTGCTGGTGTGTGAGCTACACCCAGCCCAGAGCTCCAGGATCTGGAGCATCATCTATTCACTGTGCGGGAACCAAGCTCATGTCACAGCCCCACTCAAAACATACCAAAATGAAGGAAAAGCTGCTCCATGCCCACAAACAGTGTCATTCTCCAGGCACAGCTTTCATCCAGCACAAGAAACCCCAGCTGGGGTCAGCACTGACCCCTTCATCCGTGACCTCTGAGCTCTGCAGATCACCCAGAGCCCCAGCAGAGCCTCACCCCGGATCACCTGCGGATCACCAACCTGGCCAGCTTGACATTGTCACTGTCGTCCTTCCCCCACTGCCACTCCTTCCCGGGATCCACAGCGAAGTGCACGGGGAGCAGCTTGTGCTCGGAGTCCGTCAGGGGGATCACAGCTGCCCCGGGACAGAAATGTCACATTTACAGCCCAAAAGGCCAAATGCTCCACACTTGGAGCCAACTCTGAGCACCCACCAGGAATATTATCACCTCTGATGGGAATGGCCTCATGGCCCAGCCCAGTGACTGCCAGTGCTTTGTTCACATGAATCTCATCACCCACCTTGATCCTTTGTGTTTTCCTTCTGCTCCATGGAGACCAGGGCAGAGAAATGGGCTTGGTCATAAGCCAGAACCAATGGAGACCGGTGGCATTTGTTGGCTGGGACTTCCAGGGGCAAATAGATCCCTCCAAAGGGAATTGGAGCAAATGCTGGGAAGAAACGAGGGCGGTTAGTTCTGATCACAGGTTCAAGAGTTCAGAGATGTTTGTGCTGCAACTGCTTCAGAATGAGCCGTTTGCCTCAGTCGAGGGCTCACCTGCAATTATCTGTCATCTCAAGGGACATAAAACAAAACCACAACCCAAAATAGATGTTTATTTTACATTGGGAGGATGTAAAATGTAGAATGAACTGGTATTTTCTATAAAAAGCCCTCCTCTTCACTCCCCCATGAGGCAAACTTTGCCCACCGAACGATGGAAATTGATTAACCTTCTCTGACAGGAAATTGAAGCTGATGGTGGAAAATCGGCCACCCAGGGAACGGAATTTCCCATCTCTAGATGTGGGGGGGGGGGGCAAAAGAGGCAGAAAGAAGAAAAAACCTTGCATGGATGCTCTAAAAGCAGCAGAAATTGGGTTGGGAGCCAAGCCTGGCCCTGGTGGACAGGTCAGAGAGGCTTTAGGAAGAGTGGGCAGGTCTCACCTTCGCCGCCCGAGTCCCGCAGCATCGTGTCTGCCACCACCACGATGGGTCTCTTCAGCACGTGGGCCAGGACAAAGACGTGGAACTCCTCCAGGCTCTCGTACACCGGCTCCTCTGAGCTCTCCACCCTTGGGGAAAGGAAAAGTTAAATGCCATCCCTTGATATTCAACCAATTCTCAGCTCTGCGTTATTCTCTCATTTTGGAGCCAGCAACACAAGGAAACACAAGGAAACACAAGGAAACACAAGGAAACACAGTATTTATTCCCTGCTCAACCCATGAGCTACCCCACAGAAGAGACTGTGCAGCACCAAAATCCTTTCCTGGGATGCTCCACATGCCTTGTGTTTCCTCAGGATCCTTTGCCCTTCCCCTGAAACCCCCAGGAGACAGAGCACAGAGCCCCTGCCCTGCCCTGGAGCACCATGAGAGCTGCACCCTGAGGAAAGACATTCCCTGTTGTACACCTGGACGAGTTCTCTGCTCCGTACCCGCCGCAGCCGCCGCCGTTGGTGCCGTAGTGCACGCGGGGCTCGCTGGATGCCAACTTGATCAGCTCGTTCCACTCCTTCTGCCACTCCTCCTCCGTGTAAACCAGGCCAGACTGAAAAATGGCAAAGAGAACCCAAAATCTTCCAAGTAAACCTCTTCCAGTTGCTCCAGCACAGGTTTATACCCACAGCACTTTTCTCTATGGATTTATGCAAAAATAAGCAACACACTCTGTACCATGTCCTCGAAAGTGCTTCCCAGTATTCATCCAAACTTCCCCTCTCAATTTAAACCCATTCCCCTCGTCCTGTCACTTGTCCCAAGCCCCCAGTTCTGACTGGACACCCCTTACCTCAGCACAGTCCAATGGCACAGCAGGGAGCTGCCCAAAGTTCCAGACCCAACAGGAAGCACCTCCCAAACCCATGGGATGTTTTCCCAGGACGTTCCCCTTGGTAAAGAGAGCCCAAACCAACATTCATTTGGCTCCCACCTCCTTGTTCTGCTGTGTCTGCTGCCAGCGCCATCTCCGCCTCAGCGCTTCCCGCTCCACTCCCTTGTCCATCAGGGTGTAGAGGGACTTCCGGAGCATGAGATCCCGGTCGTGGAAGCCCCACATACCTGCAGTGAGAGGGAACGGAGTGCAAGGTCAGGAGGGGCTGGTGTCGCTCCCTGACCCACTCAGGTCCCTGCTCAGATGCGCCAGAGGAGGGCAAGGGCTGCTCCATTATCCCACATTTCCCTCAGGAATCCAGGGAAACTTGCCAGACGTATGGGGAGGGGGATTTGAGAAGCGTACAAGCTGCTGGCAGCCCCTTCCCTTCGAGCCATCCCACTCCCACAGAGCCCGAGCACTGCGACTGCTCTTGCACAGCAACACTGCTGCAGCCGGGAGCAGCAGCAGCGCCCTGGCTTCCCAGCAGAATGGGGGGTCCTGCTCCCACAGGGGAGCATGGGCTCTTGCCCAGGGACTGGTTGGCTGTTTCCCGGGGATTAAGCCAAGCCTTACCCAGGGAGGCAGCGTGGAGCAGGCAATTCCCATCGCCGGTGGTGGCCAGGGGCAGCAGCCGCTGGCAGCTCGGATCCACCGCCACCCACCAGTTCAGGCGCCCTGGGGAAATTTGGGAGAGTGTGAAACCATAGCATAGCACGGGACTGGGGGGCACTGGGGGGCTCAGCCCTTCTGAAACCACAGCTGAGGATAAAAACCAAACGGGGGAGCGCCTGGACAGGTGGGAAGGTACAGACCCATCCCAGGACTGGGGGGGAAGAGTCAGGACAGTAACAAAGCAACAAGAAGAGGAGGCTGGAGCTGCAAAACTCCCCGAGGATACCAGGAAAAGGCTGGGCTGAATTTGGGGTCACAGAAATCAGAATTACGCACAAATAGGAGCCAGGGCTTCCACCCAGACCAGTTCTCCTCTATCTGTTTTTCCCCGACTCCCCTTATTATTTCCCTCCCCAAAGCCCATCAGGCTGAAAATGCCTCCAGGAGCACCCAGCACAAACAACTTCTCCAGGGAAAACCAGCCTTTTGCTGCTTCTTGGAACCAAATTCCTCCAGTTTCAACTCTCTCGTGGCTGGGTTTCCCTGCTCACTGGATTTTAGGCAGAATACTCCAGGATTTCTGCTGATCCCAGCAGCTTTCCTGCTGCAAATGCAAACTGACAGCACTTTAGACCAGGAGTTTTGGGTCATTGTGGTGATTCAAGAGCAGCTAAAAATAGAAGGTAGGAAAAAATGCCCAGTGGGCCCGGTGTGGCTGGAGGTTCAGCCCTTCCCAAGGGAGCGAAGCTGGGCTGGATCAGGACTCTGAACCCCAGGTCTGTGTCTTGCCCTGCCCTGCCCTCAACACCCCTCCTTCGCTGCTGTATTTTCCAGGAGTTTTTGGATCCTGTGCAACAGGCAGGTTTTTGGCTGGGCGAGCCTGTTTAGGCTTCCAACAAGTTGTATTTAAATTGCTCCGGCAGGAAACCAGCCCTTTCCCAGCATTTCCAAAGAGCCTCTCCTTCCTCTGGAGCGTGATCCCTGCCAGGGATCCCAGTACACAGGCATGGGGTTGCTGGAAATGCTTTGTACAACCTCAGGGAGAGCAGCTGGAGAGGAACCAAATGCAGAAAACAGGGGTTTAAACATCCCCAAACACTAGAAAACAAAACACCACGAAGCTCAGTGTGACACAGGCAGGTCGTTCCTGTCCCCAGCGCCGCGACAGGGACCCGCCAGAGCTGGAAGCGTTCCGCACTGAGCCTGGGGACAATGGCTCTGCACGGAGAAGCCGGCTGTTCCCTCAATATAGCTCCTGGCACGGCGGAGTCGGGAGCCTGGCCAAGTGGCCCAGGGCCAGGGGAGCAAACGTGGCGCCTCACAGGAGCTGTCCCACACGTAATGCTGCTAGGGGCAGCGCCGAGAGCTCCGTTTTATCCATTTTCCCTTGTTCCTGCAGGATTTGATGCTCTTTTCCATGGAGTTTGCATCTCCGGTTGGTGCTTCAGAGGTTGTGCAACCTCTGCCCAAGTTGGATCCGAGGGGACACACCTTGGAGAGGTATTTCTGTCCCCGAGTGTTTGCACTGACTCCAGTTACGCAAGAGAAGTCGTCTCCAAAGGAACCGCATGCCCAACCCTCCTCCCTGTTTTGCTCCTGTCGAGGCGGCGGAAAGGCCAAGAGGCTGCCCAGAAGTATGGAAAACAACACACTTCTCTGTGTGTGGCTCTTAAGAGCCAGCCCTGAGAGCTCTGCAGGGAAGTCAACTGGATTCAGGAGCATCTGGGATCTTCCCAGAACGGCCGTGGTG
Organism: Rhipidura dahli; assembly: GCA_013399225.1. NCBI lineage: Eukaryota > Metazoa > Chordata > Aves > Passeriformes > Rhipiduridae > Rhipidura > Rhipidura dahli. The sequence goes on along the minus strand of VXAC01005221.1, from coordinate 63,613 downwards.
GCAACAGACCTTCTGCACACAGGGAAAGTCCCCTGGCATCCAGAGGCTCCCTCTGCATCCAGCACCACGACCCTGTGTTATCCCACAGAAGACCTGTTTGTCCCCACAGGGTGTCTGGGGAAATCCCCTCGTATCTTCCAGCAGGAGCCACCTGAGCAGGTCACGGCAGTGGGAAGGAACAGAGGAAGGGAGGATTGCCTCATCCAAACCACAAATGGCTTCCCTAAGGCTACCGGGAATCCGCTCTCACTGCGTGACACAGGAGTGTCCCAGGGATTGCTCCCTTGGCCTTGTGCTCCTGAGGCTGACGTGAGGGATCCAACACGGACACGGACCTGGACACCCTTTGCCACCCTGTGGGGCAGCCAGAGACCAGTGGGGGTTTCCCCCTGGCAGAGGTGAAGGACCAGGATCAGGATCCTTCACTTCTTCATGATTTTTTTCCCCAATATCCTCAGGTGAAGCACCATGGACTGCTCCTCCCCGTGCGACACAAGCAAACCCACTCTGCAGCTTCCCAGCTCAGAGCAAGGCCTGATTCCTGATCCACAAGGGTTTGTGTCAAAAGACACCAAGGCTCCATTGAGGGCCAAGGTCTCAGCTCCACCAAAACCTTTCCATGCCACTCTGAGCACATTCAGAGCATTCCCAGAGGATCTCATTGAAGTTTACAGCCACTTTGAAAGTGCTGACTCTTCCACAATGGTGTAACAGGACCTCTGAATACACAGGGAAGAGGATCTGAACATTTATTGGGCTATAAAATATTTCCCTAATCGCCTAAGGATGGTGTGAGCTCTGTAGATCACAGCACCATGCTCACAACCCTACTTGGAATCCAGCTTGGAATATTTCACAGCTGCACTACAGCCCTTTGTTACAGACAAAACATTCATTTATAGCAACCCACAGACACTCCGAAAAGCATTTTCTAAAACTCTGAATTCCTAAATTCCTTCCCATTAATGACATCTCAGCACACCTGGAAGTGTCCCCAGCCCACAGATGAAGCACCCAGCAACCCCCAGCCCTGCACCCCATTTGTGCTGGGACACAGGAACCCAACCCCTGGCTCCGTTGGGATGAGATCTGGGGTTTATCTGCACCAGAGCCAGCAGCTCTGCTGTCACCGCACGGCGTCGCCGTGTAATGGGATCGCTGGGATCAAGTGCTCATTCCCAAAACATGAGAATATTTCTTACAGCAACTCCTGAGCAGGAGAGGGAGAAGCTGGGCCCTCAGAGTGGCTGTTATCCCTATGGATAATGTGTTTTCTGGTAAGTGCAGCACCACAGAAGCAGTGGGGGGGTGTAAGCCCTCCTGAGACCCCTCGCAGCATCCTGCCCCTGCCCATGGGAACCATAGGAATCCATGTGACATCCTGGGGTGTTCCTGGGGGTGACACCCCCCAGCTGCCCATGGCACACACCACCAGCGTAGACCCAGCACTCACCGGCCTGCTCCAGTGCTACCAGCATGGACTGCTCGATGAGATCCCGCTCGATGAAGCTGCGGAAATCCTCGGAGTACACGGTGAGGTCGGGCAGCTGGAAGGTGCAGATGGGCATCTCCAGCAGGTGTTCGCTACTGCTGCCGTTGCTGGAGACGTGGGAACGGGCCAGGGACACGATGGTGGAGCTGGCGTGGGAGATGCCTCGGGACAGGCGCTTCTCTGGGGGAATGAAGGAAAAGCAAACAGCCAAGTGGGGCAGGAGCAGCAAATCCCACAGCAGCCACCACCAAACTGCCGCGGCTCTGGCAGCGAGCGGCCGGATCACCCTGGCACAGGCAAGGATTTGACAGGTCCCGCAGGCTCTCTAACAGACACTGACCTTGCACAACGTCATCCTGGCGCTGCAGCGGGGGCCGGGGCCACGCCACCTCCCGCTCCGGGGGCCGGGGCCCGCGGCCCTCGTTGAAGGAGTGCGGGAGGTTCCCGGCGTGCACCTGCCGGAGCTGCTCGAAGTCGCTCAGTGCCGCGCTCAGGTCCCAGTTCTTGCCTGGATGGGAAGGGAGCAGCGCTGGTCACCCTCACCCAGCACGAAAGCTGAGGCAGTTCCTGAACATCTGTGTCGGAAACTGCTCCGCATCAGCCCCCCTCCATCATTCCCAGTTCCCCATACCTTCAAGGAGGTCTCTGGCCAGCCCCGGCTCTGCCCCTGTTGAGCGAACAAAATCCGACAGGACGATGTCCATAGCCAAGGCCGGACGGCGTCAGCGGCACCGGATCGGCTCCTCGGCATCAATCTGGGAATGACACCAACAGCACACATGGATCGCGTGTCCTGATTGGGAATGGGCTGACATAAACCTCCCCCTAAAGTTAACTGTGCTCCAGGATTGCCGGTTCATTCCCTGGGAATTGGGAGAACAACACCCACTTCGCCGTAACCAACAATTGGCATTTCCTTGGAAAATTCATGAACTAAACCAAATCCTCATCTCAAAGGTGGTGGAGCTTTTCTTTCCAAATAAGTAATAAGGATGCAGGAATAAATTATATAACAAATGAATATTTGGGAGCCCTGAGAAAGCAGGAAGTTTCTCTTGTACATTTACAGGGAGCAAATCCCTGCCCCATCCCACTCCAAGCACCCCAGCTGTGAGCCAGGGAAAGGGAAGCAAGGACAAAGTGCTAGAATTAGGAGATGCATCCTATGGAAAATACATTTTAAAAGCCCCTTTCAGACAAAAAACCAAACCAAACCAAAAAGTCCCAGTTGCTCTGGCAGACAGAATCGATGTTCAGACAGAGCTCCTTCCCAGAAGGGAACGAAACCACAGATCTATTCTGTAAATCTGGATTTTGTCAGGTTCTGAGCCTGCGGAAGGCGTGTGCTCCTGCCATGCCTTCAAATCCTGATTTTCCGCATTCCTCGGGGCAGAGAGAGAAAGGGAGATCAGCCTCATCCGTGGGAGTCCGGATCATTGGCAACGTGCTCCATGGAATTTAGTGCTTTGCAGTTGAAGGCTGAGGTAAAAATTCTGCCATCAAGGAACAGAAAAGAATGGGAAAGGAATTTATCCCAAGCTGAAAATTTGGAAGAAAAGGGGAAAATCTGGGAAGGCTGGGAGAGGGAGGTGCTGGCATACTGGGCATAAAAGAGCAAATTTCAGGATTGTGTGGAAGATGAACAAACCTGGTTGTTTTCCTGGGTGCCTGGGAAAAAAAGTCTCCTTTTCAGGATTATCCCTAAAGATGGACAAAACCTCTCTGGTGCCTTGAAATGTTTTTTTCCAAGACTATCCTTAAAGGTGGGTGAAATTCCCTAACAGCTCAACTCCCCACAAGCAACCATTACATCCATTCTTTGACCTGGAATTTCTTGGCTTTGCTGGACAAACACCATTCCCACTCTCACAACCGTGTCGCTGTTAAGTTCCTGCTCCCAGAAAAGCTCCGTATTCCTTTGCTGCCGGAGCAATCCGGGAGCTGCGTCGGAAGAAGCAATGCCAAAGCCCAGCGCATTCCGGGAGCAGGATTTGGCAGTGATTCCTGCTCTTACTCCACCAATTTAGGGAACATCCCTAATTAGGAGCCGCACGTTTGGATCCTCTAATCCCTGGCAAGAGCTGCAGGAACAAGGAGCAGCTCCAGGATGAAACTGGCTGTGATAACGGGTAAAGCTTCCTTCAGGTGGGTGTGGAATTCCAATGAAAATGAAAACTCAGTGCACGCAGCGGAGGTTTGGGGAGGGAATGAGCAGCACATCCCACCCCCTCGTCCACGGCATTCCAAACTCCCGCGCGCACAAAAACGCCAGGGAAAACACAGATGGAAAACTCTGGGTCTGATGAGGTGGTGATGGATTGCTGGAGATTTATCGAGGGATCGGACGGAGAAATGTCCTCACCCCAGAGTAACTACAGTTTCCTTTCCCTGTGGAAGGGAAGTGCTCTCTCCTCTTCCCTCCTTCCAGAGTAGGTCAGAAATATGAGCCCAGGTAGGAAATCCAAGCCCCAGGAGACCCACAACTTCAAATCCATCCCCCAGCAATGGAACAGGCACTGAGCACACCCCAAAGCCCCCGGGAGCACACAGAGATGCAGCACAGCTGGATGAAATCCAAAGTGAGTGTTCCTGGCACATTTTGTTAGATTTCAATCGTGCTGAACATGCTGCAGAAACAGGAAATAAACCTCTTTGTAAGGACCGAATCCTGACCCAAGGTCGGCCACGACTGGTGGCTCCAGCGTGTTTATAAAGGTACTTCCAGAAATATTTTAGGAGCAGCAAACTCTGACGTCTCTGCCCCGGATCTGCCACGTGATGTTTTGCTGAGGGCAGGAACCAAGCTGGGAACCAGGACTCCACTCCCAGGGTTCTGCTCCTGGCCCATCCCCTCTGCCACATCCCGTCCCCACAGGGACACAGGGAACCCCAGGCCAGACCCCCAGAGCCCTCAGGGACCTGCAGGTGAGGCAGGAGGTGCCCAAATCCATGGGAGATTTCATCCTGCCAGACCCACACGGATGTTTTTGCTCCCACCATCGGGGGGCTGCAAGAGCAGAGTGGCAAACCAGCACATATCAAAACCCTAACCCCCAAATCCTCCAAGACCCCGGAATTTGGCAGCACCCAGGGCTAAGCAGGGGGGTCCCGAGGGGAAAGGCCACGCTGGGACCTACAGGTGGGACATGGGAGCAGCTCCAGCCTGAGCCCCATCGGAGCAATGATGAGAAAAATGAGCTTCTCCATGGGCTCCAAGCAAGCGTGTCCTGATGCTGCTGGAGGAGGTTTCTGTCTTCCTCCTGCTCCCCAGAACAGTGGGGGCTGCCTCCATCCCATGCCACATCCCTGTCCTGGCCGGCAGGTTACCTAATGCCGCCGGAACAGCCGCACGCTGCGCCGGGATTAACGGCACCTGTCCTGACCTGACACCTGTGCTGGGGTCACTGAGCTCCGTCCAGAAGTGCGGGGTGGGACACAGACTGTCCCTGCCTCTTCCAGGATGGGAATCAACCTGGCTCATCATTCATCATCAACAAAAAACAGTTATTCCCAATAAAACTGATGGTGCAAGACACCCTTGGAGCTCGCCAGCCCCCCAGCCCAAAGGAAGGGTGCTGTAAGTGCAGAAGGAAGTCAGTCCAAGAGGGAAGCAGAGGGATCTTTGGTGTCTGCACCAAAGAAATTCCCTTTGAGCCAAGTTCTCCTTAAACCAGGCCGTGACTATTTCCAGCCTGACCCTGGTTCTGAGCAAGAGCTGGGCCCAGCACACGCTGTCCTTGCCCGTATCCCGGGGGATGCTCCAAGTGTCCCCTCTGCAATCGAGGCCACGGCAGCTTCATCACCAATTCCACGCATTTTCTCCCCAGAACATTTCAACCCAGTGCTCCTCCCGCAAGGAAAATCCATTTTCAGTCATTTGCAGGGATGAGTTCAGGGTGCTACTCAGGACTGTGGGAGCTGAGGCACCAGTTGAGGGCCAGAGCATCTCCCAGCGCTCCCCACAGACAGCAGAGCCACATCCCGGCACCGAGTGACACGGATTCACCACAAACACCAGCAGGAAATCAAATAAATTCCAATAGAAAACTGTACCACCAGGAAGAGCAGAGTTCTGAATTTTAAGTAATTTGGGGACACGGCTTCTCCTCCCATCCCCATCCGTTCTCCATCCCGGTGGGATCTGGATGCTCCTGCCCACACCAGGGGCTGACAAGGGTCTCACACCTGAATGGGGAATGCCCGGATCCATGTACAGGATCTTCCCAGCTGCATATATCCTGACAGCCACCCATCCAGACACATCCAACACTGCATCCACAAGTGGCCACACCATCTCCACTCCAGAAGTTTCTTTAGCACAAAACCACCTTTAAGTAGCTTAAACAACCCATCTGCCCAGAAACAACCCAGCACGGACATGTGCCGGGTCAGGAGGATACAAACCCACAGTGTCAATGATTCGGTGCAGAGAAGTTCAGACTTTTCAGCTCCGTGACCTCAACGAACCCGGAGATGCCCGGTCCCGGTCCCGCCTCGGAGCCACCCCGTGTACGCATTTCACAGACGGGAACCGAGGGGCCCCGCAGCATTCCCGGTGCACTGGGATCCAACCCAGCTCCCGGGAGGCTCCGTCCCGTTACCGTGAGTGACTCCCAAGGCCTCGGAACAGAGTTTCCCTGGAGCTGGGATCGTCCGGGGCTGGGGCCGGGAGCTGCTCCTCGCCCACAGCGACAGCGCGGAGACCGGCGAGGCAGCCGGGAATCGGCCAGACGAGGAACTCCCGTTCCTCACGGATCGGGACCAGCAAACTCCAGGGTTGTTCCTGAGCTCACGGCTCTCCCCAGCTCGGCCAGGGACCCCGGGAGCGACCCCAGCCCGGGCCGGGCAGCCGTCCGGACATCCCGGCGCTCCAGGGGAAAACAAGTACCAAGACGAAAATAAAAATCGCCGGGACCAGGAAAGCGTCACTCCCCTGCCCCAGGGGCAGCCGGGGTCGCCCCTTCCCCGTGGAGCCCCGAACCGCGGGGGTGAAGCCTCCGCCCGGCGGGGGCTCCGCACCGGGAACGGGCGGGGGGCGGCCCCGGACCGGCCACGGCGCGGGGGAGCCCTCCCGGCCCCGCAGCCCCCGGCTGAGCCGGGATCCGCACCCGGGACCCACCCCGGGACCCGCACCCNACGCGGCCGTGCCGGGAGGGGCCAATGGAGGCCCAGGGCCAGGCGCGGCCCGGCCCCTCCGGAGCGCCACCGCGCGTGCGTGGGGACGGGGGAGCAGCGCGCCCCCTGGCGGCGTGACGGGGCGCTCGTGGCCGGGACCCCGGAGAGGAATCGAAGCCCGTGAGGGGCCCGGGACCCTCGGAGACTCCTCGTGTGGAGTCTGTGACCCCGGTGAGGAGTCTGAGACCGTGCTGAGGGGCTTGAAACCCCTGTGTGGGGTCGGTAACCCCTTTTATGGGGCCTGCGACCCCCTTTAAGGGGTCTGTAACCCCTCCCAGTGTGGGGCCTGAGACCTTGAGTGGCCCCCCCTCCGTGGGGTCTGTGCCCCCCGTGTGGGGCTGAAACACTGACCCCGCTGGCTGAGGGGTCATCACCCGCTCCCCTGAGCCTGATTCCCGCTGGGAATCGCTTTCCCTACCAGGGAACGCTGCCTGTTCCTCACCCAGGGCACGGGAACAGCGCCAAGTGGGGCGGCAGCTGCAGGGCAGGTGGGGTGGCCGAGGGCCCCTCATTCCCCGCGCCGAGGGCCTGGCATTCCCTGCGCCAAGGGCCTGGCATTCCCTGCGCCAAGGGCTTGGCATTCCCCGCGCCGAGGGCCCCTCATTCCCCGTGCCGAGGGCCTGGCATTCCCTGCGCCAAGGGCCTGGCATTCCCCGTGCTGTGGGTGCCCACAGGAGCACACAACGTGTCCCAGTGCTGTGCCAGACGCAGGGGCCTGGTGGCATTGCAGGGGCTGGTGATGCCACCAGCTGTGCCAGGCCATGCTGGGAGGTGCTGGCTCAGCTCCCATGGAGCCACTGCTGGTGTATTTGGCCCCTGGTCCATCTCCCACTCGGCCTTCCTGATTTTCTCTTCGGAAGAACAGGGGTGGGCCAGGCCCTGGCTGGAGCGGTGGCCGTCGGGGGCCGGTGGCAAACAGGCCGCGTCATGCGCACAGCTCAGCTGATCCGACATTGAATCCGTTCTTTGTGTCCTGCCCTTGTTTGTGTCCTGCACAAAGGGATTGTTTGTGTGTCTGGGCAGGGAAATGTCCAGCACAGAAAGGACAGGCCCAGTGCTGGCTGCACTGTTTGTCCACACAGTGGGTCTTGCCCGGTGTTTCTGGTGTCCCCGTGCTCCGGAGTCACCCTGCCCCTTCCATCCCACCCTGTTCCCGTCCTGCTCCTGCTGGAGCCACGGCGAGGGGCTGGCACAGTGTTAAATACACGTTTCTCCTTGGAACCAGGAGTGGAGAATCCGTTGCTTTTGAAATAATTGAGATCAAATTCGATCCCTTAAAATAGCAGTGCCGTAATCCCGGACAATCCTATTGCCTCAATTTAGGGACCAATGTCCGTCCTCATGCTGGGTCAGTGGTGACAGGCCCAGGGCAGTTGTTGGTAAGGTTAAATCAGGGTTATTTACAGAAATTATACTTGAATAAATTCTTAAGGAATGTTTAAATTAAAGATTACTGCAAATGCAGAGGTCTTTTCCAGCCTCAACAATTCCATGATTCCAATGGAATTCCAACAATTCCAACAGTTCCATCATTTTGGATATGAGAAACAAAACCAGGCGAGGAAAAAAAAAAATTGGAGTTGTATTTTTCCATGTAAATCCCTATTTAAAGTACTCAAATCTTTGGGGTTTGTGTGAAGATCCGTACATGTGCAAAGCTCCCCAGCCTCCAGGAAAGCAGACCCAAAGTGTTCGGAAATTAAAATTAAAATCTCGGCAGGAAATGGAAGGATTAAAGACGACAAAGGTGTCCGTCACCCTGAGAGGAAGAGGGCAGCTGCTTAATTGGAAGTGAAAGGCAGGACATAATCGTTAGTTAATTGTTATCCCTTTCTATAAACAGGGCTTTGGCGGTGGGGGAGTGTCTGGCTCCGGTCAGCTCTGTCGTGCTGGGAATAGCACCTAATCCTGGTGTCCCGCTCCCGGTGTCCCGCTCTCGGTGTCCCACTCCCGGTGTCCCTCTCTCGGTGTCCCGCTCCCAGTGTCCCGCTCCCAATGTCCCACTCC
>VXAC01005221.1:12474-54904 GCA_013399225.1 Rhipidura dahli | reverse complement strand
AGTGTCCCACTCCCGGTGTCCCGCTCCCGGTGATCAGCGGAACTGGGCTGGTCTCGGAGCGCCAGCATTGCCCACCCCGGGACTCCGGGAGCAGCTTTGCCTCGTGTTCAGTGAAACCGAGTCACACCCTTTGTCCTTGGGGACCCCAGGGGACCCTCGGGTGTGCTGAGCCTTCCTGGGGGCTTGGGGTGGGTCTGGGAGGATTTGGGGATGTTTGGAGTGGGTTTGTGTGTGTTTGGGGTGGGCTCAGGTGTATCTTGGGTGGATTTGGGTGGGTTCGGGTGGATTTGGTGTGGGTTGGCGTGGGTTTGTGTTNCGCGGAGGGCGGCGGGGCCGGGAGCCGGGCCCGGGCCGCTCTGACGGGCGCTGCGCCGCTGCCGCCCGCAGACCGGCGCCGTGAGCGTGGTGTACACCCAGTCCGAGATCCTGCAGCGCGAGGTTTATCTCTTCGAGCGCCTCGACTCGCCCAGCAGGGAGCCCATGAAGCACCTCAAGGCCATCTGCTTCCTGCGGCCCACCAAGGTACGGCGCCCGGAGGGGGAGGAAACGGCCTCCGTTCGTGCTGAGGAGGTTTAGGTTGGATATCAGGAAAATTCCTTCATGGAGAAGGTTGTTCAGCCCTGGCACAGGGTAGTGGTGAAGCCACCATCCCTGGAATTGTTCAGATGCGTGTGGATGTGGCACTTGGGGACAGGGGTTGGTGGTGGCCTTGGCAGTGCTGCGGGAATGGCTGGACACCAGGATCTCAGAGGCTTTTCCAAACTTAACGATTCCACGGTTCCATATTCCTTAACTCTGCTCTCCTTGGTGCTGTTTCCATCCAGGAGAACGTGGAGCTCCTGGTGCAGGAGCTGCGGAGGCCCAAGTACAGCGTCTACTTCATCTGTGAGTATGAAGTGTCCAGGGCTCTGGGAGGTCCATAAATCTGGAACAGGCTCCACATCCCTGTGTGGTTGGGCCCCACACCTCGGTGTGGCTCACATGGCACCTTCTCGGGCTGGGTGTATCAGGCAGGTGCTTCCCATATGTCCTGCTCACGCCACAGAATGTTCCACGGCTTTGGGAATGAAGCAGAACGACTCCAGCTGGTTTGGGGTTGAAGCCCAGTTCTCCAGCCCGGGAATCAGTCAGTAGGATCCCGGGAATTGGGTGAAGTGGCCTCTAGATGTCATTGTGGCTCTGCAGGACACAGTGGGACCAGGCACTGGGGAGATGGGCAGAGAATGAGTTTGGAGCATCCCCGGGAGGCGGCTCAGGATTCCAACACCTGCACGTGCAGGGTTAGAGGGTCTCTGTGGGATCTGCTCCTGCTCCAGAGGGGATCAGACTATGCTGTCCCACAGCACAGTGCCTGACTGTCCCTTCTCTGTTTCCTCCCAGATTTCAGCAATGTCATCAGCAAGAGCGACGTGAAGGCCTTGGCTGAGGCTGATGAGCAGGAGGTCGTGGCTGAAGTCCAGGTGAAGTTTGGATGTTTTAGGTGGATCCAAACCCAAAAGCAAAGGGAAGGTCCAGGCTGCCAGACACTGGGAGCAGAAGGGCTGTTGTTCCCAAATGGCACATGACAGGCCTGGGTGGGAGGAGGGATGGACACAAATGTGGGATGAAGAGGTAAAAGACAGAAAAGGCCCCATCTCTCTGTGTTCTGCACTCTCACAGCTGCTGCTGTTCTTGATGTCTCACAAGGTGCTGCTGAGTTCCCACACTTGGGGATGTGTGTTAGTGGTGACCTTGGCAGTGCTGGAGGGATGGTTTGACTCAATGGCCTTAAAGGGCTTTTCCAACATCAGGGATTCCATGATTCCATGTTTGATGAAGAGCTGGGCTCTGGAGCGATGTGCAGCACAAATGGGAGGGGAGTTGCCAGCGGGACTGTGGGGCTTGGAGGGGTTTGGGGTGGAGGAGGGAGGGATGGTCTGAGCCAACATGTCCAGGTGGGGGCTGGGGCTGGGCGGCTGGTGCTGGCACATGGCTCTGGCTGGAGTCAGGGTTAGAGACACAGGACTGTCCTCCTCCCCTCCCTAGGAGTTCTATGGCGACTACATCGCGGTGAACCCACACGTCTTCTCCCTCAACCTCCTGGGCTGCTGCCGGGTAGGAACACGGCGAGTTGTCCTTGCACTGGGTAACGAGTAGCCCTCATAGATTTGGGCCATGGGGGGCTGCCAGAGTGGCCAGCAGGGGGAATGTTCCTTGGTGAGCAGAGGAACACCGGGAAGCCCAGGTCCAGCCCCTGGGTACCTGCTGCTCCAGTGAAGCTGTGCTTTGCTGTGAGACTTCAGGACTTAGAGACAGGGATGTGGGAAAGTTTGGGACTAGTGCCTCCATGTGAGGTGCAGCCTTTCCTTCCAGGGCCGCAGCTGGGAACCAGCTCAGCTTGCCAGGACAACCCAGGGGCTCACTGCTCTGCTCCTGTCCCTGAAGAAGTGCCCCATGATCCGGTACCAGCTCTCCTCAGAGCCGGCAAAGCGCTTGGCCGAGTGCGTGAAGGTGAGGGGAACCCACAGCACGTGCCTTTGGGATGAATCCAGTCTTGGTTAGTTTTTTACATGTGGATCCACTGGAGGGAAGCACATGTTTTCAGTCAATTCCTGTAAATTCCATCATTTACTTCGAGGCCCAGCACTGGGCAGGTCATGTCCTGCTCTGCTCCTGAAACAGGAGTACAGCATTCCTGGGAGCCGTGTCCCAGTTTGCTGGCAGTGCAGGCAAAGCAGCATCTCGGTTTCACCCTCCCTTCCCTCTGTGCCGAAGTCCACACTGAGAGGGAGCCTTCCCTAGGTGTTCAGGTGGGATTTTTCCCATTTCTCCACAGCAAGTGATCACGAAGGAGTACGAGCTGTTTGATTTCCGGCGCACCGAGGTCCCTCCCCTGCTGCTCATCCTGGACCGGTCGGACGATGCCATCACCCCACTCCTGAACCAGGTGAGTCACACCCAGGTGTGCCAGGCTGGGGCAGGGGCGGGAGTCCTGCAGCAGCTGGAGTTCTACCCCTGGCAGGTCAAAGGTTGGATACAGGAGAGGAAAGCCCAGCTCACACCTGGTTTGGGGTGTTCAGGACTGTGCTCAGCATCGGGCATTATCTGCTGTTTCAGGATTTCCTATCCCAAAGAGGTTCCCAGGGATGTAAATGGAGTGTTGGGCATGGCAGGGCTCTGATCAGCTGTCACTGTTCTCTCTGGGTTATTATTAGGCTTCTCAGGATAAAAATAGAAACTCCTGATGTGCAGAAATGCTCCTGCCAGTGGAGCATGTAGGGAATTCTGCAGTGGAATGTCCTGGTTGGTTTGAGGGATGCACTCCCAGACTCTGCTGTGTCCTGGGGTAGCAGGAGTGCCTCTGGCTGGGTTCATCTGAAATCCATTGATTTCCCAGTGCTGTGTCTCACCAAGGTCATCCCTTTGCTTTGCTCTGTCCCCTGGCAGTGGACGTACCAGGCCATGGTCCACGAGCTGCTGGGGATCAACAACAACCGCATCGACCTGTCCCGAGTGCCGGGGATCAGCAAGGACCTGCGGGAGGTCGTCCTGTCAGCCGAGAACGATGAGTTCTACGCCAACGTAGGTGCCCCAGGGGGGCCTCACCAGCACCCAGATCTGGGGGTTTGCCACTGGAAAGGAGCTTCCCGATGGCTTTGAGCTTCAGGGTGGGGTTGGGCCATTTGTGACCCTCGGTGTGCAGCACCAGTGGCATCTGACGTGAGATCACGGGTCCTGGTTTTAGTTTGATTTCAAGCCCTGCTCCAGGTTTTGGGGGAGGGAGCCACCTTCTCCGAGCTGCTCAAGGCTCTTCCTTGGTCAAGACTCTCTCGAGTGAATTTCCCTCTGCTTCCCATCTTGTTCCATACAGAACATGTACCTGAACTTTGCCGAGATTGGCACCAACATCAAGAACCTGATGGAGGATTTCCAGAGGAGGAAACCAAAGGAGCAGCAGAAGCTGGAGTCCATCGCAGATATGAAGGTACAGACAAAGCCCATCCCACTGTGCCCCATCTTTTGATGATAGGAATAAATAAAAAGTAAATACCCCCCAGAAATCTCCTGGTAATGGGAGAAATCCTGTGGGCTCCTGGGATCAAGGGCTCTGATCCTCTGCACGCCTGCACAGGGCTTGGATTGCTGGGAATTTGTACAATTTATGGCTGGCTGCACCCATCCTCTGTCTCCTGCTTTTCCCTGGAAGCACCCACTGCCTGAGTTTCCCCATCACAGGCCTTTGTGGAGAACTATCCTCAATTCAAGAAGATGTCAGGCACAGTGTCCAAGCACGTGACGGTGGTGGGGGAGCTGTCCCGGCTTGTGGCAGAGCGGAACCTGCTGGAGGTGTCAGAGGTGGAGCAGGAGCTGGCCTGCCAGAGTGACCATTCCAGTGCGCTCCAGGTACTCATCCTGACTCTGGATCCGGGGGGTTCCATCCCGTCACTCCCTTGGGAGTGGGGATTTGAGGCTGGGAGCTCCGTGTGTGGATACCCTGTGGGGAGGGACACCGGGTGTGGAATTGCTCCTCGGTGCTCAGCTCAGATGGGAATGAGTCATCGTTAATAACTGGCTTGAGAAGCATCCTTGCAAATCCTGTCCTTACATCCCACAATCCAACATTCTTACATTATATTCAGCCAGTTGGCTTCTGGCAGGCACCAGGATAAAACAGCCTCAGACGCCGTGCAGCAGCTGAAGTGTTTGTTGGGCAGGAGAAGAGATGGAATCCCTGGAATTGTCTTTACCTATTTTATTAAGACAAACCACTGGAAAGTCTCTTAGATCCACGATTTATTTGGCAGAGAGGCCTGGAAAAGCTGGAGAGAGGCTCTGTGTCAGCTGAGCACAGCCCCTTGTGCTGTGACTAGAGCAGGGTCTGGCAGAGTCTGTGGTGATGGATTCGGGCTGGTGTTCAACAGGAGCTTTGGGATGGGGCTGGAGCATCCACTCACTTCTGAGAAATGATTCCTTGATTTTCGGTAGCAGAGGGGGATTCCCACCATGTAACAGACCCCTACATGGCACTGGGGAAGCAGAGGGACTGGGAAATGAGGAAAAGCATCTCCAGCAGGTTTGAGATCAGTTTCTTCCCCACCTCTGTGATTCTGAACTCCAGGTGGGGGCCGAGGGGATAACACTGGACTGTTCCCAGAGGTGGGATGTGCTCCCAGCCCCTGGACTGATGCTTCCCTATGGACCAGCGAGTGTAGGGATGGGATTCCATAACTGGTGTCTGGCAGGATTTACATGGCTGAGTATGAGACTGGGAACGCAGCCAGAAATGTGTTTGCTGGAAGCAGCCTCTGAGGTCCTCAAGCTGTTTCACTGTCTCCAGCTCGGGTTGTTGCAGTTTAAAAGTCAAATATTCGCAGTCTGCTCCCTGCCTGCACCGTGAGCCTTGGTTTTGATGGAGTAAATGTAGCACAGAGCTACGGTGCCAGGTGAATCCTGGCATTCCTGGGGTCACCTTGGTCCTGCTCTATACAAACAGTGTTTCTGCAGTTTAAGAGCAGAAAAGCTGCCTCAGTTTCCTTCCAGCCCTGTGCCTGAAGGGCCCTGTTGTATTTCCAGCAACTGAGGCCACTGGAAGACATGCAGCAGCTCGGAAATAAATGGGAACCCATGTAACTGGGATCTTTGTCCCTGCAGCCACCCTGCCCTGGGCTGTCCCTGCTGCGGCTCCCAATGGCAGCGAGAGGGGCAAGGCCGTGGCACAAGAAGCAGCAGCCAGAGCCTGGAATAAGGGTGGAATTGTTCTCCCCTGATGTCACTTCAGGGATTGTTGGATCTCTGGTGGCCTTGGGCCCCTCAGTCTGGGACATTTGGGTTCTTCCTTCCCTGGGCTCTCATTAACCCTGACACAGCGCATGAGCCCTGGGAGCTGAATGGAGGGTTGGAATCCCAGCTCCTCCCATGGACAATGGCTGTTCTGTTCTCTGCTTCCTGCTGGTCCTGGCACTGCCAGCACAGGAACCTCCCTGGGGCTCCGGCCCTCCCCTCACAGGTGAATTTCTGACCTCGAATTCCTCTTGATCCTCCTCACAGCCAGGATTTTATGCTGTGTTTTTGTCACTAGTCAGCATCAGTCAAATAGATGCCAACAAACATCTGGGCCAGGTGAATCCAGCAGCAGATCAGGAGTGATAGCAGATCCCTGCTCTTCCCTCTAGCTGGAATCTCTCTTTCCATGCTTTAATTCCTTCCCTCCTTTGCTTCCAAACATGCAGTTTGTTCCTCCACATCTCACATCCAAAGGTTTGCTGAGGTTATGCCACAACTGGATTTCTCTTGCATTGCTCCTGTGGCAGTGACACCAGTGAAACCAGTCTGATAAGCGTCCCCAAGGCAGTGACCAGTGAAACCAGTGTGACTCGGTGTCCCTCAGGCTGTGGGCACTGGGGCAGCCCGGTGCGGTCCCTGAGGTGCCGTGTGTCCCGCAGAGCGTGCGGCGGCTGCTGCAGAGCCCGCGGGTGTCGGAGCTGGACGCGGCGCGGTTGGTGATGCTCTACGCGCTGCGCTACGAGCGCCACAGCAGCAGCGGCCTCCCGGCACTGCTGGAGGAGCTGCGCGCCCGCGGCGGCACCGACAGGTACCGCAAGGTAACCCCGGCGTGGGGAGGACGGGGAATCGCTGCTCTTTGGGGTGAAACCTGCGTGCTCTGAGTCAGCCCGGGGCTGTGTTGTTGCACAGAGCCCCGAGCTCGGCTGGGACCTGCGGGTGTGGCTTTAAAAGGTGTTTTAAATAAGTGACTCGATTTCCATTTCCTAAGTCAATGATGTTGGGGGTTGGACTCCAGAGGTCCCTTCCACTCCTGACTAGTCAGGATGTTATGAAGGGTTGAATAAAGAAGGGGTGGCAGGAGCCTGCTGGGCCTGGGATGTGCTTCCTCTCTTCTTTTCCTCCCCCCTTTCCCCAGCTCCTGCTGCATAGGCAGTGGCAGCAGCGAAGGGCTGGGGATGGAGAGGAGCTGGCAGGGAGGGAACAGGCGGCAGTGCCAGGAGCAGCTGGGGAGGAGGTGGAGGAGCGGGATGATGTCACCTCATGTGGAGGAGCTGGTGTCGCTGCCGCAGGCGACAGAGATGAAGCCTCTCCCCAAGCAGGAGGGTCGGGGTGGGCTGGGGATGTGGGGGTGCTGCTGCTCTGCCCCCTCACCTCCATGTGCAGTTCCACTGGGATCACCTCTGTGGCTCCTTGTCCCCATTCCAGAGCTCCATGAGGTGTCTGCAGTGACTCCTCACCACAGCCTGGAAGGAGTTCCCAGGCTGACAGGGCTCCTGCCCTCTCCCTGCACAGCTGGTGTCTGCCGTGCTGGAGTACGGAGGGAAGCGCGTCCGAGGCAGTGACCTGTTCAGCCCCAAGGATGCCGTGGCCATCACCAAGCAGTTCCTCAAAGGCCTGAAGGTACCGAGCTGCCTTGGGGAAACGGGGACAGACTGAACCAAAACTGCAGCCCAGAGAAGCAGGGCTGGCAGGAATGCTGGGGGCTGCTGGCTCAGGACTGGGATTTCACAGAGGGCCGTGGCTTCAGGGCCTGATTCCTTTGAGAACAACGGGAGTGAGTTGCTGGAGAGCCTCTCAATCCCAAATTCAGGGGCAGTACCTGCTGTGCCTCTGCTGATCCTCCTTCCTTGCTGGGCCACTTCCTAAAGAGCTTCTCCCCGGCTGCAGGGCATCGAGAACGTGTACACCCAGCACCAGCCCCTGCTCCAGGAAACCCTGGACCAGCTCATCAAGGGAAAGCTCAAGGACAGCCAGTATCCCTACCTGGGCCCCAACACACTCCGGGACAGGTACATGGGGCCTTTGGGGCAGAGCCTGCGCTGGGACACACTGGCTGCCCCGGCACTGGGACATTCCTGGTGTCCCCGGCGCCGTCCCCACAGTGGGGTTGGACTGATGATGAACAGAACTGGGGCTTGGCACAGAAATCTCTTGGATGTGGAGGTGTTGTATCCCCAGTTCCCTGCTGGCTGGGAAATGTCCCCTCAGGTGAACTGAGGCACAAATCCCGGCGGTTCCTGATCAGCCACAAGTGTGAGCTGCTCCGAGCCTGGGAGCTCCGAGGCAGCGCCGTGTCCTTGCCTGACTCCAGAATCGATCCTGATTTCCCAGCCCCAGCAGATCATGCATTAAACATGGGCATGTGGATCCACAGGGATTGGGGTGGTGCTGCTGGAGGCTGCTCAGGGCTGTGGGTGAAGGTTTGGGAGAGGTGAGGTTTTGGGGGATTCAGTCGGTTGTTTTCAGCTCAGAGCCCAGCACATCACGGGGATGAGGCAGGGTCTGGGAGAGGCACACTTGGGATCACGGATCACTGCCCCTGAGGTGCATGATTTACCCCTGGCTTTGTCTCATCCCAACTCAGTATTTGTGGCTGCTCCATCCCAGAAAGTGTCCGAGGCCAAATTGGACAGTGCAAGGTGTCCCTGCCATGAACGAGATGAGCTTTTAGGTCCCTTCAGCCCAAACCATTCCATGATTTGTGCCTTTATCCCAGGCCTCAGGACATCATCGTATTCCTCATTGGAGGGGCCACGTACGAGGAGGCTCTGGCCGTGTTCAACCTGAACCGCTCCAACCCTGGTGTCCGCATCGTCCTGGGGGGGACCACCATCCACAACACCCGGAGGTAAAACCTGCAGATGGTGCCTGCAAAGCTGCTGGCACAGCAGGAATCTGGGATGCCTGAGGGATCCCCGCGTGGAAATGGGTGTCAGTGCTGTGGACCCAGCTCTGCTCAGGGACAGATCTCTGAGCTGGAGGTTTAATTTGCATTTCCATGAGCTCATGGGCCGGGGAGTGGAGTTTTCCGTAGAGTTTCTGTAGAGCCAGAGCAGCACATGGGAATTCAGCACTGAATGAACCTGAGATATCAGGGATATCTCAGCAGATCCCTGAGGTGTCGGATATGAGGGAAGCCAGGTTGTAGTGTGTCCCAGCCCCTCACGTAATCCATGGCCTTGCTGGTTCCTGTGGGATTAGGGCAGATATGTCACCAGAAACATGGGGATTTGGGTGTTAATGCACCGAGCAGCCGTGTAAGCACCTAATCCTGGTTCCATTGTTCTTATTCCCTGCTGGAACTGGGACCAACATCTGTGGGCCCAGAGGGGTGACCAGAGGATGGCAGCAGCCCCCTCTGCTCCTGGGGCTCTGCCCTGCCCTTGGGATTTCTGGAGCAATTCCGCAGGGTTTGGAGGAGAAAGGGTTACAAAGGATCAATAATCGGCTAAAAAGGGTTGCCAGGAACATCTGGTGCTGGGGCTGACTCATCCTGGGCAGGTTGAGCACGAACCTGGTGGGACTAATCCCAGGATGTGGGCCTGACCCAGTTACCCAGTTACAGCCGCAGTGGCAGCAGCGGCTCCTCCTGGGGCCGCTCCTCACTGCAGAAGGTGCCTTTCTCCTGGGAGTCTCATCTCCAGGCCCTGCTTGGGTGGAGCAGCTGTGGAGGTACCTGCAGATGCCTGTGCTGGGTCCTCGCCGGTTCCTGCAGGATCTGCAGGGTCCTGGGAACAACAGCCTCAGCAGGGGGGAGCTTGGCTCTTGCCTCCCATCACTCCAGACTGGGAATGTGCTCGGAGAGGCCGTGCCGAGGGACCCTGAGGTGTCACTGGTCACAGGCACGAGCTGCTCCAGGCAGCACAGAACCAGAAGACCCTAAGAACACCAGAGTCATTCCCTGACAGAGCTTAGTTCTGCCTGGTTCTAGTGCCTAAAAATAACCTGGAGGAGGGAGAGCTCGGGCTGGAACACAGAGCCAGGTGCCAGAGCCTGTGGCAGAGCTGGTGCTGCCATGGGCAGTGCCCTGGCTGTGCCCCCTCCCAGCTGTGTCCAGTGTTGCAGGGTTTTGCAGGACATTTTAGGGTTTTGCTATTTTTCAAACCGCTCAAGATTCACAACCTGGGCAAGAAGAGCTGCCCCAGCCCCAGTTTAGGGGAATCCCATTGCTGTAGGATTTGTGGCATATCTTGGTTTGTATTTCTTTATCTTTTGGGGTGTTTTTTAAGCATTGCTGTTGAGATCACCTGATCAGCACACTGAGGGATGAGTCAGCTTGGGAATGGCCGTGGTGTCTCCGGCAGCATCCCTCCGGCTGGGAGCGTTCCTGGCTCTGGGAGCTGCTCCCAGCCACGGGTGTGTGATGCCAGCAGGCCTGAGGCTCGTGCTGGGGACAGTCACAGCCCCTCTGGCCTTGGACACCTCTTGGACAAGTATCAGAGTGCCGTGAGCAGATCCCTGGCCCTTGTTCCACTGACCTGAACCTTTCCCGGCAGCTTCCTGGAGGAGGTCACAGCCGCGGGATTCCGCGGTCGAAGCACTGACAGCTCCCAAGTCCCGAGGTCCAGCAGCCGACGGTGAATCCTGAAGGAATGAACCCTTTTTTGCACATTCAGAGCTTTCCCAGACTAGAGCAGAGCAGGATGTTCCTGCCCTGCAGCCGGAGCTTCCCCTCCACAGCTGGAATGGCAGCGAGTGCTGGAGCTGGCACTTAACCCAACGGCCGGGATCTGCCCCCACTGCAGCTCCTCCTTGTGCCCTCACAAACAGCTCCAGGACTGGGATTGTCACCTGAGGAGGGCATGGGAAAGCCCTTGAATCCCTGCAGCTCCTGGCTCTTTACTGGGACACACAGGATGAGTCCCATGAGGAACCCAACGATGCAGCCCCATGCTGGGGGAGCAGCTGTGGGGGTGCAGCTGGTGGGCACAGGAGCCCTTTGCTCTGTTGTCTGTATATGTTGAATCCTATTAAATCCCCCACTTTGGCTGAATCTGTCTGTTAAATGATTCTCACTTTCCTTTTCCCAGTGCCACAAGGTACAGTTACAGCCTGAGCCTCCTCAGGAGCTTTTGCTCCCCTCCAGGACCACACCAAGGAACCTGCAAGTGCGTTTCCAGCTCTGCTCTGTGGCCTCTAATCAGCACTCGATTGGGAATTAACAAGCCAGATCAAATGAAATGAGCTCCTAAATCCCTGGGAATTATCTTGGCATCACAACTCAGTCCCACTGATGTGGGAGAAAAAGGCCCTGGGGGTCCTGGGCAGCTCTTTGGGGAAGGGTGGGGAGAACACAACCTGTGCTGGGGGGGTTTCTCTGCCCACAGCCAGGGCTGGAACTGGGTGGGCACCTGTACAGTGGATTTTGGGTTGTTGGGACAGGCAGAGCCACAAGTGCATTCCCCCTCACAGGTGACTCAGGTCTCTGACAGCCTGAGACCCCAACAGAGGGGAGCTGAGTCAGAGGATGCTGGGCAGCCCCCTGCCCCATCCACTCCTCCAGCAGCCCCTTTCCAGACAACAACGCTGTAATCATCATCAGAGACAGAGAAAAGCATGTGTCCTAGTTAAACTCAGCTCGCCTTCCAGGCAGCAGCTTCACACTTGATATCCAGAGGCAAAATGCTGTGTGGGGGGTGTTAAATACATAAATAAACCAAGAGTTTGCTGATCTGCTCTGCAAGAAGATGAGATTTTGGCAACTGTTTATTATGGATCAGCACAGGGAGCAGCTGCAGCATCGGGGCCAGGGGCAGCGAAGGGGCTGTGTGAGCACAGGGAGAGAGACAAACACACCTTGCAGAGGCTTTTCATTCTGCCCATGGAGATGGGGACGGGGTTGGGGCTGAGAAGCTGCACAGACCTCGTCACCTGTCCCACGGGTGAGCAGCCTGCAGGGTCAGCCTCATTGCTGGAAGTGCAGCCGCCTGTTTCTGGTACAGAAATGGGAGACAGGCTCCCTCCTATCTCCTTCCTTCCCTGTAAATTGTTGATGTTTCCAGATCTGAATCATTGGTCACATCCTTCACAAACGTGACTCACTGTCGCGCTGTCAGAACAGCCTGAGGATTCCAACTGCAGCTGAATTGCTGCTTCCAGGCATGGGGAGGGGTGTGCAGGTGCGTTACCTGCTGTGGTTTCAGCGCAACTCCCCTGGCACCAGAGGACATTTGGGAAGAGCGTGGGCCCTGGATCCAAAGGGCACGGCAGAGCTGTCCTGCTGCCACCAGCACTGTGCCATCTGGCATTGGCCATCAGCCGGTGCTCTGCAGGCCCTGGCCACCAAAAACAGGATGTGAGGAAGGACGAGTCCGGTTGGGAGGCAAAATGTCATTAAATAAACTGGCAGGTTCTGTGGTGTCCCGGGGATACACTGGGGGCTCTGGGCAGCTGGCGTGGCTCATCTGTCCCTCAGCCATCAGCCCTGCCTGGACCAAGCTTTGGCCATGTGGGGTAAAAGGGGAAACTGAGGCACAGAGATGGCAAATCGTGGTCCTGGGCCCCACGGAGTTCAGGGTTGCACAGGCACAGGATGAAAAGGCAGCCCCTGGACTTGGTGTAGAGAGTGACTTGTGTCCCTGTCCCAGGTGTCCTCAGGCATCCACAGCTCATGGCAAAAATGCCAATGCTCAGAATGGGACAGCAACACTCACAGGAACTCTGGAAATACTCGATAATCCAAGTCCCTCCCTAGGACTCCGCGTGCATTAATTCCAGAGTACTGGGGTGAAACTACCACTTGAAATCAGGGGTGGGGGATGTTGTCCAGCGAGAGGATGGACAGTGTCATTGGAAAGCTGATCCACTGATGGATGATGGTGATCAATCTATTTCCGGGCAGAACTATTTTCTCCTTTCTCTGCTTTCCCCTCTACCGCACCCATTTCTGACCCATAAATCCCATCTGTGACCTCAGTCCCACACTCAGACAGTTCTGGACTTGCAGGACATGAAGGAGACAGAAAATAAGCCCAAAAAGGGCATTTTTTAGGAAGCCAAGTGTCTGCTCACTTTTGGGAGCCTTGCTCTGAATCCCACTGAACCCCGGCTGTCAGACCCTCCGTGCTGAAAGTGACCCCTTCCCCCAGCCCCCTCCCCAGGAAATCTCCCAGCTCCTCTCTCCAGAAGGATTTGTTCACACTTCCGAACAACTTTTGGGGAGAAAACCCTCCCAGTGCCACTCGGCTGCTTTTCCCTCTCCTAGGAAGTTTCCCGGTGACCCGTGACACCGCCGGGAACGCGGCTGGGCCCCGGTGGGGACACCAGGCGAGGCACCGCCCGCCCCGCGCCCGCTGCCCCGCGGACCCCGCGTCCCGGGTGAGTCAGAGACAAAGAAGAAAAACCCTCGTGGGCTGCGATTCGCCCCGTGCCGTGAACCCCGACGTCACGGGCGCGCGGCTATAGATGGAGCTCGGGAGCCCGGCGCAGCCCAGCGCAGCCCCCCGAGCTGCGGGATGGTGGCGGCGGGGGGGGACGCGGCGGCGGGGCTGCCGATGGCTCAGAGCGCCGGACCGGGCGCCGTGTAACGGGAGAGGGCCCTGAGCCACGCGGGGCGAAGGCGGCGCGGATCGCGGGCGCAGTCCCGGTGTTCCCCCGCGGAGGAGGCCGCGGGAGCCCCTCTGCGAGCCCCCCGCCCCGAATCGGCTCCGAGCGCACCGCGGAACGATGAAAAAAAACAATTCTGCAAAAAGGGTGAGTAGAGAATCGGCTCTCCGCCGGGGCAAGGCAGGGTGAGGGAGGCTCCGGGATGCTGTGGGGAGGGGGGCTCGTCTCTCCGGGGCCGGTGGTTCGCTTCGCCTTTTGGTCCCCCCGCAAAAAGCGCGCAGACCCCCGAGCAGATCCAGAGAGACCCGAGCCCTGCGCCCGGCCCTTCTCCTGCCCCTGCCCAGCGCCCCTCCTGCCTCCCGCACCCGCCACAGACACTGGGTGATGTAGGCAGGCAGTTTTCATCTTGGAACACAAGGAAACGATAAAATCCGGAGGCACCATCAATCCGTTTTGCTCTGTGCCGTGCTGAGTGCTGCACCCAGCGATCCGATCATCGCTGCCTACCGAGAAACCCCTGATATAAACCAACCATAGATTTCACCTTTTGGATTAATTGCTCATAAAAAGCTCCAAAATGCAATTTTCACCGCAGTGAAAAACCCAGCTGGTTTAAATTCCGCCCATCCCCCTCCTGTTCCCCTTTTCACGGGTAAATGCCCGCTGGATGAGGCGATGGAGACACCGGCCTGGCTTATATAACCGCGGAGGGAACCCTGCCCGCTCCTCGCAGCGTCCTCCCGATGCTGCCGCTTCGTGTCTGCAGCACAAAGATCCCCGTGGAGTGACCCCGGGGAAGGACTCGGTCCCGGCGTCGGCGGAGAGAGGGGCCGGAGGGAGGGGGAGACAAAAGTTGGGCAAAGAGGGAGGGAGGGAGAAGCGGAGTGAAAAACCAAGAATAATCCCGTTTTCCCCCATTTTCTTCCCTCTCTCTTTGTGTTAGGGGCACCAGGATGGAAACCAGCAACCTGTGCAGCCGGAGAAGGTCGGCTGGGTGCGGAAATTTTGCGGGAAAGGCATTTTTAGGGAAATCTGGAAAAACCGTTATGTGGTTCTGAAGGGAGATCAGCTTTGCATCTCGGAGAAGGAGGTAGGATCGGTTTCAGTTTCCTTTCCCATCCCCCTCTTCCTCCCTTTGCATATGAAAGGAGCAGCCCCGGCCCTTCCCAGCGCCCCTCCAGCGCCAGCCGGGCCCGGGAGGTTCCTCGGGGGCTTCTCTTCTCCCCGGACCGGCGCCGGGGGGCCCGGCCGAGGTCGGGGTCGGGGTCGGCTCTGACTGCGAGTCTCCCAGGCAGCTCTGCTGGGAGACATTTTCCCAGCGTGGAGACGCGAAAGGATTCACTTAGCGAGAGTTAAGCCCTGAAACCTCTTTCCGCCGCGGCGACAGCAATGCCGGCTCCCTTCTGTGCCTGTCCTCCGTCCTTGAGCCCAACACCGCCTTGTTCCCACCTGCTCACTCTCTATTTGGAAATAACTCCACTCTCCCTACTGGAATCGAGCCGTTTACGAGTCGATCTCTTGTATTTTTCCCCCATGCCAAGAGGAAAAGAGGGAAATTTCACCCCGGATTGACATCCTGTTGTAACACGTGCCCCCTCCGCTGCCCCTCGTCTCCTTGCTGGGGTTTGGGGTTTAACGTGGTGTTGACATTGGAGGTAATCGGATGTGACTGTCAGGCTGAGCCAGCACCTGGCTGTCCTTGCATGGCCCCCCTGTGCTTTCCGTCTCCATAAATCCATCAGAGAGAACTCCCCAGGCCAGAGCCCTCCTCCGTCCTGTCCCCTCTGACATCCCAGTGCCACACTGGGCAGAGTGGTGCCCACAGCAGGCATGGGGGTTGCTCCAAGTCAGGGAATTTGGGATAAAATCCTGATCTCTCTGGGTTTCCCCCTCAGTGGAGGTCATTTCCTGACGGATGGTGCTTGGGTGCACGGCTGCCTGGCCTAGCTCTGCCAGGACCTGGAGAGATGAAGGGACAATTTGAATTAAGGCTGGTTGAGCCACGGACATTGCACAGGCAGAGGGTCAGGGCTTGTTGCAACAGAGAAATGGCCTAAAAAATGGACTGAACGCCCAGGTGGTGCTGAGCTGCTTGCTGGCATTCCAGAGCTCGCTCCCATCAAGCTCCTGGCTGCTCCAGAGCTGGAGAGAGACTCAGGAACAAGCAGTGGATGTTGTCTGAAGGATGGGGGGCGGTGCCTCAGGAATACTCAGGTAAAGAGAGGTGATGAGATAAGGTTTAGGGACTGTGGGTAACGCTGGTGGTAGTGAGACACAAACCCTGTGATGGATCTATGGATGCATTTACAGACCGGGAAAGTTGGATGGATGTGAGGGGCACAGAGCCAGCAGCTCAAATCCCCCGGGGCTGTGGCCCTCCCAGATTTCCTGGCAGTAATGCAGACCAACACAGTTTGGACTGCTGGGATGGAACTGGGAGTAGGCTGGACTAGTGAGAGTTCAAACAGTAATCAACAGAGGCAAGAGGTGCAGGGAAGGGATGCCTGCCCGTCCCTCCCGAGGATGTCCCGGCAGCCACAGCTCGAATCCAGGTGTGCTGGGAGCCCAGGAGAGGCAGGAGGGGCCATGCAGAGCCTGCTCCGAACGAGAAGCTCTTGTGTTCGTGTTTCATACGGGGAAAAACTCACAGCTGGGCCTGAGGCGGCCCCGGGGCTGCACGTGTGTGTGAGGGACCATAAATAACAGGCAGGAGCCGCTGCTGCTGAGGCTTTATATGGAAGAATCTGTGGTCACAGAGATGACATCTGGTGCTGGTGTGCACTGAGGTGACTCTATGGCACGGAGGGACACGCCAGTGTCAGGGGGTCTGGCATCCTGGGGGTCTCACTGTAGGGAAGGCCGAGGGGCTCCTGGGGGTGTCCCAGAACTTCCCACTCACAGGGTCTGGGAACGGGTGGTCTGGGCTTTGATGCCAAGCAGAGCATCAGCACCGAGCAAGGCCAGGACCCCTCCCGGGCCCCAGGGAAGGGCCACGAGTGGCTCCAGGCTCTGCTCCCGGAGCTCCTGCTGGTTCCTGGCAGCGCCTCTCGCGCTCAGCTCCAGAGGTGGTTCTGCAGGTGAAGCCAAGTTCCCAGCCCTCCCCACCACCTCGGAGCAGAAAAGGTTAAATCCCAAGGCTCCTGGAAGCTCCTTGGCTCTGCCATGCGCTCATTAAATGAATTCAAACCAGACATTTATTTACTTTTGCCTGAATTTCTCCATCTGGGAAGCAGGGCAATGAATCCCATCTCCCCAAAGCACGTGGGGAAGGGGAATTCTGTTCCACACCGGGATCCCTTGGGAAGGATGTTGGCCAGGGGCAGGTGTTGATGCTGCACGAAGAGACCGTGGAGCAGAACTGCTCGGAGCTGAGCATGGGCTGAGCTCTGGAATGGGGAGATTTCCAAAATTTAGACTAACAAAATCCCATCAATACCCATGCCGATTCCTCCTGGGAATCTGTGTGCTTTTCCAGTTGCCTGCCTAGGACCTCGGCTTGCAGGTCAGAGACCAGCCCTGATTATTCAGTTTTGTCAGGAGAATTTGGGAATGCCTGATAGGAGCCTGGGCTTCTCCCTGGCAGAGCCGAGTCTGTGAAATGCAGTTTTTCAGCCAGGCTGATGGAAAATGCTAACAGGGTGTTTGAGTCCTGCTCTTCAAAAGCTGTGGGACTTGTCTGACACCTCCTGAAATGGGAGCTTGAGGCTCTGGCCGTGCTCACTCTGCTCCCCCACGGCTGCTGAACTCTGTGAACTCACACCAAAATCCTTCGTTATTCAGCGTTTGGTCATCGGCCAAAACCAGCCCTGTAGAGAAGAGCTTGAGCGGGCTGAGCTCTGCTGAGCGTATCACCACCTTCTTAGCTCACTCTTGCATTCTTTCCCCTCGCTCTGCTCACGACGGTCCCTCCTCCCCCGGCACATTTCTGGGAATTGTTCCCGGTTCCTGGCCCAGCTTTGTCCCTGCCCGGCGGCCGGGCTGACACCGCCGGGCTCGGCGCTTCCTCGCAGGAAGCCGGGGCCGCCGGCCCCTCGAGCCCGGGGGATGAGGGGGATGAGGAGACGCTTCTCTTGAGCATTCCCTTGTTTGCCACCAAAGGCTTCAGCTTAATTAGCACAAGAGCACTCGAGGAGGTGCTGCTCCTCGGCGCTCCTCAGTTCCAGCTCGGCACAGCCGGCGAGGGGCTGGGGCTGTGTTTGCATTCTCGGTTCTCTGGTGCTCCACGGGGCGAGTTTGCCCTGTACACAGCACAGTGGGATTTTAGGGAGAAATTCCTCGCTGTGAGGGTGGTGAGGCCCTGACATGGGCTGCCCAGAGAAGCTGTGGCTGCCCCGTCCCTGGAAGTGTGCAAGGCCAGATGGGGCTTGGAGCAATCTGGGCCAGTGGAAGACTGTCCCGGCCACGAACGAGATGAGCTTTAAGGACCCTCCAAAGCCATGCCACGATTCAGTGATTCTGTGTCTCTGGTAGCCTTGGTGGTGACTCTTTGGAGAAGGGACTGAACGTCCCTGACACCACACCCTCATCAGCTCAGAGCAGCGACCTGGCCGTGACAAGGACTGGAAGGTCCCTCTCATGCATGTGCATCCCTGTCCCGGTGACAGTCTGGCTGCAGGCAGCTCTGCAGAAAGCTCCGTCCCTCGCTCAGCTGGAGGAAGTGAAACTTTGGTCGCAAGCTACAAGGGGAACTGTCTGTCCCAGAACTGCCCATGTTTGGTTATTTGGCTCTATTGAGAGTCCCGAGGTTTCTCGTTACATCCTGAGCCGCACTGTGACCTCCCGAGTGTCCCATGGGTGCCTTACACTGGGTGTCTTGTGATTTTCTGTGACTCCCGCATTTCTCTGTGTCCCATCGCAGCAGGGAACTGCTCAGGCAAATCTCCACCAGAAATCCCAGACTGGTGTGACGGAGCACCTGCCCTTCCCCTCCATGCGTGGTTTCTCCCCAAAACACAGCCCTGCTCTGGGTCTGGGAGGTTCAGAGTTGCTGCCGGGGCCAGGTGTCCCTGGGGCCGACCCGGGCAGGCAGCAGCTGCGGGGGAAGGAGTGCGAGGAGTGCGAGGAATGCAGCTCCTCTCCTCGGATCCGAGCAGCATCCGCAGTGTCAGCCTTGGCACAGGCAGTGACACCCCGAGCTGGGGCAGCTGCCAGGGGTGCGGGCTGTTCTCATGGCTGCAGGGAGATGTTCCCTGCTGTGGGGATGGGGGATGCTTAGGATTCCTTTCCCTTCCCTCACCTGGCCACAGGTAGGAGCCAGGTGGAACCGCAGGGCAAGGTTGTTTTGTCTGCCTCGAACGGGTACAACTGGGCAGCAATGCCAGCAGACAGCCAGGGCAGCACCTGCTGGGATTGATTCACCTTAATGCTTTCAATCCCCAGCTCCCTGCAGGACACAGAGTGCAGGACCCACCTGCTGGTGAGGCTCTGAGATCCCTCAAATCCTAAGCCCTTGGCAGCTGTGGGGAAGGAAAGACCTGCTGGAAACGTGCCCAGCAGGGAATGGTTTTGCCAAAATCACCCATCAACCTCTTGCTTCATCCCTTCCTGCTGAGAACTGATACCAGAGGCTGCTTCCTCCTGGGCACTGCCTGGGTGCTGGGACACATCCAGCCAGATCCTCTTTGGAGCAGCCTGGAGGGTTTGATTTGGATGGTCCCTGTCTCACTGAGAATGTGGAGGAGGTGACACCTCACAGGTTTGCCACCCACCTGCGATCGATGCAGTGACTGGGATTTCAGCTCTGTTGGCCACGTGGGCCCAGTGGGTCTGTGGCTCCTCAGGGGCTGTTTTTGTCCTGTTTTCATGGAGAATGGGCTGCACAACTGTCCTCAGCCTCTCCTACCTCTGAGGCTGCTCTGAGCTGCCTCTCATGCCACCACCTCCCTCCTTTTGGCCTCAGGAGCCTCCCACAGAGGACAAAAGAGCTGGCAAGTGCCTCTGGAGTTGCCTTTCACCTTCTCTCCAGTTTCTCTCTGCACACTGGATGCTCTGTTACATCAGCATGGGAGGGGGCTCGGCTGGCCATGCCCCGTGAGACAGCCGCTGTCCTTCCTGTGGCCCCTGGAATTGCTGTGCCACCGACTCCGGGCTGCTGCTGACCCTCTTCCCCCAGGAATCCCACTGTGGATGTTGCTCGTTCCCAGTTTTAAGCGTTTTATAACGGGTCACGCACAGGAGCAGGATCCCCTCGGCGTGTCCGAGGGCAGTGTCAGAGCCCTGGCTTGTGTCATTCGGAGGCATTCAAAGGACGAGCTGCACCTGCAGGGTGTTTGTCTGAACCAAAGGCTGCTCTGTCCTGCAGCCTCCTGGGGATATTCCTGGAGGCAGGAGGTCGAGTCCCAGCTCTGTGGAGGAAGGGGGGGCTGGGGAAGCCCCAGTGACCCACATGAGCAAACATCTGGAGCAAGGGCTCTGGTCTCAGCTGCAGAGCACAGCTGGGGGCTCGGAGGGGATCGGCTTTTCCTGCTGCAAATGAGTCGGGCTGAATTCAGCTGAGGTTCTTGGAAAGAGGTGGATTGTAGGATGGGAGTGGGAAGAGATCAAAGCCGATTAGCAGCGTGTGGGGAGGATGTGCAGCCAGACAGTCTCTGTTATCACACCCAGACACAGGGGATGTGTCACAAGCAGGATGGCAGTGCTGATGATTGTCCCGTGGATCCTGGGGACACAAATGGGAGCACAAGAACGAAGGACAGAGTGGAACTGCAGTCATCAGGCAGGGCCAGATGGTCAGTTTATCCATGTCCCTGGTTAGGAAGATGGTTTAGTCACCCTCTTTGATTAAATTCTGTGGAAGAATCATGGGGAAGTCCTTCAGAACTTCCCAAAACTATGGAGGAAATGTATGAAATGGGGTGGAGTCCTTTCAGGAAATCCAAGAGCTCAGACCTCACCACCATCTGCCTTCCCAGCACCCAAGTTACACACCCTCCAATCCAGCCTGGAATGACTGGCTGGAGTCAGATTAAGCAGATGGATGTGGATTTGAGCCTGCTGCAGTGTCTGTAATGGACATGCAAACCCGAGCTGTCCCCCTCCCCAGTTTCCTAATTCCTCGTGTTTACCATGGAAGAGCAGAGCTTGCAAAGTGGTCACTCAAGGGCTCTCTAAAGGACACTGAGAGCCTCGTGGCAGCCTGGCAGCCCCTGCCTTTGGTGGTGGGTTCTGCCCACAGCCCCCTTCCAGGGCTGGGGCTCAGCATCGTGTCCACACTCTGGGACCGGCCGTGCTTCCCCCGGAGCCAGCTGCCAGCACAGGGTAAAAATAGGAAGTGCTAATCCTTATCCCTGCAGCTCTTGTTCCGCTGCCTGCAGAGAATAATCGTCCCTTTGAACCAGAGATGAGAGTCCACCTTCTCCAGCACCTCCCACCTCCACACCAGCACCCTCCTGGCACACAAGGGCCCTCTCCTCATGGCTGGAGTAAATCCTGCACATTTTGAGGGTCCAGAAGCAGGAACGCTGTGTCTGATCACACCTGCGTGGCCATTCAGCCTGCGCCCAGTAACTCTGGGGGTAGAAGAGGCAGGAATTAACCTGGAAAAGTGTGATTTTCTTGCTATCCTTCTGAATATGCCCTGTCATTCCAGAAGAGACAAGTCAAAACCCTCATGTTGAAATCCTGCTGGCTGGAGCAGCAGAGCCTCTGTCTGACACCTGCAAAGCTTTAATTTTCTTGCTGTTTTGCAGGTAAAAGATGAAAAAACGATACAGGAAATGTTTGACCTGAGTGACTACGAGAAATGTGAGGAGCTCAGGAAGTCCAAAAGTAGAAGCAAAAAGAACCACAGCAAATTTACCCTCACCCACTCCAGGGAGCCTGGAAACACAGTACGTGGGGCTCGCTCAGATGCAGCCAGTCCAAGAGCCACTGGGATGTGGATGGTCCTGGGGGATGCAGGGAAGAGAGGGATGTGGATGGTCCTGGGGTTTGCTGTGTGGGGCAGACAGGGCTGGAGGTTCAGCTCTGCTTTGCCTTTTCTGTAGAGGCTGCAGGCCTCACACTGGCCAGGGCCCGTCTCGCTGTGAGTTCTGGCACTGACCTGAATTCCCTCTTTTGTAGGCACCAAATCTGACCTTCCTGGCTGTGAGTCCAGAAGAGAAAGAGTCCTGGATTAACGCCCTCAACTCTGCAATCACACGTGCTAAAAACCGGATCTTGGACGAGGTGAGTGGAATTCAGGCTCAGCCCCGGCTCCCCTGCCTCAGCCTGGGTGAAGGTTTGAGACTGCTGGGAACAGCCCTGTCTTGGGGACACATCCACACAAAGTGTCGCTAGCAGAGCTCCTCCCGCTTCTCAAGGGGACTGTGCAAGTCCCAGTTACACAAAGCAGTTTCTGCCAGGAAAAACAACAAAGCAGCTCCATTTCAGCCTCCTCCTGGGGACACGGAGTGTACTCAGAACACCAGGTTGGCTGGCAGAGGCGGGTAAGGGTGAGCATTCCCGCGTAGCTTCCTCCAGTGTGGAGGAAACCTAGCTGGAGCAGGCTGTGCCCTCGCTCCAGGGCTGACTCTCACATCAGTGTTTCATGGCAACCCTTCCTCAGCTCAGACCTGTCTCAGATCTCCCATTCACACTCAGCTTCCCACAGCACCGTGGCACTGCCAGGAGGCTCTTTCCTCTCCTGGATGGCAGCACAGAGCCTGTAGTGAAGGTCAGACCATGGAGAGAGGCTTTAGAGGCGGAAGCAGCGCAGCAAACACCGAGAGAGATGGCTGCCAGGAGAGTCTGTTTTGGGAATCTTTGCAAACAGGTTCAGTTGTCAGCAATGACTTGAGCAGATCTGATCCCATCACGGCACAGAGGGGAGAGACCAGGGGAACACTGGGCTGCTTCCAAGGCTGGGTTCCTACACCCCATTCCCTGCCAGTCTCCTCCTGATTACAGCTCCAGGAGCTGGGAGTGGCTCGTGTTCTGTGCTCACAGCCAGTGTCACCCTGCAGGTCACTGTGGAAGAGGACAGTTTCCTTGCCCACCCGACGCGCGACAGAGCCAAGATCCAGCACTCCCGGCGCCCTCCCACGCGGGGTCACCTCATGGCTGTGGTAGGTACAACCAAGCCCAGACAGCTGCTCGGGTGAAATTCCCGTGGAAGTGTTCCGTTTGTACCTAAGTGCAAGGAGAGCTGGTGCTGGAGCTCCATCCTGAACTGAGAGTTGCCATAAGGACAGCTTTGGGTCATCAGCTCTCATTCTCCGTTCTTGTGGACCGTTGCACTGTACAAACCTTCTGGCAAAGTCCCAGTCTGCCATCGCTGACCCCTGCTCCTTCAGTTTCCCACTGGGAACAGCCAGGGAACTGCTCGTGGGGGAGCAGGGAGAGCTCTGGGTCTGTGGATCTGCAGCTCAGCCAGACCCCCACGCCCAGGCTCTGTCACTGTGAGGAAGGGTTCCCGCTCCTCCTCTGTGTGTATCCGCAGTGTAGAGACCCTTGGGATCCCGTGCAGCTTTCTGGTGCCAACGCAGCTCTGCTTTCTGTCCCTCCAGGCATCTACCTCAACCTCCGACGGAATGCTGACCCTCGACCTGATCCAGGAGGAAGACGCCTCTCCGGAGGATCATGGCACCTGCGAGGAGAGTTTCCGGGTGGATCTGGACAAGTCCGTGGCTCACCTCACTGCTGGACGGCGCCGCTCGGACTCGGACAACACCAAGTCGTTGGAGAAAGGGCGGACAGGGAGCCTCCCGCGGCAGGAGGTGACCTCATGGGACAGAGCTGGGCAGCGCAATGACTCCTTTGACAAAGGGACCATGTACACACCGCAGGTCCCCAAAAAGCTCTCGCACTCAGAAAAGAATAAATGTGCCTCCATGGAAGAAATCCTGTCCCGACGGGACTCTTCCACGCACCGGGCGGTGCTGAGGAAGGGGCTGGAGGCTCAGTTTGCCTCGGCAGAGCCGGAGCAGCTGTCCCGGATACAGGAACTGGTTGCACTGAAACTGGAAAAAACTCAGGAACTGCTGACAGAGGTGAAGGGCTACGGCGAAGGCAAGAGAAAGACCAAGGACTCCAACACCAGCACCACCATCACCACCACCTCTTCTTCCTCATCATCTTCCAAGTCGGACTCTGAAAGGATCCTGCAGGAATCTGAGAGGCTGCTAGGGGAGGCTTCCTCCACCTGGAGCCAAGCCAAGAGGGTGCTGCAGGAGATCAAAGAGCTGAGGGACCTGTACAAACAGTTTGAGCTCCAGCAGTCAGACTCGAAGCCCAAACAGAGCTCACAGTCGCAGTTTAGGAAGAGCATGATGTGAAGGCAAGCCTTGGGATGGGAGGGACTGGGGAGGGCAGCCATCTGGTCTTCTTTTTTAATTATTATTATTATTTACAGTGTTCAAAAGAGTGAAAAGATGCCTGTTCTCACCCAAATTTGCTTCTCAAAGCTTGGACCCTTCCTTTCCTCCATCGCACCCCTGATGAATCAACCCAGTGTTCCAATAAACCAGTTGCAGTTTATACCTCCTTTGTAAGAGCTCCCTTTGCACCGCAGGCTGCAGCTCCTGTCGTGCTCCAAGGACAGGAGCGAGCACTGGTTCGCAGGAACTGCCCCATGTCTGCCCGGAGCATCCCATGGGGCAGAGTTGGACGAGCCCTGGTATTGCTGCTCTCATGTCTGGGCTGTGTCCCAAACTGCAGCTCCTTCACTGGGACACTTGCCCTGTTCCCTCACCATCCTCTCAGAAATAAATGACATTAAAAGGTCAAAGAAGGTGTCCATCCCCACCGCTGCCTGGAAGTCCCCATTGTCCAGGAACTCTCCTGGAGATGTGGGAAGTCCAGTCTGGTCTCCATCATCACACAGGCTGGGTGCAGCTCGCAGAGTCCTGGCACAGTCCCCTAAAGAACTTGGGGCTGGCAGCTGTTATTTGGGGTGCACACCAGAGGGCTCTCTGGAAGGCAGCAGTGGTGCAATCCATACCCACCCTGATGCTGTTGGGCCATGAATGCTTCACAGACCCCCTTGGTCCTAAGCAGTGGGAGGCAGCAGCGATGTGTCTTCCCTTCTGTGCAACCAGAAGATCAAAGCCTTTGATTTGACAGCCCAGATAGGCAGCGGCGGGGAGGGTTGGGCTTTTCCATTCCCGTTTCTCTTTTTTTTACCTTTTCTTTGAGCCGAAAAATCAGGGGGTGTGTGCAGGAGCTGGACACCACGAGCCAGTGGCAGTTTTGGTAGGTTTGCCTTGCTCTCTCAGGTGTCGTGGACAGCGGCAGGCTCTGCTTGGGCTGCCCAAGATCTGAATCAGCCCTGCGGGAACGAAAGCTGAGCCCAGAGCAGAGCTCACATCGTCGGCTCACGGGCTGGCTCAGCTTTCACACCCACCAGCAGGATGTGGCTGTGTCTCACAAGTTCACTTGTGGTAACACCCAACTGTTCCTTGTTTTCTAAAAGGAAACCTAATTCCCTTACCTACATGGCAAACAGTCCATGAAAATATTAAATCCACAGAGTTACTTTCTGGTCGTGGTTGGTGTTTTCTCTTTCCTTTCCTCGCTGTGATGACAAGATTTTTTTAAATTTAAATTTAAACCCCAAACCTTTCTCAATGAGTTTGGCTTAACCAGACTCCAGTGATACTTCCAGGGATAATTTTCAGTGCCTTTCCATACTGATGAACCAGATTGCTCCACCAAATTTTTCGCAAGGAACCACTGAACCTCACCTGTGACCTCCTGTATCCCAGGTAGTGCCAGCAAGGTGCTGTGACTCCCACACCAGCAATTCTCCTTGGATTTTGGAATGCTCATTGCTATGCTGCTCCGAGCAGACGCCTCTGGAAGAGCCACCACGCACTCCGGGAAGGGCCGAAAGGGCACCACAAGCAGCTGCTGGTGCAGCTGCCCCTGGCACACCTGAGCAGCCCTGCCCTGCTCTCTTCAGGGAGGCCCTGAAGCTCCTAAGGGCTGTTTTGGAGGTCTTGTCTCTCTCCTCACCCCTCACAGCTTTTCCCCCCGTTTCCCTCCCGCCAGCCCCCTGCCCTCGGTGGCATTCCCAAAGCCTCTGGCATGGTGCAGGGAGCCCTATGGAGCTGCAAAGCCAAGGGCAGCACAGACGTGGCTTTGTGCATCCCCCCGGTCGGTGGGTCTATCCATGCGGGAGTAACGCTGCACAAAGGGGCCGCGCTCGCCCAGCGGCGGAGCAGCCGTCTGACATTCCCAGAAAGGGCCGGTATTATCCAGTGTGGCAATTATGTTGGCTCTGGAGACAAAACACTGGACCATTACAGGAATACAGAGCGCCCTGGCCGGGCAGTGCACAACAGAGAAGTCTGAATTCCAATAATGGCCAAGAAGTCTGGGTTCTGCCCAGCTATGCCTTGAAAACACGTACAGAACGGGGAAAAGGGGGCTGGGAAGGGGATTTCCCATTACACTACAGGGAGACGGGATTGGGACTGGATTCTTAAGATGTAGGCAAAGCGTCTCCTATAAAAATAGCTGCAATTTGCTCAACACATGCTGAGGAGCGGGCGAGCGTGTGCTGTGCTTGTCAGCTGGCACTCGGCTCCAGTGCCTGCACTCCCTGCCTGCTTCCCAGCACAGCCAATCCCCGGAATGCTCCTGCTCCCAGCCAAATAAGGACCGCGNCTGCCCTTGCTCCCTCCCTCCCTCCTCTGCCTTCCTAAGGGAATAACAGAGAGGCACCTTAGGATGGAATTCTTGGGAAGAAATTCCTCCCGTGAGGGTGGTGAGGCCCTGGCACGGGCTGCCCAGAGAAGTGGCCCCATCCCTGGAAGTGTCCGAGGCCAGGTTGGACAGGGCTTGGAGCAGCCTGGGATACTGAAAAGTGTTTCTGCCCATGGCAGGGGGTGAAACTGGATGAGATTAAAGGTCCCTCCCAAGACCCAAACCATTGCATGATTTCGTGACTCTAGGAAGCACTGGCACCCAACAAACCCCACAAGCCACAGGGGCTGTGCTCAGATGGAGCTGACCCCACCCCACACGGTTCCTGCCCGGGGAGCACATTTTGGGGTACAGCCCCACAGGTCAGCCCCATGTGACACACAGCCACCCTAAGTTTCACCCACTGCAGATCTGGGACAGAGGGAGCAGCTGCAGTGTCTCCGCAGTGCTGAGAGGCTGCTGGAAAGCAGGAGGGACCGATTAAGAGGCTTTTGGTGGCTTTAAATAGAATTTACACTTGGAGGCGACTTTCACGCTGCTGACGGGTGGCAAAACTCGGGTGTAAAGCAGAAACAGGTTCATGTTGTTCCAGTAGCAGTGGGCTATTCTGCAGGCTGGAACTACACCTAACAAAGCAGCTCGCAGGAATGAAATTGTGGTGGATAAAGTCCGGTTTCTGTGGCAGTTTCCATCCTTGGAAAAAGCCCCTAACCTCCCGAGTGGAGCAGGAATGCCAGTGACTCATGGCAGAGGGTTCTCAGGCTGAGAAGGGGGTGGATAAATAAAAATTTCCAACACAGCCAATGGCTCCTGCTGTGCAGAAGGATTTCTTGGAGTTACTGATGGAGAAAACTGCAGAAATTGTTGCGCTTTTTTTCTCCAGTAAGGCAAATGCTTTAAAAAGAAAAAGTGGGATTTGTGTCCAGAGGTGGAAGGTGGGAATCTATAGACCCTCCAATATCCAAACTGAATAATATGTTCAGCATACCCTTAGAATAAATTCCATGGGATCCCAAGGCACTCCGATATGTTATGAGAGCTCAGGGCATTCTTTCCTGGACACCTGTGCCAGCAGCTGGAGGTGAACACCTGGCACTGCAGCAATGCCTCTCGCTCACACCACCCTGTCCCTCCTTCTACCCCCATGGGACAATCAGTTTGGACTTCTGAAATAAAATAGGAAGTGTGGTTCTCCCTATCTTGGAGTGCTGGAGGATTGAATCTTCTTCCAAGTCCCTAGAGAGGAAGAGACATAAAATAGTTTGACCCACATTCACAAAAATAATTATTGACTTAACAAGTTCCAACCGGGTTTTCAAATTAAAAACTCAGCAAGAACAGACCCACTTCCCTAAAAAAGGAGAGAAAAGGGAAAAATTCAGTGGTTTTGTAAGCCAGATACACCTGTGTGCAAATGTGTCCCTGGAATATGCACATGGGGACATTTGTGTGTGTTCCCTCTCGTTAGGAAGGAATTCCTTAGTGAGATACACAGTATGGTGCCTTGAATTTCTTTTCCCTAAATCCAGTTTGAGCTGCTGGGGAGTTCCTCATCAGGCTCAGAGATCCCCATGCTCCCCTGAGTGGCCAGAGGGGCTGGTTCTACACTGGGGATGTTTGACACGACACCTGGTGAAGCAACACCACGGAAAAGGTGAAAGGTGCAGCTGTAGTTGTACCTTTTGGAAGTGTTTCCTGAGCCTGGCCCAGGAATGGCAAATCTCCTCTGCTTTCAGACACTGCTGTTTTGTTTGACTCTATAAAATGTCCCAAGGGACTGAAAATTTACAGTGACTCTTCCACTTCCTTAATTTGTAATGTGCTTAACAACTTGTTGCTCTATTTTGACACGAATCATCCCGGCTCAGAGGCAAGGCAGGATTTTTAAATCTTTTTAACATTTGGGAATGTTTGGGAGAGGCCGGACGAGCCAGAGTTCAAAGTGCAGAGCTCAGCCCTCTCCTGATACCAGTGGCTTGGGAGTTCTGCATTGAAATGGTATTTCAGAAATATTATTGGATTTCTCCTTCCAAACCCCTGCCCTGGGGCCGACAGAACGGGGCCTGTGGTTGGAATAAAGAGCCCATACATGTAGGACAGGAGGACAGAGGGAACCATTCAGAGCTGAAGGAATCTGTGGCTCACAGGCTGATACTGGGCAGTAGGCAAAGGTCTGGCATCGACTGGAATGAGCTAGTGGAGATGTGGACATCATTATTTAAAGGACTCTCAACAAATGGGCTGAGTCATTGATGGCTTTAAACTGAAAGAAAGGAGGTTTAGATGGGATTTTGGGAAGGAATTCTTCCCTGTGAGGGTGGTGAGGCCCTGGCACAGGCTGCCCAGAGAAGCTGTGGCTGCCCCTGGATCCCTGGAAGTGTCCAAGGCCAGGCTGGACGGGGCTTGGGAGAGTGGAAGGTGTCCCTGCCCACGGCAGGGGGTGGAACAGGATGACAAAGAGCTGAAAACAAGGGATCAATCTGAGTGCACCCAACCTGCCCCTGGCACTGCCCAGGCCTCTCCTTCACTCCATTAGTGCCAGCTGCCTGCAGGCCAGCACTGGCCCGGCTCCACTCGCCAGGTGCCACCGTGGTTTGTGCTGCACCATTAAGACACTCCCTGGGTTTCTCCAGAGCAGCCTCCCCTCCGTGCAGCCCAGTGTTTCTCCTCCCAGCCCACTTGCTGCTATAAATAATCTGAGTGCTGTCTACCTTTCTGCAGACCGAGCTGGGAGTCGTGCTTCCCAGAAATCTTGAGGTGGCATTCAGAATTTCAGGCTGGAAAAGCCTGCTCGGAATGCCGGCTCCGGGCTCTCATGTCCTTTATAGGTCACAGGGTTGCTCAGTTGAGGTCTGCTGGTAGGACACAAACTGGTAAAGTTCAATAAATGAGAGGCCTGGCTCATACTGGCTCGTAAAAATAGCATTTGGCCTCTGTATGTCAAATGGATCTTTTGGAAAATCAGTTTCTCTCTCCTTGCTCAAGTCAGATATTTGCCTGCTGCCATCTGCTCCCTCCTGCCTTCCAGGGAAGAGTTCACCCACCAGCTCATCAACGAGAGCAAAACCACAGACAAATCTGGCTGAATTCTCATTTCTTTATGGGCACAGCTCACCCTTCCCGTGACCTGAGTTTGTGCTGCTGCAGCGTTCCTCAGGCAGCTCGTGACCTCAGTTATTCCTCAGTTCTCCAACGTCACTGCCTGTATTTTCAGATGCCTTAAAACCAACTTCCCTTTTTACAGTGCCATTGAAACAGTTTTCTGTCGTTCTCTTACGGCTCAGCAGTCTGGGAATATTTCATTACACAAAAAGTTATCTCAGAGGCTCAGGCCCCAGGATTTGGGCACTCCTGAGTTATGGAATAACAGGATCAGAGTGTGACAATGGATCCAGAGCCTGTGAGGCAGGAAGAATGGGGCCGGTTGTTCAAACGCTTCCTCTGCCAGGTCCTCGGGGAATGATTTGGGATGAATCACCCTGTTCTGTGTGCCCTTACCCCATGCCAAGGGTAAGTATGAGATCGCTGCACTCAAAATAGGAAGAAGCTGCTCCTCCCTTGTGATTCCCAGCAGGTGAGCTGCACCTTCCTATCTCAGGGACGGGATTCCTGCGGGAAGGAAGCTGATGCCACAGGGCAGGAGGCACATTTTCAATTAACTGATGGTGCAGTGAAGGAAGCATTCCCTGGTATGAAACATTCCCTAAGATCTTCCCACTTCATTTAAAGGGAAAATACAAACCAGAGGTGCCAATTTAGCCCCACAGGGAAGAAGGGAGACTCCAAATGGGAACAGACCAGGTGCTCGGTACCGGGTAGAGCAGTGAGGGTGCCAGGGACGAGGGAGCAGGGTAAGGAGGATTGTGAACATATTTACAGCCATCTGGCACCCTGAATTATCCAAACAATGAGGCTGCTGGAGCGCTCACTGAAACACAGAGGGAGAGGGAAGGAAGGAGTTTGTTTGGGCAGAGGATCCTGGGGGTTTCATGCTTTCAATGTACGCTTTCTGGAAATGTTTTATATCACTTATAAAATTATTTATGTTACTAAAGATGTAGGAAAATGAAACCAGAAGGAAATGAAAGGTCTATTCCTTCTGGAGTTTTTCCTTCCAGGTTTCTAGAAATCAAGTCAGGAAAGAAAAGATATCTTGGGAATGCTTTGGGAAGCAGCAACAGGGATCAGAAATGAATCAGGAAAGTTTGTCATCACCAAACTTCCATGGTACCTAGTGCGAAGCATAAACCCAAGTTCAGTAAATTCCAACAACCAATTTCCTGCATTTTCTGTCTTTGATTTCCTCCTGTGCTTACCAAAATTCTTCTCACTCTTCAACCTACTTGCTCTTGATAATCCTAGTGCACCACAACTTCTGCAGAGCATTCCATGCCTCCCAGGATGCTCCCTGTCATTATCTTTTGGGGCTGCATTTCTCATTTTAAACACATTTGCTTCGTTTGACTGAGTTCTGGGGTGTTGCAACACAGGGGTGCTGGGTTTTCCTCCTGTTTCTTTCACAGCTCTTGCCAACAAGTTCACCTTCCCCTTTTAATGTGGACAGAAATGTGGAGCTGAAATGTTTCTCTGGGCAAGAGCCCCTTCCGACTCGAGTTAATCTCTGATTCTCTACCGCATTTTCGTCCTTGAATTACTGCAGCTAATGAGTCCAGAACCTTCCAAAAAGGTGCCATTTTAAGGAGTCACTTGGACTGTCACGGGTGGAAGGCAGCTCAGACAGCCGGGCTCTGCCTCCCCTCCCCTCGCCGCAGCCCGGGCCCGTCGCTGGTCGCGCTGTGCCCTCTAGTGCTCGTTCTCCCGGTCCGGGGCTCCTGCAGCCCGAGCTCACCGGGAGGACTGGGACTGCCTTCTTACGGAATAGCCGTGGGGAGCTTTCCACGGAACTGCAATTGTTGAACTGTTTCCCTTCCCTGCTCCGCCCCTGGCCCAGGAGGAATCACACGGGCTCTGCAGCAGTGCACGCACGGATTGACAGGAAAATGTATCCAAGAACAGCAAACCCGAGTGCCGCCCGCTCCCACCCCGGCCAGGCAGCCCTGACTCTGATCCAGACCTGTTTGATTCCCAGTGGAAGCACATTTTCCACACCATTAGAAATCCAGGTGTGGTGGAGAGACGAGAAAGAGTGATTTGATAAGTTTACTAAAGCACTTCAAAAAACTTGGATGGAGATGCACATGAGAATTCCCAAATTTAACCTCTGCAGGCATTTGGTTATTCCCGTCTTCTCTGGGATTCCTCTCTTTGTTCCAGGGAATTCCCAAGGCTGGTCCTACGGCTTTTGGTGTGGATCCTCCAAGAGCGACACTGATGAAAGGAGGGATTGAAGATGTTCTTGGTTTCCAGGAACACAAATTACCGAAGTCATTCCAACTGGGTTTTGCTGTGACATCGGTGCTCACTCAAAACACATGCAGTGTAGAACCACCACAGCACACTTTTAAGCAGAATAATTATGAGTCATCATGGTGATAAAGCTCAGAGACACAGATGTGATTCTGAAATGAGTTCAGAAAGGCACTTGCTGCAGAGA
Source organism: Rhipidura dahli (assembly GCA_013399225.1). Classification (NCBI taxonomy): domain Eukaryota; kingdom Metazoa; phylum Chordata; class Aves; order Passeriformes; family Rhipiduridae; genus Rhipidura; species Rhipidura dahli. The sequence continues at coordinate 23,418 of VXAC01005221.1, read as the reverse complement.
CACCTCAGTTTCAAAACGCTGGGAGCTCCCTTCCAGCCTCAGATTCCTAATTAAACATAATTCCTGCATGTCCTCAGCATTCCCAGGGACAAGGATGTAACCAAGCCCCTCACAAACAGCCAGAAGATATCAGTGCTTCACTGAGGCCATGCTGAGGAGCTCTGACTGGCTGCTCCTCAGTCATCGCTAGATTATTTTATTTGAATTAACTCTAGAAGGAAATGCCCCTCAAACACCCTGTCTGAACATGTTTCATTCATACAGGACAGACCAGCTCCTTTTCCAACACGAACCCACATTCTGGGGTCATTTTTTTTCCTAGAACAGAATCCTTTTCTCAGTGCCAAAGGTTCCCAGCTTTAATGTGTCCTGTGGCTGTTGTGACCAAACATTTATTTTTGGATTCTCCCTCATTTGTGACAATTAAATTAAAAGCAGGAGGAAAGACTTTCCTTGGCTATTTTGGGGGCTCTTTTTTTTTTTTTTTTTTTAATGAGACGCACTCAAAGCAGAAGCTGAGCATACTATGAAGGATACTACGAACTGTAATCTTAAAGTTGAAAACCAGAAGAGTGTTCCCCAGGAGACCAAACTCTAACTCCAGTGAGAAACCTCCCAACAGTGGTAGCAACGTGAATTTCCCAGCCCCAGGCTCTGCAGAGAGACATTTTCCATGCCCTGCTTCAAGCAGCTGCTGTCCCTGGCTCCTTCTGTCCTATCCCATGCGTGTTGGTACCCCGGGGGAGCCGCATTCCTGGCTCTCCATTTGTGCCGGTCGATCGATGAGCAAATGGAGAACACGAGTGTGCACATCTAATGTGACAGTGCAACCCCTGGCACAACCCAGAGACTCAGGAATAGATAAAAATAATTCAAGCATCATTTTTATCTCGTAAATTCAGATCTCGTTCTTCGGTTCAGACCTTTGCAATGGGTATGACCAGTCAAACTCGTGTATTTTTAGCATACAGCAGCTCTTGCTGCCAAAATCAACAACAGCTCTGCTTGCTGTGGAATTGGGGCAGTTTTCATTCTGAGATTTCTCATTACTCCATCATGCAGCTCAAAGGATTTTAGTTTTCTCCAAGGCCAAATTCCTGAATTCATAGGATTCCATGAGAATGTCAGCTTCCCCATTCTCACATGAAAATATAGATGAGCAAAGTTGAAAGTGAGCTACTTGCGGGTTAGGCATTGAGAGACCCTCGGGGTTTATATCCTCAGCAGTATGAGGTTTTTAAATTCATTTCATTTGAGGGAGAATAAAGGGGGGAAAAGGCTAACTGGTCATTACGGAATGTGTGGGAATGGCAAGGGATAATTCTAGTAATTCCTGGTCACATTTCATACCAGAAAACCCTCTCTTTTTTGAAAGTCTGACCTATGGGAGCCCCAGACCATCCCTGACCCAGCACCTGGGTCACAAAAATAACCCCAAATCCCTTCAGTACTGTGGCTGGGTTGAATTAACCCGGAACTGGGCAATGGGATGTAGGTGAGAAAGGGGAAGATTTGCCTTGTAACCTGCACATGCCATATTACCCTGGGAAACTAGGACCAGTCTGGGGGACATTAGGAACAACCTGGCAGCAGGAACTGCCTGAAAGCACACACCGTGAAGCTCTCTTGCTACCGGGCTTAACTAGGCAATCCGAAAAATTTTATGAGGAATTTCTTCCTGTTTTCCCCCGGCGTGTTTGTACCAAAACCTGTCTGAATTTACCCTTCCTCACACGATGTTGATAACCACCTTCAGGATCGCGGTGTGTATTTCGGGCTTTTTTCTCTGCTTGGACTCTGAATCACGTTGTTTTCCACCACCGGAATGAAGTTCACACAACCTGAGGTGAAAAGCCTCTCCTGAAGGTTGTTTTGGGGTGGAAATGGGGCATTTGGGGGCAGTTTCCCGCTCCCCGCCGTCATGAGGGGCCTGCGGGGCCGTGGGCGGGCGCGGCGCGCGCGGGTGGCGGGAAGGCGGAGGGGCGGAACTGCGGCAAATCTCAGCCAATCAGCGGCGGGGTCGCGGCTCGGCCCCTGCTGCCCGCAGCTGGGGAACCCCGCGGGTCGCGGTTTCCCGCGCTNGGGGGGGGGGGGGGGGAAGGAGCCCCGAGCCCTGAGGGAGGAAGAGGACGGGAAGCAGCACCGCTGGGAGGGGGAGATAAGGGCCGGGGAAGGAGCGAGAAGGGGCACCACGAGACAAAAGCCCCGGGAGAAGAAGGAGGAGGAGGAAGGAGCGGGGCGGAGGAAGCCGCCCGGCCGCTCGGCTTCCCCTCAGTGCAACAAAATGGAGGACGGGGGGGCTGGGGCCGCATCCCTCGGTCCCTGCTCAATCCCATCCCGAGAGCCCGGGAGCGACAGGTGCCTGGCGCTGTGGCAGCAGGTGAGCTGTGTAAACCAGAGAATGGGGCAGGGAGAGCCGGTTCCACACGCGTCGGGACAAGCCGAGAAGCCCATCGGCCACACCGCAGGTTTTTCCTGGCTTTGAAGATGTGCCCACACAGCACTTGTGCTTTCTCCTCTCTCCTTTGCCATCAAAGTACTATATGACAGCCTGGTTTTACCTCACCCACCCGCACTCCCAAAAGATGGATTTAACCTGTTTAAAGTCATCCTGAAACTCAGGTTCCCTGTTTGGCCCCAAATCCAGTGGGAAATGGGTTGACAGGGGAGAGGTGCCAGTGTGGGACTTCAGCTGGAACTACAATTCTTCCCCACCCTTTAAAACTAACTAAATAAAATATCCCAGAAAGTCACCACCCATTTCTTGCCTAATTGCTCATCCAGCAGCAGAAAAGCCTGTTTGCCAGGGGCTTTCTCAAGTGCATCCAAGGGATTTTTGCCAGGAATGCTGGACTAATCCCAAGATAAAACAATGCTCTCTCGAGCTGGGGAGGAGCAGCAGGGTTTTTTAAAATATTGTTCTTGTGAGAGGAATAATTCAGCACCAGACTTGGCTCAGGCTGCCAGGCACAAGGCAGGATCTGTGAAAAGCAAATCTGAAGACGCAGCCAGAGTTGGATGTCTGTGACATCTGTGTTAAACTGAAAACTCACCTGGAAACACTCGGGGAACCATCCTGGTTCTCCAGAACATCCTCAACTGTTACAACATTACCAAGGACTAAAGTACCACAAGTCCAAGTGCCGTCCCCAGAAAGACACAACATTCTGCAGGTTTCCACCCCATTTAAACGTAGCAGGAAAGAAAATTCCCTCTTACTCCATTCCTTGAGGAACGTTCTGTTCTCCACAGGTGGATGTACCCCAAGAAGTAATCCAATACAATAGTCTCAATTTATTTGAAATAATTCGGTTTGAAAACTTTTTAATTTAAAATTTACAGCACACATGGGGAGGAAACATGTTTTGTTACAACTAAATGTTACCAGAAGAGTGCTGCAGGGCTGTTGTCTTTAATTTAACACTGTCATGGCTTTATTCAAAACACAGTTGCACAAAATCAGTTACTCCAAAGTTTCAGGAAAGAGTCGGAGAAGGAACCGAACCACACTATATACAGACTGCCATACAAAGAGCATTAAAATAGGACAAAACCTCTACAAAATATAAAACCCACCCTGACGTATTTGCATGAAAAGACCACCCACCAAGCAAAAAAGTTTCAAAAGTTATCTGGAGGCTCTGAATTCCTCGTTAAAAAACGCTGTTGCTGCATGCCGAGCGGAGGACACGGGACCGGGGATGGTGACACCGGGACAGATTCTTGGGGAGTTGGGTTTGTGAGGGCTCAGGTTCCACGTGGTGGCTGACGCACGGCACTGCGGGTGTTTGGGAAGTGGGGAGTCTGGCCTAGGGAAGGGCTGTCACCCCTCAGAGCTCAGTCTGTCTGGTCTCAGGAGCTGGACTCGCTCATCCAAACAAGCCCACTACCCACATTATTTTAATCCATCAAAATAGACTCTTTTTTTTCCATTTAAAACTAATTTTATCTGCATCAGTAACAGTTAAGTAAAACCCTGACACGGAGGTGCTCTAACGTACACACTTATAAATAACAAGTTTCAATCTAAAGACAATAAGCAAAAGGATGGGAAAACACTTTTTCTCTCAAAGCTGAGCACGCAGTGAGTGCCTCGCCCAGAGCCTCCAGGACATGACAGCCGTGCACTGACCCACCCAGGACTCATCACAAACACAGGACTTGGTTGTGGCTGCAAAGGGAGTTTCACCACGACTTTTCTAGTGCCTTTAGAGATATTCCTTAAAAAACACAAAGCCCAAGGAGCCAGCTGTTCCCGAGTGTGCCACCGACTCTGCTTCAAGGCCAGGAAGGTTCGGCCCTGCTACACAGCTACAGGAGACACCCAGAGTTAAGGCTCTAGTTGGGGGGAAAGAACCACACACACAGGGAGTGGGGCTTTGCAGAACTTCAACCCTGCACGATCTAAACTCCACTGGAGAGCTGGAGGTCACACCGAACTAGTGTGTAAAATTCCTAAGGAACATCCACAGGGAACCAGGTGCTGAGGGACTGACTCGCTTAGGCCCAGGAACCTCCTCCTTCCCACCCGCTGGCTCTCCCCAGTTTCCGGCAGCTAGTGACAGCCAGGACAGATACAAAAATAAGTCTCTGGAATAAAGCTGTGTGTGATATTTGGTTCAGGACCTACGTGAGACAATGTCAGTCAGTGCGATACCGCGACTACACTGTGTGAAACCCAGATCACGCCTGAAGGAGGAATGCTGGAAGTCAAAATTTGTTTCCAACAGGAAAGATGATACATTGGGGCAGATTAGGAATTATAAAGGCTGCTAGGAAAAAAGCTTCTCTGCACGTCCCCCGTGCTTGCTCCTGACGCGTCTCCACAGCCACTCACTATAAACCCCCAAATATTCCCAGCTGTTACACACAAACCGAGCCTTTTGCCTACAGCCAGATTTAAAAAGTTTAAGAAGTGACGTGCAGAGAAGGGCCAGCTTGGGTTCATCCTTCCCTTCAAAAGTTCTAGGAAAGCTGGGGAGTGGAAAACAACACGCTTGGAGGAGCTACCCGTTCACTTCTGCATCAGAAATGCATATTTCATCTAATTTATACATTTTATAGCCATGAGTGGTGCAGAATTCCCAGAATGACAATGCAAGAGCAAAGTGAGTGAAGGTTTAACAAAGATTTCTAGCAAAAAGGTTAAAACTACACATTAATTGCTCTGTTAATACCCGCAGTGACAATGGACTTCGGAGAAAATTTATGGATTGCAACCCTTTAAGGATCACAACTCTTTCAGTTTGCCAAAATACACCCTTGAAGGAATCTAGTGAATACTCCAAACACTGAACATTGGAGCAAGCGGGAAAACAAAAACACCTTCTGAAATGCACTGAGGCTTTACCCTGGAACACCCAAAAGAGAGAGGAGCCTTCAAAAAAATCACAGGAGTCACCTTTTAAAAAACTGAAACATGGGTGTCATCCAGTTGGGGGTTTCCAGTTGAATCCATGGAAAAAGTGGCCTAGAGTCAACTGATTTAAGACAGTGGGGAATTTGCTGTACAGCATTTTTCTATTCAGCTTTTTAAGTGTAAAACCTTTAACATCCTGAATGAAAACTCCCAGTATTAAACCCATGTGGCATGGGGTTGGATTCAGGGCTAACAATGACCAACACAGCAAGATTGTATGAAATTAAAGAGCTCCAAAGAAAAGTCTGGTGGGGGGAATTTGCCAATGGCTTCAGTGATTATAGGGCTGAAAATTGTTCTCTACAGAAGGTTCCCTATGGGCTATCAGAGCTTATCTGGAATGATAAAAGGGGCAGGAATAGTAAAACCACACTTCTGCTATAAAAAGTTAACATAGGATTTCTGTCAGGACATCTATGGTACATGGACATACAGAGCTGCATAATCACTATTGCGTCTTCCAAAACTGGAGAGTCTGGTCCTGCAAATTAATCCTCCTCTTCCTCGCCTTCATCCTCGGGCTCTCGTTTCCTCTTCTCCCCTCGGACGCCCTCTGCTAAGGAGAGAGGGATGCACACAGCCCGTTATGCTCTGCCCACACAGCACTCAGAGCCAGGTGCTGGGAACGTCCCTGCACGACCAGCACCGGGATCCTGCACAGCATCCCCGAGTTTCTCTGCAGGAAAGGGCCGGGCTCGGGCGGTGCGCTGTGCGCTCTGGTGGCGGCAGCCCGCAGTGCAACGCGGCCCCTCCAACCCATGAATTCCCCAGCAGTCATTCCCTGGCCAGGGGCCCATCATGACTCCAGGGCTGCATTTCTACTAAGTGAAGAATTCGCACTGCTCCTTCAGAATTCCTGTTTTTGCAAGTGAAAAATGCAGCTCCCAAACCTGCTCCACTGAGCCCAGCATGTGGAGGAGACAGGAGCTGGGAGATGGGAGAAATTCCGGGATTTGTCTTTACAGAGATGTGGAATTTTTAATGAAAAATCTTATTAAAAAATACTCCAGTAAGCCACTTCTTGCAAACAGAACTTTGTCCTGTAGCAGAATTGCTTATGGAGAAGCCACTTTCAGCTGGATAAAGGGAAAGCTCCAGCTGCTCCTGGCTGCCAGGCTTTGCCACCAGAGACACTGGTGCACTTGAGGGATATTTTCAAGGTATGTGAATAACAAGATGCACAGCAGAATCCCGCTCCTCTCTGCATCTGAGAACAACAATTTACAACTGCGTAGGAGACAGTGTCTTTCTTTTCAGAAAAGCATTGTTTCTTCCTCACTTTTACTTCTATTTTGTTTTTGTGTTAACACAAGTCCCAACCCCACAAAGAATTATAAAGGATTGTTTCAGTCACAACTTGAATACTTAAGCACTTACCTTCTTCCTCCTCATCACCTCCTTCAACATAGTCATCGTCATCCTCTTCATCCTGTACAAAAATTGGGAGACATTTTTACAACTGCTGTTTATCAAATCTTGCTTCCACAGTGATCCCAAGAAGAAATCCAGGAATTCCCTGCACTTTTCCCACTAGGGCATCGGTCAGTCCCAGAGTCTCATCATTTCTTTGCTTTCCCCCCCGTTCATTACCTTAAGCCAGCTCAAGGTTACTGACAAATTAACAATGAGATAAATGCCAGCAGCTCTAGATTTCCTTTGAACCTGCTGTCAGTCAGGGCCCATAGGAAAAGGTGTAAAACAGTATCATCTTCCCAAGTTTCTGTGAAAATGTGTAAGTTGTGTGGGTTTTTTTTGTCTTGTTCTAAAGCTGATAGATGAGAAATGTAAACGAATTAACAATCAGCTCCAGAGAATTCAACAAACTCGAGTCTTGTTTTCATATCCCTCTGCCTGGTGGAATTTATACACAGGGGAGTGTGACAAGTCAAAATGGTGAAACAGGCCTCCAATATTTGTCCTTGGAATACTGGAATTAAACCCACTCCACAATAACTCCAACAGGAAGCAAACTCTTATCAAAGAGCCAGGACTGGCTGATCCAAAGCGCGGGTGCTGCCGGTGCACACAAACCCCACACCAGGTCCGTTCTCCCGTCGAGACCCTGCAGCCCTCAGAGGGGAGGACCCAGGGATTTACTTCTCTCCTGTAATTTGTGTGACCAGTTCATAGCTACAAGACTCTACTCATCACCTCCTGAAAGGTGGCTGTTTTCCATACTCTGGGAACTGTACCAGAACTGTTTTCTGTAACCACAGAACCCCACAGGAGCTTCTCTTTGCTTTCTGCGTTTGGCAGAATTTACAAACTTTACCTGAATTTCTTCTTTCATCAGGTATGAAAGACCGACTTCCTCCTCCTCTTCACCTTCCCCCAAATCTGAAGCTCCATCATCTTCATCATCTTCCTCTTCATATTCTCCTGGAGGCCCAGCTTCGTTCTCATCATCATCGTCATCTTCATCCCCTTCTGCAGTGAAGGACACACATATAGGCCAGAAGTTCAGTTCCATTCAGTCCTCTCTGAATATAGCAGGATGGACTGGCTCTAATAGTTTTTCTCCTGAAGGATTTGGGGATTTTTATGTTTCTTTTCTAAATCCAGGCAACACATGTGAAATGACCATATTGTACCATTACCAAACCCTGTAAAATTATAATTTTTTATTCAAAATAGCGTGTGTGTCCCCTCTCTCTGTATCACTCAGTGGCACAAAGGGCTTTACTGCTGACAACAACTTTGAGAATATTTGTGCCTTTGCAAAAGCATCTTTAGTCCAATTCCCGTAAGCCCAGGTGGCTTCTGCAGGACTGGAACCCTCTGATGGGCGTTTTTTCTCTGTATCAGTGCATTAACACCACACACACTCTGGGCTCTGCTCTTCAAGAACACGAGCAGAACTGCACTCGTGTGCTCAGGAAGTCGCTGTGCTACACTGAGACCTTTATTCCAGCACCCTGTTCCTACCCCACTTGTTTCAAGAAGTTACCATCATCATCATCTTCTGAGTCTGGTGCCTCGTTGTCCTCCTGATCGAACCCATCCAGGTATGTGATCTGCTGGAGCAGCTCAAAGATGCTGTCCCTGTAGTCCTCAAGGTTTGTGATCTCACAGTTGAACAGGTCAAGGCTCTTCAAGTTCTTCAGATTTTGCTGAAAATAAATGAAAAGGTTTTTTGCTGTGGTGCTCCCAGATACAGCAAGGTCACAGCCCAAACATAACAGAATTTACTTTGTCCTCATTCCTCGTCAGAATTTTTCTTCCTCAAAGTTCAGTCCAAGTTGCTGGCACTGCCCAAATCCCCAACAAAGGCACTCGAGGAACAACTCCCCCACAGCTTGGGGGTTGGGTTATGTGTGCAGAGCCCAGTTTTGGACAGAAACCCCAATCATCCAGAAAAATGGGCAAATGGATCACCACTGGCAGCTCCCCCCTCTGCTGTATCCCACCCGTGTCTGATCCACTGCACAGTTTAATGAAAACTCATCAGACAAACGCACCTTAACAAACAAGCACGGGGGAATCAGCACAACACCTTGGCTATTTTTTCTTCAAAAACAAAACAAGCCCAACCATCTCTGATTTGGGACATCCCACTCCCGACACAGAAGCATTTTCCAGTAGTGGGGTTACACAAGCTGTCCTATAACCATGGCACCGAGTCCATCAAACCGGACCAACGATGAACCTTTGTACCAATCAATCGCAAAAATACTAAGGGTTCTTGATAAAAAATAGAATTTATTAAATCTCCCCAGAGCCCCTCCCTCTTCATACTCACAAGAGCTTCCACAGTGCCAAGATCTTTGATTTTGTTGCCACTTAGATTTAGATATGTGAGATTTGGACATCTCTCTGCAAGGACCTCCAGGCCTCCAGAAATGACGTTGTCACTCAACTCCAGCTATTGTACAGAAAGAAAGGAATTAAACAGTTGGATTTTCAGCCTTAGATTCAGCTGCATCATTGTTAATTGTTCTCCCTTTAAGAGTGTAATCACTTTTGAAGACTCACCCAAGGTAACAAGCTTTGGCTGTCAAAAAGTTCCTTTAAGATGAGAATTACAAACTGCTCCTTAAAGTCTCATGGGTTTGGACACCTCAGTTTTAAGTTATCAGGACTGGAGTTCACTGCCAGCAATGAGCAACCCAAGGGCCTCTTACCAAGGCCGCCTGGTCAGCAAGGCATGGCTGACCTTCACAATGTCCACAGCCAAGCAGCTACTGCCCCAAGAGTCATTGACCAAGCCCAATTCGCCACAGCCAACAGGAGACACCCAATTCAGATCTTAAAAATACATTTCAGAGGCTCATGAAGCACCTTCAGCGCCACACAAGTCCAACCACGAGTGCTGAAAGGCGCGACCACGGCTTGTCACCTGCGCCTTTGCCGTCCCAAAGCGCTGGCAGCCAGGAGATACCCACCTTCCGGAGCTTACTCAACGTGGGGAGTTTGGCCAGCGACGTCAGCTCAACGTTGGCCATGCTGAGAAACTGGAGTTCCTTAAAGGAGTCATTGAGCCCTTCGATTTCCCCGTTGCTGGACCGGCAGTTATCGAGCACCAACTCCGTCACCTGCAAAGAGGCCAGCGAGGCACTGTGGGTGTCCCAGCAACGAAGCCCAACTCACCTGAGCCCCAACCCAGCGACTGGGCAGTGGCTGCTGGTTTGGGGCTTGGTTTAAAATCACCAACACCCACCCAATTTGAAAATTATGCAGCAGTTTCCCTTCCTCCAAGCACACTTTAAACTCTGCAAAAGCTGCTGGTTGACCCCAAAACTCCACCGATGGAGTCCACTGGTACAGGTCCCCACAGAACCACTGCAGCCAGGGTGCATCAGCTGCCCCGTACACAGCAAACTGCTGACTTCTCCTCAGGTCTCATCATTTAACTGTGCTAATCAAACTCATAAAACCAGTTTCTCTCTGAACCTAAAACCTTCTGACTCCAGATCATTTTCCCAGAGAGTCCTGGAGGTTAAATGAGCCCAAATAAATAATTTCCTTGTGCCCAAGCCACTCGATAATCAATATAGGTCGTGTGCTTGCAGAAGCAGCCAATTAATTTTAAATTATTTTATGTAGAGTGGATCATCCACTCGGTAAAGGACAGGCACAAGGTGACTCTTCCCTTTCCCTGCACACTAACAACATTTTGGGAGTGCTGCAGACCCCCAGCGGCACGAGGCCAGCTTCCCACTATTACTTTTTTTTTCATTAAAAAAACCTCCATTATTCCATACAAACACCGAGTTTTAAGGAAAGCTGCTGGGGACAGAGTGGGGTTCCCAGCTTCGTCCCCGGCAGCCGCACGCTGCCAGCGCGAGGAGGCCTCTCCGGGTACCTGCCACCCGCAAACACGACTGGGTGGGTTAAATCAACACTACTGGGCAGTTTTCTCCCCCAAAACCAACGCGCGCTGGGTCAGGGAAAGCGAACGCCTCGAGACTTTGAGTCTTGGGGCGCAGCGGGCGCGGATGTCCCCGGTGGGAAGCGGGGAAGCGACGCTCGGGAGCCGCCGCGCACGTGCGCTCCCGCGGTTACAGCGGTTCGGGGCTTTTTTTTTT
>VXAC01005220.1:0-41711 GCA_013399225.1 Rhipidura dahli | reverse complement strand
GTGCTCCGGGAGCGCCGGGTGCTTGGTCTCGTCACAGCCCTGCGGGGTCACGGGAAGCGGCGGAGCGGCTCTGGTCAGTGTGCGGCTGCTGCGTGGTTAGGGCTTGCAAGCGGCGCGGCCACGTGGCGTGCAGCAGCGATGCGGCGACCTGAATGGGTATTTCCCCTTGATCCCCGCAGTCCAGCTCGGAGAGTTGTCCCCAGCTGTATGAACTGTGTCCCCGGCAGTGCCAGCACGAGGAGTTAGGATCAGTAATGGCGTGGCGCGGGTCAGCGCTGGGCAGGGAAGCGGTTTTTCTCCAGTTTTTAGGGAGTGAGTTGGCATTTATTCACGTCAGGGGCACCAGATGTTGTTGTTTGTTTCGCTGGGGGCCACCTTTCCGGTCCTCAGTAGCTTTCCCCAGAGTCCTGGCCAGCCTAATTTGGTGAAGGCTATTCCAAACCCCTGGGTTTCTTAAGCTCTGTTCCAGGTTCAGCGGTGGCAGCTGCTGTAAGGTTAATAGACGGACGGGTCACGTAGCCTTTTAAAATAATTAACTTTTAATCCTCACAGAGGAGAACGAAGTACAAACCACGAAGGAAAATGGCGAAATGACCCCGGCTCCTCCCTCACCCCAGCCGCTTATCCCTTCAGTCAGGGAGAAGAGCCAGTCGCTGGTGGGGGAATAGTCACCTGGCCAGCAGAGCCACCAGGGGAGGAGCAGAGACAAACATGGACTCTGGGGAACTTGAGACCTCCAGTCTGATGCATATTTATCAGCTTTATGCATAGACATCAGCTAACCTGGGACAAACCTCGAGTGCTGCAGGTAAAAACCCCCTTTGCTCTTCAGATGCTGGCACTGCTACACTGTCACTGATCCCCAGAGAAAAGAGATCAGTGCCTGCCCCTCCCCTTCTCCTCACAAGGAAGTTGCAGACTGTGAGGTCTCCCCCCAGTTTCTTCTTCAGGTTGAACAGTGCCTTTAAACTCTCTTCATATGGCTTCCCCTCAATATCCTTCACCACCTTTGTAGCCCTCCTTTGGACACCCTCTAATAGCATAATCTCTTTCTTATATTATGGTGTCCAAAACTACACATAGAACTCAAGGTGAGGCCATACCACTGCAGAGCAGAGTGGGAGAATCTCCTGTTTAGACTGATGATACTTTGTCTGATGCACCCCAAGACACAACTGGCCCTCCTGGGTGCCAGGGCACTGCTGATTCATATGCAACTTGCCATCAGCCAGGATCCCCAGGTCCCTTTCCACAACACTGATTTCCAGTGTCTCCTTCCCAAGTCTATATATACATCCAGGATTGTCCCACTCCAGGACCAGAATCCGGCACTTTCCCCTGTTAAACTTCATATGGTTGGTGATTGCCCAGGAGTACAATGGATCTGAATCTAGAGCACATTGACATGTATTATCCCAAATCGGGTGTTCTTCCTAGCAGACAATTTTGAATACCTTGCCATTTGGTCCAAATCAGAAAGAAACTAAAAATTATTTGAGAGGATACTTCTGCCTCACTTAGTCTCCCCCTTAGAATCATAGAATCATCAAAGCTGAAAAAGAACTTTAAGATCATCAAGTCCAACCATCAGCCTAGCAATACCACTGTTATCCCTAAGTCACTAAACCCCTAAACCATAACACTCAGCACCAGATCCAGACATCTCTTAAACACTTCCAGGCATGGTGACTTCACCACCTCCCAGGGCAACCTGTTCCAAAGCCCAACCACCCTAACAGTGATTTTTTATTTTCTAGTATCTAATTGTCATGGTTTAGGAATGGTATTCTCCAATTCAGAGTTCCCACTGAAACCACTCCAGACAATGCACTGCTTGATCACTTCTGCCTCTCGTCCCTCTGCCCTTCAGTGGTTTGGAGCAGAGAATTGGAGGCACAATATGTAAAGATCATGGGTTGAAATAAGAACAATTTATTTGAAACAGCAGTGAGATAACAAAATGAACAGTAACAGCAGCCATACTAAAGGTAAGAGCGTACAAGTAAAGAAATGTTACTGCTTACCCAGTGGAAATCCCTGACCAATCTCTCTGCCACAGTACCTCACTCTGGAAGGGATCCTGGATCCTCTGTCCGTGGAAAATGATCTGAGGTGGTATTGAATAACCTCCGAGTTCTGGCCATGCCCCCTCCTGGCTACAGCAAAAATTAACCCTGTCCTGGCCAGCACCAGGACACAAATCTGAATCTCCCTGTCTGGGTTTAGGGTCATTTTCTCCAGTTGTCTCACTGCAGGCATGGTAGAAGAGTCTGGCCTCCATCTCACCTACAACCTTCTTTCAGGCAGTTGGAAAGCTTTGATCCTGTTTCTTGGGATATTTCTGACAGCAAATTCAGAGACATCTACATATCTGCAGCATGAAGTTGTCAAAATAAATACAATAAATTTGGGCCTTTTGGTGGAGGTTTTTAATTCCTGTGTTGCTCATTGTTGCTGATTCGGGGGCAGTTTGCAATAGTGAATATAGTGGTTGACACCAGCATAAATACTGTAATAACAGTGAATACTGTTGCTGCATGGTTTAGGTTTTACTTTCTTAGCAGCAGAATATGAGGGGTAATGTTTTTGAAATTGAAAGTTTTAAGAACTTACCTCTTCAAAAACACTTTTAAGTGATATTGCCAAAAGTGTAGGTTTGTTTCCTTTGTTTTGTATTTTCCTGGCTGAATTGTACTATTCTCTGTAGTGGTCAAATCCTATAAAGAAGCACCAAAACCAAAAAGCTGAAACTTTGGTCAAGTTTCTCTTTGTCCAAGTCCAAGAATCCTCTCTGAAGAAAAGATGAAATAAATGTTTCTAGCACACTCCTGACAGAGGTGTAGAGCACAACTGGTCTGCCTAACATGAATTTTAAAATGCTTACTCCCTCACTGCTTGTTCTCTTATTATTAAAATAAACAAGATAATTTTTAAAAGAAGATTGACTTTAAAAGGAAAGAGCAGTAGCTTCTTTTGATCATTTGGATGGGTTATCCATTGTAAAGTACAACTCATGCTAAAATGCCCTGGCCTGATCTAGAGGAAGAAAATTCCCTCATGGGAAGTAAGTGACAGATCAGGCCCAAAGGTGAGTGATGTGGCTCTTTCCACGCATTTTCTGAATGTGTTTCTGCTGAAAAAACAGTAATTTTCCTTTTGTTAAAAGTTGAATACTGAAACCCTGGCAAACTGTGGTTTTGCATTCATTGTAACAACTTTTATGTGAGGGTATGGGAAGAGAAAGTAAAATTTCAGCTAATAAAAATCCACAAAGAACTTATTTCCTTTTAATGCACATTCAGAATAGCAAAAAAAATAAGAGATAAAAGCATTTGAGCAGTAATAAGCATTAACAAAATGTACAAGCTGCAAGACTTTGCAGAAATGTTATTTTTAACTGAATTTTCTTCTTGTAAGTGCTTGAAATCTAATTCAGATGTCACTGAATATCTGGTTTTTGCTAAATGCCTGAATAAATGTAATAGCGTTCAAAAAATGTTATTCTGTTTACATATAACACCTTATGCTACAGCAAACAGTGCAATATAGAAGAAATTTAGTTTCTGTTTTTCTAAGATACAAATAATGCTTACAGAATAAGCACAGCAGAATTGTGTTTATCCTTGGATAATTTATCCAAGCATACAGTTACGTGGTTTCAATTGTAAAATGTGTTCTCCTTAGAAAATATAACCCATTATGAAAGTTCTACAGTAAAGATTTTTTTTCTTAAACATTCTATTTAAAGCAGAGATAAAACAGAGTTGAGAATATTCAAGCTATTTAACAAGTGTTTTAAACATAACAATCATGTTTTCTAATTAATTCTAAGCAGCATATGTGGTAATGTAATCATTAATAAACAGCAATCCTTTGCATGAAATAAAATATGTTCTTTAAATTTTTGAAATAACCAAATAAAATTCCAATTTATCATACCTTGAAATAAAGAGAACTGATAAATGACTATGTTTATTTCTGCATGTCTGAGTAATCCTTCTAGCATGAAGCCATAACCTAGTCTTTTCTGGGAAAAATAAATAAATAAATATTTGAAATTTTGTATAAGGAAAAGAAAGAAAATTGACTAAGTCCTTTTTCTTAAGGGTTTTGAACAGTTCCGAGTTTAAAATAAATGACAAAACACACCAAAAAAAATCTCAGTACCAGCAATAGCAAGATGGAACACTATTTATTTTCTATTTCATATTGACATGCTGTATAAAGTTTCTGGGGAAGAAAGGGTAAAAAGCCTGTTAAAATCCACTTTTGGCTTTGCTAACAAGCATGCAGTATTTGTAGAAGCTATCCATACAGCTGTGTGAGTGCATTACCCAGCTGACCCATACTTTAAACACTGAGCTTGTAACATTGTAGGAGTGGACTTGGTATTGCACTATTAACACTGAATATATTAGGGATCAAATACAAGGTGAAAGATGACAGTGGCCTCCCTCTGACCCACACCAAGTGCTGGATTATTTAAAGGAGTCCTGTTTCTGGCACTTCTCAGGAGAAAATACAATTTTTTTTTTCAATTACTTATTGTGCTATTTGGTCTGTTAAATCCTACACAGAAATAGAGTGACAGCCTGGTTTAGTTGGCCTGTAATTTCAGAAAAGTTTAATAATTCACCTCAAGGATGAGATGCTGAAGGTTTTGTCTGACCTCCAAGAAGAAATGGGAGGACTTACAGGGGGAGAGGTCAGTTGAAAAGCCTATAGACTAGATAGGTTTGGGAAGAAGAAGGAAGTTCGGATCTAATTTTCAGGGTAAAATATCTAGAAGAACATTTACGGAAGCTGTATTTGGAGCTTATTTGTAATGTACCATAATGTCACCAACAATACATAATCCAACAGTAATTTATTCCTTTTATGTATGTGGTTATGTTTGCCTCAAGAAAGATCATTAAAAAGATTGATTTTCTAGAAAAAACAAAAGGTATTGATGCCTTGAAGTGGTTACCTGAAAAGAGGCTAGGCAAGATTAAGAGAATGAAAGTAGGTATTTATTTGAAGGGTATTTATTCAAAGGTACACCTTGGGATTGTAAAGCCTCAAGGGGCTCCACCCAAGATGGACCCTGGGTCATGGGTTCTTCACATTTTTATAAATTTGGTCCATTTGCATATCAGGGTTAATTTTCCAGTTATAATTTCTGTTAATGATGTAATTACCCAAACTTTGCTCCTCCTCTCAAGGCTTCAGTTTACACATTTTGGGGCCTGGGACAATCAAGATGTCCTTGAAGTGCAAACCTAGAGAGGGTTTGTTATGTCTAACCAGCATGAGAGAACAGTAGTTAACAAGCCACATGAAACTTCAGAGTTACACACTAGGTAGTACAGGATTTGAAAAATATAAAAGTTAAAACCTAAGGCATCAGTATAACTTCTGCAGTGGTAGACAAAACACTACTAGTTAATGTTTTTATTTTTTTCTGATGTGATTAAGAAAGTGAGAAGCATAAAGTTTCTATCTACTGTTTTACAGATAACAAAACTTGTCTCACCCCAGTTTTGTTGCTTTCAAGTGACTTTGAGGAATATGAGTATCTCAGTATTAGTTAATATCCTATTTATAAATTCTTGAACATTCAAAGTCGTTATTCCAAAGACATGTAGGCATTTAGTCTAATGTGACTCACAGTGAGTAAAGGTAAGTACATTCATTTCAGTGAGTTAGAAAAGTTTACTTTCTGACAGTAATGGCTCAGTGAACTCCTTCAGAGAATGAAGAAAAATGTTTTTCATAGAAACAGAATGGTTTTTGTTTGAAGGGACCTTAAACACCATCTAGTTTCAACTCCCTCCACCATGGACCTATGGGCAGTGACACCTTCCACTAGACCAGGTTGCTCAAATCCCCATCCAACTTGGCCTTGAACCCTTCCCGTGATGGAGCATCCACAACTTCTCTGGGCAGCCAGTGTCTCAGCATCCTTACAGTTGGGAATAGAACAGAAAGTATATTTCCTCCTAATGTCTAATCTAAATCTACCCTTTTTCAGATTAAAGCCATTCCCTCTTGTCCTATCCATTTCCTTGTAAAAAGTCCCCTTCCCGCTTTCCTGTAGGCACCCTTTAGGCACTGGAAAGCTACTGTTTATCTCACTGCTTCCTCTCAAAGACCTCATTCTATAAGAATACCTAAGAGAAATTTAATATTTTTTAGGTCTTCCAGGCTAGTCTCTTTAAAGCCTCTTTGCAACTTACTAGAATTGGGTTCGTGTGGTCTTATTGGTGTTTGTCCTGTTCTTTATTAAGAATCAAAACCATGCTAGTTCATTTTGGCTCCCTAAAAAACTTCTAAATTGCAGTAGCAATTAAATTGCATTAAATTAAATTGCAATTAAATTGCAATTAAATTGCAATTAAATTAAATTAAATTGCTACTGCTAATTGCAGTAGCAGTGAAACTATTGCAATGTGAATTTAGCCTTGAGAGACAAAAATTTTCAGGAAAAAAATCTGCTTATTCTGCAGATTTGGACCTAAGATGTAAATAACTATCACTACTTTTAAGTGAATGTTTCATCAAAATGCACTTTTAATCCCAGAATTTTATTCTTAGTTGGTATCAGTTGGATTGATGTCACTGAGCTTAGTGTTCTGTGAAATGAAATAAATAGACATGAATGTTACAGAAAATTTAGTCCATCAAAATATGTCAGTATTATGAAAAATGAGAATAAGAGTTGGTAAATGATGCCTTCAGAAAAACTTCACTAATATATTTGAAACCTGTCCTTTGGAAGAAAAACTTTTCACCATAAACCACAAATGTTTTCCTATATGTGAACAGTGTTATTACAATATAGTAGTTCTTTGTCACAGAAAATATCAATTAAAGAACTTAAGTACTTTCCCTCCAACTTGGTTTTTGATATGGAAACAGTTTCATTGAGTTCAGTAGCACCAGATATTACCCTTCCAGGAAAAAAACAGTAGTCACTTCTAACCGCCATTACCTGGTTTCTCTCAACTACCCAGATTTTCAGATGCCTATGTAATGCATGTATTGAAGGAAACCAGACACCCTCAAAATCATAACTGTAGTTCTGGTTTTCCACTGATTTAAACTGTAACACTAATGGTGCTGAAGGAAGAAGTTGCCTAGTTTTCTAGGGCCTCACCATCTTCCATCTAACTCTAATTCTTCAGCAATGCACACTATCAGAGGTACCATCCTAGCCTCATGTTTATCATGTAAGTGTTATTTTGTGTAATTTCCTTTTTAGAGGCAATTGAAATTTTACAATTACTATACAGTTGTTAAAACCTTGATTCTCTTTAATTGAGAATGTATTAATTTCTATAGCTGTAATGAAAAATAGTTTAATAAGTGGCAATATAAAAATGTTAATGATGTGAGAAGTTTCTTGGTCTAGTTCTGGTATCTAGTGAGAAATGTCTCTACATCGCATAGAGTCAATATTCAGTCTTTTCAAGTATTGTCTGTGACTGTTTATTGTGAGTAATACTGTGTCCCATATTTTGGAAAAAATCCAAAAGTTACTGAACTGCAGCAATTTCTTATATCTTAGTAAATTTTTTACCTCTAGTAAACTAGTGATAATTCCACTTAAATTTTGCAAATTGATAAAATGGAAGGATTCTTTCTTGTAGTGGATTCTCTGTTGCCAGACTAAACAACCAAACTAGTGGTCTGATATGTGTTGTGGCAGTAACTGATGTTAGGTGTAAGAAATGTGACGCAGTGGGAAATATGGACTGCAATTCACAAGAGACTTTCCCACATCTGAACAAACAGTTGACTTCCGCTTTGAAGCAAGTTTCGTTTTGACTAATGAAACTGTGACTACAGGGATAAATCTGAAGATTAATGCCTAGTCCTCTTTTAAAATGCAGCTAAGCTCTTTACATGAGCTGGGAACTAAAAATACCAGACTTTTGACATTTTATTTGCCAGCACAGCCTAAGCCTAATGCTAATAAACATCACTTTAGCTGTCTGCTGAGGACTGCAGGCTTGCAGGCTCATCACTTCATCTATGACATGTCCTGGCAGAACTGTCATTACCCCAGCAGAGACCAAGTTAACCACCTTTATAGGATTTACACTAAACAGCATTTACGTTGTGTGGCTATCCATTAAGCTATGCCATGATCAGCAGAGTGCATGAGACCTTGAGAAGTCTGTCAAGAAAAATATCTCTAGCTGGGGATGAGCTCCAGAAACCTGGGAGCATGGGATGGTGTTGAGGGAAAATGTGCTTACAAATACTGGGTCCAAATAAAAATATGTTGCTCGTTATCTGAGAAATGAGAATTTTATCCAATTATTCTGCATGTACAAAATGGGTATTTACTTAATCAGAATTTCAGAGAGAAAAGATACCTGGCTAGTCCAGTGTCCTTCTCTATGGTTCCCTTTTCTAACAGGAAAAACAATGACTCGGCTGGGTTTTTTTCCAGATACAACAGCAAAATAATCCTTATTCCTTTTGGTTGCACAGTGATGTGTTACTAATAACAAGACTGAGAACCACAAGAATCTGGGAGCTCCTGCTTCCCTAAAATGGAAAATTCTTGAAGAGAATGTATTTCCTTCAAGTGAGCAGGCTGGGTTTATAAACACCTCCCAGGGAAGGAGAGAAAAAATAATTGTCTTTATTTACTGAACTTTTAAAAGGATCTTCTGAACCCCTGCACTCCATACATGATATATACATTATGTAGAGCCAGCAGTCCTTCCACTCAGGGTGCAGGCTACTTGCCTGATCCTGACTTCAAACACAAGTCTTCCAAGATGCTTTCCCACTATGTAGTTGCATAGCTAGCTATTCTTGTGAATTTTCCTTTTATATTTCCAGGAAAGGACATGGAGAAAAAAAATCTGGAGTTACCGCCTTGTATCCTAGTAGATAGTATAATTTCATAAGCTGTATGCATGCAAGAATGTTTGGGTGTTTTTTAATTTCTCTGTTTATGCCAAGGTAGCTTAATGTTGGCATCTCAATGTTTAGAACTAAAAGATAATGTTCAAATTGTACTCAGAAGTCAGACAAATGAACAAAATAATTAAAAGACATTTGAATACCTTGAGTTTTACAGAAGGATATTATGGCATAGTATTAAATATTTTAGTATGGAAATAATTTTGCTACTGACATTGAATTATTATAAATAATTGAATTCACATCAATGGAGGAGATTTGACTATTTTTTTTTCCCTCAGGAAAAGCAAATCTGACCCAACCGATATGTGTTTCTTGTAAAATTTATATTCTTTCCTCTCTCACAAGAAAAAATGCATTGCAGATTGCATCAGCTTTTTTTTTTATTCCCACAGGCACAACAGCTAACAGACCTGGAGCAAAAACTAGCAGTTGCAAAAGACGAATTGGAAAAAGCATCCCTTAATAAAGTAAGAAGTGTAATGTAATGTAAGCATGTTTACCTCTATCAGCTGTCAATGTTTTGGTGTAATTTAACAAAAACAAATGAAACCTTGCAGTAATTTAGATGCATACTAAGTTGCACCTAAGTTGTACCTGGGAGTCATGCTACTGGAATCAGTGGAACTAATTACAGCATTTGAAGTTAAGTACATCTGCAAAGTTATTTAAGAAGAGGATGGTAAAACTAGGAAAAAACAACAGCTCAAAAAATTTTACTCTGATTTTTCATGGATTTAGATACTTATTGTACTATAGTTTGTCATAACAGTAGACTTAGTGTCTCTCATAAGTTTATTTACACTAGAGCACTTTTCTATTTCCCACCATGGACCCTTAGAATGCTCACAAATTTTGCATTATCAGACCCCAAATATCAAGAATGGTGTGGCCAGCAGTGCTAGGAAAGTGATTGTTCCCATTTACTCAGAACTGGTAAGGCCACACCTCATATACAGTGTTCAGTTTTGGGCCACTCACTTCAAAACTGACATTTTAGGTGCTGGAGCAAGTTCAGAGAAGGGCCACAAAGCTGGTGCAGGGTCTTGAAAACATCTTCTGAGGAACTTCCGAGGAAACTAGCGTTGTTTAGTCTGAAGAAGAGGAAGCTCATGCTCATTGCTCTCTACAACTGTCTGATAGGAAACCATAGTGAGGCAGGAGTTGGTTTCTTCTGCCATGTCTCCAGTGAAAGGATGAGAGCAAATTACAGTAAGTTGTGCCATGGGAGGTTTAGATTAGCAATTAGACATTTTATTTTCACTGCAGAAGTGGTTAGGCTTTAGAATAAGCTGCACCAGAAGGTGGTGGAGGCACTATCTCTAGAAGCGTTAAAGAGGCATCTGGATGGGGCAGTTAGGTTTAGGGATGATTATAATGGTGCTGTGTTGACAGATGGTCTTGAAGGTCTCTTCCAGCCTTGATGATTCTATGATTCTGTGGATCTAACCATGTGATAGTAATATAAATGGATTGGGGAAATATGAAGACATACATCCTGTGTGGGCAGTATTTTGGCCCGTAAGCAGCCTATTTTGACCATAGCCATATCTATGCAGGATTATAGAGAACTTTGTCATTGCATCCCTGGTTCCAATCGTGTTTCCTTTAGCTGTGCTTTCATGCTCTCCATTTATAGATCTCCTATCAGCAAAGTCAATATTGAATTATGCTATCCACAAGATGAAAACAAATCTTCTTGTTCTTCTTTTACCTTTGGAATGGCAAAATTGGAATGACTACAGCCAAGGCATAATGAGCACTGGATGGCAGGACTGAGAGATGAGAGGATGAGAAATTATCTGGAGAAATTTCTGTATGCGAGGAGAGTGATTTCACATTGGTGTGATCTGCAGGAAGCACTAGGGCTAGATTGACTGAGTCCATACCATCATGCAAAATTAGGCAGTCTGCTACCTCTGCCAATTTGACTATAACAAATGGTGATTTATGCTGTCTGTGCAATCACTCCTTGAAAAGTTAGGATTAAAGACATGTTAGATGAAAAGAAGTATGCTAGTATCTTCTGCTGTCAATTAGAAATTAAAGAGTCCTGAGTCAAATGGATAAAGTAATCCTTTTCTTTTTCCTCTGCCTTTAGTTCAGAGACATATCATCTGACTGCACACATCTTAAGGAAAAGTCATTCCATTTTCTCTGTTTGCAAGCAAACCAAATTCCATTCTGTGGGAAACTGAAATATTAATGGTTAATGACTCAAAACAATAGGCTGTTTGGGCCATCAGCAGGGTGTTTTCCTGGGGCTGGGTTTGCGCCCCCAGGCAGAGGAAGGGAGGAGAGTTTGACACTGTTGGAGCTGCCCAGGGCAGTACAGCATCCAGCCGCACAGGTTCTTGGTGTGAGCTGCAGCAGGCAGGGGTCAGCTGCAGCAAGCAGGGAAAACTGTCTCCTTCATAAGGAGCGAGCCCCAAACAAAGATGATGTAAAGGCATTGGCAGAGGCAAAGGACAAGAGAGGGGTCTTTGTGTAGGTTCCAGATGGCTTATTGCAGATAGAGGGTGCAAGGACAAACACAAGGCAGTGAGGGAGAACACAGTATTTTATATGGGAGTGAACAAAGGGAAACAGTCAATGGGGATCGACTGAGGAGGAGGGGACAATAGGGGAACAGCCAATGGGGATAACTTAGGGGAGTGAGTTACATGAACCAACCAATAGGGCATCGAAGAAGGGAGAACTTCCCAGAACAAATACATAAGCAACTAGGGGAGATGTATAAACATGAACTTATACATAAAACTGGGTGAACTCCCAAACCAATAAACATGTAAATTAAGAATCCCTAGGAACATGGGAACTCCCTGTAACCAAGGGGGGAGGATTAGACCCTGGTTCTGCAGGCCTGTCACCTGTCCTCTGAATGTTCTGCTGCTGTGGCCACCAGCTCATGCACCGCAACAAGAGTTTTTGGGTACGTGATAAGCAAAACTTCAGATCCACATAAGACAGAGACAGTGAGCACCCACTACCAGAGACTACAAGCTGGGCTTTAGGCTAGATAAGGCTGACAAGAAGCAGACCCTGCAGAAGTGGGATAGTGCTTTTTATCATGCCAATGTCCTCCCTTGTTGCAGTGAGACAGATCACCAGAGATTTATCCCAGTGATCTGATTTTAGTATTCAAGGAGCCACAGATCGAAAGCACCCCCCACGGGGAGGGTTGGGGGAGGGGGTCCTCCAGTTTCTAGATTTTCCCCCTGATTGACTGATGCTTATTCGTAAGGCTAGTTGACTGTGCATCAGATCTGGGGGTTCTCAGGTTTCTCAAGTTCATAATTGAAGCGGTTTGCCTTTGTTCCTCTCCTGTTAGCTCTGTATTGGCCAAATGTCACTGGTCCATCATTCACTCATTGGCTCGTCTCCTCACCTCGCCCCCCCTAACCGAGGGCATAAGAAGCCCTGGCGAGAGACGAGCAGGGCCATTTTGCTGCTTGGTATAGATGCACTATGTTGTTCCTCTGTGAGGAAAAAAGTTTATAAACACCAGCTACAAGTGGTCTGTCCGTTCTAACCTGATAACAGCGAGGTACCGCCTGCCCAGAAATGTAGCTCCCGAGACTCAGAGGTCCGAGCCAGCCTATCCTCTAATTAGGCTGGCCAGAACCTCTATTGGAGCTACCAAGGCCAGAAGAAGGCACCCCGGAGAATCCGAGAAGTAACACTCCCTTACACATTTGGCTCAATTGTAAAGCTTCTCTCCCCCAGGAAGGTATTGGGACATCCACATTCACACAGGACATTCACATATAGGCTTGAGGGTGTTCATCCCTTCTGATGGGCTGTAAATGGCTACACTACATTGATGTGAGAGGCAACTGTCATATCTTAGAAGGTGTCATAAACCACCAAAGATGCCCAAAGTGTCCCCAGACTCATTTTTGGGGCCTTCCATCAGAGGACTGTGCATTATCCACAATGTTGCAACACTGTAAAACTCCTCCCACAGGGGGGGTACCCTGGGCATTCCCACATAAGCCTAAACATATATTAACCCGTTGAACTTTATGTTTCGTGGGCTTTCCCCCATCTCCAAGGAAACAAGACTGTGAACATCACTTTAACCAACAGACATCTAAATTGCAACAATCAAGTCTCATCACTGGATCCATTGGCGATGATATCTTCCTATTTTTATCCTTTCTTTCTTTCTTTCTTTCTTTCTTTCTTTCTTTCTTTCTTTCTTTCTTTCTTTCTTTTTCTTTTTTCTTTCTTTCTTTTTCCTTTTTTCTTCTCTTTCTTTCTTTCTCTCCCTTAGACATTTTCTTAAGTCTAATTTGTATACTTTTATATTGCTATGTTACTATGGTAACAACCAAAACAGTTAAATACTTGTTTTCCATTGCAAGCAAATAGTTCTAAAATAAAACATAAATACATACATATATGTATATAAAAACCACAAATAATTCAGTGCTTTTTCGTTCTAATCTGTCCCAAGGTATCTATTAACAATTATCTGAGTTATCCTTGCCTTAATAACACGTTGCATCTCTTATTTCTTTAATTTTCCATGTTGTGCACTGCATTAATAGTGTTTTTGTGATTGTCTTTTATACTGCTATTGAAATATGCTCTACTAACTGGCTTTGCTTTTTAAGAAACACTCAGTTTTTTTCTGGTTAAGAGATACATTCCCTGCTTTCAGTTCGGGCGAAGTTTATCTGATGTAAAATGGAGTATTTGTCATGTTCTCAAAAATATTTGCTAAGAAAACAAACTAAAATGTGCTGTGTGCCATTACTTAGGATTAATATGACTGTGAAGTACATTTATATTTTCTACGTAATATTTCACATACTTAGTATGTAGTGTGTAATGTTATATACATGTTTTCCACCATCTTTTGCCATGGTATACCTTGATTTATGTACCTTTAAAAAAATCTTTGATGATTGAAATGTGCTGATGTATTCTGTATTTACAGGTGCATTTTTAAGTAAAAAAAAATAAAAGCCAGGAGTTTTTTAATGCCAAATACTGCTAACTCCCCTTGAAAGGAGTGTAAGAAGTTACCTCAATAGCTAACACTTGACATTTGTCTTGCTTTGATGAAACAAAGATTTAAAATATTATTTCCTTGCTGCTGTAGTTATCTCATTGTTCTTGCTCTCCCAGCTTATTTCAATTGCAGACTTCTATTTCCATTAATATATCTGTCTGTTTTTCTGGGAGTAAAATACATATGTTCTAACATGAGTTGCAAGCACCTCATCACTTAAAAGTTTTATTTTGGCTTAATAGACAGTAGTGGATCTGGTCAAACATATCCTTAACTGTTAAAAAGACCTATGGTTTCTTTACTGTACTGCAAAAGTATAATATGCTTATAAGGGAAGCCATCTTTGTTGGATTAAAATCAATCTATAGCATGAAAAATACCAATTATTTGAAACGTTATAAACAAAACTCCATGCAAAGTCTGTTTCTTGCAATACTTATGACTTCTCTGTAGATATTATACATAAAAGGTTGAACACGGTATGATATTTTGTAAATTGTATTTTTCTTTTCAGAAAAAAATTATATTTAAGTATTAGTTGCAATAGTCATTGTGGATAAAACTGCATGAAGGGATGGGAAGGGAGTGCAGTGACTTCCTAGGCAGTTTGGTGTGTAATGCACAGTAACCTAATCATATGAAAATACTGCTTGAGACAGACTTAATTCCTTCAATCAGTAAGAAAAAGCAGCAGCTACTCATAAGTGTTTGGTTTAACATAGATAGAGAAAGTAAGCAGTAGTGTTAATCATAGCACATCTTAGAGAAGTGATGGTGTCTTATTTTCCCCAGGAGTCACAGCTGAAAGCTCTGAAGGAGACTGTGCAGCTTTGCCTGTCTTCCGTTCTGCGCAATCAGCCTCCTGCTATGAATCTAATACCTTCAAAACCAGCTGAGAAACTGACTTCCTCAAATACAAAGGACTTCAAAGTTCCATTTCAAGTGACAAGCACCAAGGTATGATTTTTCTCTTGGGTATGTTTTTTTTTAACATCTTTGAAAGTTTGTCCTAGAAGAGCATTAAACCAAAACTAGAGAGGATTTCAAATTCATTGGAAGATTAGGATGAATTTTGAGGATAATTCTAAGACTGTTTCTGATGTCAATAAATTGGGGTTTTAGTTGGGAAGCAGCTACTTTTTTTGCTGAGTAACAAAATTCTTTCTATCACTTGGTAAATGGATGAAGTCTGCACAACAAATCTACAATGAAGATTTAAAATAGAGGAGGGTACTAATTTATAGGATCATTTACCTGTCAGACACTGATAGTGAGTTTGTAGTAATACAGCACTGAACAATAATATGGGGCTTATCATGGTTTCTTTCAGTGGAAAAAACTTTCTGTTTCCAGAAGTGCTTGAATAAGTTGAACTGCCTCCTTAATAGGCAGTTCTCACATTTCTCACATTTGGCATATGCCATGAAAATGCCTGAAAGAATAATGGTCTGCAAACCTCTTGTTCCACACTTTCACACCTCATTGTTGAAAATCTGTGTATTATCAGTGATTATAAAACTAATGAAATCTGTTACTGTGAATCAAGTTGTTAAGAATCATAATCAGTCACCCTCTGCACTTGAGCTGGTTTTTTATGATTATGCGCTCTCTTATATATCTTCTCCTTGGCTTCTTTTTCCTTTGACAAACATCAAGTAACTCTTAACTATGGATATGTAGTTCTCTTTTTCCTTATTATTAGATTTGCA
The DNA here is from genome assembly GCA_013399225.1 of Rhipidura dahli. NCBI lineage: Eukaryota > Metazoa > Chordata > Aves > Passeriformes > Rhipiduridae > Rhipidura > Rhipidura dahli. The sequence goes on along the minus strand of VXAC01005220.1, from coordinate 26,060 downwards.
AAAATATGTTGATACAGCAGGCTAGTATTTTGGGGGAATATAAATGTATGTGATTAATTAAATATGTCATCATGCATAAATGTGGGAACTTAGGATGTGCAGCACTTACACATCTTGTTGTGTCTGATAAATAGCGGTTTCACCATCAGGCAACAAATGATAATTGGTCTTGTAAATATTTTTAAGATATTCTCATCCAGCCTAAAACTTGCACTCCAAAATGTCAAACTTACTTTAAATCCATGGAAGGATAAATCATACAGTGTAGGGTAGCTGTACCACTTGGGGACAGTTATCTCTGGGATTGGGGTGCTTCATTGTCACTGTGCAAGATGGACGCATAGGAAAAACCACACAAATCCGAGTTAGTAGAAAGTGGCATATGAGCCAAACTTTACTAACTTTTCCAGGGTTTTTATAAGGTAGTTTGCAAAGTGTATTAAGTGTCACAAAGTAACTGGTTCTTTGGGCCAGCCACCCCCCAAGGGGCTGACCCAAGACCCTGCACATAGCAGACAGTTGTTTTTCTAACCATAATCATCACTATCTGAGAAAAACAACCTGCAGGTGCAAGAAGTTTACAAAACTGTAAAATTGTTTAGGTTAGCATGTAGGGGAAAGACAGGGTTCTCACAGAACAGCAGAGAGCTGAAAATTTCTCCTGATACAAGCTCTGTCAGCACCACCACTTGGTCATAAAAAAAAATTTCCAAACGAGTAGGTATATTGTATATTTGTATTCATTATTGGTAACCGTAACACCTGAGAGCTTGTTAGAGATATTTAGCACAAGAACCTGGTGTAGAAAGAATAACTAGAAAAGCAAGTTGACGAATTTCTTGAAAATAAATTACTTGGTCATTTTGTTTTTTCTAGAGAATGTGATGTTGAATTACTCCAAACTGAGCCTAGAGACACTTCAGAGACAAAGTCAGAGAAGAGGGTATTTGCTTTATTCAGCGCACCGGCTGTGTGGGGGATCACTCCTCCTAACACACTCACACAGCACTCCACACAGCACAGTATAAAGTTACAGTCATGAATATTCATCATATTTCTTGAGATAGGAGTGGTTATACAAATTGCTTCTCGGAAGTCATTAATATCATTAGCAAACATGCCACTCAGGCACTGTGTAATCCTGGAGGTCGCATTGAGGAAGGCTCTGCGTCTTGCTCGGGGGTCTTTCTGATGAAGGCTTCCTCACTGGACTTTTCACCTTCCTCTCTGGAGCTGATTCAGCACTTTCTGTGCTGGTTTCAACAGATTCTGTTCCTCTTATCTTGACAAGGTGCATTCTGTTTCTCTTATCTTGACAAGGCTGAGGCGTTTCCTGCTTCTTAGGCTTGTGATTAACATTTGCTGATTCTTAAGAGTTAATTAATGCTTACATGAGTTAACCCCTCTCAATATGAAAAATTATAAAATGTGTGCAAAGCAGTGCATTATAAGTGCCTGAATCAGTGCAAAATAAAGTTGCTGTTCTGCATAGTTCATTAATCTGGAACATTGTATAGTAATGGGAAATTACTGCATTTAAATCATAGAAAAAGTTATCTTAAAGTGATCAAAAGCAGTATAAGTCTGAGGTCTGTTTTTTTGACATGTCCTACATAAGTTAATATTTGCAATGTACAAGAATGTAAAATACAGAATTTACCATGTAAATTGGCACTAATATTTCAATTCAAAGCCATTTTGCCTGTCATGTACCTGTCAATACTTAACACTGATGCCGAAAGTATTGACAAATGGGTTTAGGGATCTGTGCATACCAAGTTCAAGGACACAAATAAAATCAAGCATCATCAGAAGGCAGATCGTTAATCCTGAAGCGTGAGGTTTTACAATTACTTTTATTGTATAGTTTCTTCTGCACTGTAATGTCACAACAATAACTATTCTATGTTCTGCCAGTGGAAAATGCTTCCAAACTAGTTGAGAGTTGGATTTCTCTTCTGTCATAGTACTTTTCTTGTCTCATTCCCATTACAGAGGTGATGATGAAAGAGAAAAATGAAGACAAAAGAAGACTGAAGCACTGCTTTCCTTTTTATTCTCCAGATGAATGCCTAAGGACCTGGATACTTAAAGAGTGTAGTTTATAAATGGAAATCATAACATAGACTAGGCTGCCAGCCATAGGAAGTGTGGGTTGATGTTATCAGAGAATTGGAGCACTGCTTCTGAAGACCTAGTGAGGCATTTTCTGCACTTACTGTGTCTTGGTATGACAGAAAAACTCTGTGAATTTATACAGAGCAAGTAGAGAGATTGCATTCTTACTCTGTTTCTACTAATTCCTTTTTCTGAAGAAGGTTAACAATATACCTTATAAAAAACCAAAAATTGTAATAGTATCTTTGGCTGTGCTGTGTAAAAATACCTGTGCTCCAACTGCAAGAAAATGAGCTTTAGTGGCACTGTGGGAAATTAATGGCAAACCAAAATCAAAAGTGAAACAGAAAAAAATTATATTTCCAGTACCAAGGCTGAATACAAAAATCATGGGGAACACAGTGATACCAGAATAATAGGGGCTAGCTTGTTCTGTAGTGTTTATTTCCTAATGCGAAAACACTGTTCTGTGTGTTCCCCAAATTAACTCCTTCTTTATATACGCCCAGCATGTTTTGTGTATTTTGTGAACTGCACTATTCTAAGAGTGGAAATACACATGAATTTCAAAGTGTAAACAATAGCACCCATTTCCATACTGTACACAGCATAGGTTGAAAGACAACCTATCAATGCCACATCAGTGTCCTTGTCTCAATGGAGAAAATACAGGCTGAATGGAATGAGAACTATCCTTCTGTAGAAATGCACAGTACAGACTGAAAGGGCAACTACCACTCCATTGTGAAAAGATTTAAAGATCTTACAAGAAAATGAATCACTTTTGTGATTAAAAACTTTTGCAAGGAGTAATTTCCTGTGCCTCACATATATTGTGAATATTGTGGACTCCAGAATATATTACTGAATACAAAAATTCAGAAAAGTTAAAGTACTGTTGGCCATCCTCCCTTTCTTTGGAAATAAGTACTTCTCTCATTTCCCATCTAAGTAAGCTTGGGGAACTTTATATCTTTCTTTGGACTAAAAATGTGTTCTTGTAGGAGCAAAGAGAAGAGCTTGTGAGACTTTTCAAAGAAAGTACAAGTCTGGAATTTCATCAAGACCAAGACTCCTAAGAGTATTTTGAAATGGCTGTGTAGAAAGTTAAGAGGCTGAGTTTACTGGTTTGGTACAGAAATAATGTATTTAGGTAAAACTTAATCTCAGTTATTCTGAGTGCATAAATACTGAATATCTACTACAAACACAGAGCAACACTGCTGAAAAAATAAGATGATGGCATTGTCATGATTCTTAGCTTCTTCTCTAATTTAATTGGACGGGAGGTTGAAGTTGTTTTTGTATAAAGGATATAGGATTTAACTAGGAAGACAGACTATTTTTAGGCTCTAGTTCTTATTAATTTAATATACAAATGTAAAAATTATTGATAGAAACATTTATATTAAATAATAATAATGCAATAGTTAATTATTTGTACTAAATCATACAATGATCATATAACTCCTAATACTTCAGGGTATTTAATTATAAAATTGACTAAAATTTGAAAAAAGAAATACAGTTATATGTGTACATTTCTTCAAAATATACAAGTAGATTTTGAAGGAATGAAGAAATGTCTGGAATGTGTCATTTGGGCTCAATCCTTAAATGAAGATTCAACAAGGTTTTTATAGATCCTAGAAAACCAACAGAATTGTTGAAAATTGTTGATTTATGAAAAATTACCCAGCTGAAAGAGCCAAGATACAATTTATCGTAATATTCCATAATGAACTCTCTGACCACTGGACCAAAGTAATTGCAAACTCCTTGCTCAAGAACTTGTGAAAAATTTCTACTACAGTACTGGTCAACAGCTGGCTGAACATGAGCCAGCAGTGTGCCCAGGTGGCCAAGTAGGCCAATGGCACTTGGCCTTGTATCAGGAATAGTGTGGTCAGCAGGAGCAGGGAAGTCATTCTTCCCCTGTAATCAGCACTGGTGAGGCCACACCTTGAGTGCTGCTTCCAGTTCTGCATCCCCCAGTTTAGAAAGGACATTGAGATGCTTGAATGCATCCAGAGGAGAGCAGCAATGCTGGTGAAGGGCCTGGAACACAAGTCCATTGACGAATGGCTGAGAGAGCTGAGGTTGTTTAGACTGGAGGAAAGGAGGCTCAGGGGAGAGCTTATCATTCTCTACAACTCCCTGAAAGGAGGTTGTAGCCAGGTGGGGGTCCGTCTCTTCTTGCGGGCAACCGCTGGCAGAACCAGAGGACACTGTCTTAAGCTGCACTAGGGAAAGTTTAGGCTAGATATTAGGAAAAAAGTCTTCACCGAAAGTGATTTGAGCACTGGAATTGTCTGCCCAGAGAAGTGGTGGAGTCACTGTCCCTGGAGGTGTTTTAAAAAAGACTGGACATGGCACTCAGTGCCATGGTTTAGTTTATGAAGTGGTGTTAGGTCACAGGTTGGACTTGATGATCTCAAAGGTCTTCCCCAACCTAGTCAATTCTGTGGTTCTTTGATTCTGTAATTAGGGTTATTATTTGGAAATGCTTCTATGCTCACAGTTGCGGGTAAAAATAATGTGTAACCTCATAACTTTATCAGAAGGAAAACTTAAAGGGCACAAAATATTATATGTGAGGTTTTTATATTAGATATATAATATAAAAAACATACAGATATGGTGCTTGGGGACGTGGTTTAGTGGTGGACCTGGCAGTATTAGGTAATGGTTGGTCTTGACTATCTTGGAGGTCTTTTCCAACCTCACTTATCCTATGTTTCTGTCTATGGTCAGCTATAAGCAAACAGCAGAAGCATTGAGGGCAGTGTATAGATTTGTGCTCATTAGAGCCTTAAGAGTCAGCTTCTGGTACGTCAGAACTTTTCAACTTTTGTTGCTTCCAACTTTGATTCTGCCACAGTTGATATCACCAAGACCTGCAGTTTCAGTGACCTGTAGATCATTGTGTTCAACCAGGGGATTAGAAAACTGTCTTTAAAAAGAGAAGAAGGCAACTACTAAATGTAGACTCAGACACATTTTTTACTACATAGTAATAACTTGCAGTCATATAACCCTTTCCTAATGCATAAACGTTAGAAGAATAAAACGGCATTGAAAAAATGACACTATCCATTGTTTTAGGATTTAATTTCAAAGACTAAGGAATACATGTCTCCTACAATACTTACCATAGAAATTTCAGGTGAGTGTCTGTAAGGCTAATGGGTTAAGAATTTTGGTTTTAAATAGACAGAAGGAAATTTAATTGCAAAAGCATGACTAGCATGACTTACTTATTCATGTAAGTCTCTCTTATTCTGCTTTTCATAGCTGCCGTTGGACTAATAGAGTTTTATTCTCATTATGATCATCTAGATGGAAGTTACCGTCCTGTATTAATGTTAACGGTGGTTCACAAGGTTGTGGCAACTCTTGCTCATATTTTTTACTTCCAGAATTTTCGTTAGATTGAGTATGTTTTTGCTGTTGCCTTGTAAAAATTCCACAGAACTTTTTCTACAGCCCTTTTTCTTCTGTTTCTAATTTTTAAAAAAGTTTTATTACAGGATGGAAAAATGTTTAATATCAGAGATCATTAAATTGGAAGCTAAAGCTCTTTGGTTTTATTACTTTACAGAAGTCTTCATTATTAGTACATTATATTGTTAGTAAATTAGCTTTAGAGGATTTTTTTTTGACTGACTACAATCAAGGAAAATTGGAAAAAAGCACCTGGTATGTCTTATTTAGTATGTAACCCCCCCTAAAACAAAATCCTTTTCCTTCAAGTTTTAGTGACAGGATCTTTATCTTCATTTCTTTAACTGTTTGGCCTCACTCCTCTTTGTTGCAGAGTATAAGTAGCTGGAGTGGCCCATTACCCCAGGATTCAACTCTGAAATTAGCAATGTGCTAATGGGTTAAAGAAGTAACTGTTAACTGTTTATTGCTGCACTTTTTGGGACTGTTAACTGCAGATCATTTTGCCTGTAAATGAAGATCACTCCATAGCCTCCCTCCAAATATCCTTTTTTAACTAGCATCTTTACCTGTCAGATGTTTTTGATAAAGTCTCCCATAATCTAGACCATAATGTCTCAAAATACTGTGGATTACTGCTTGACAGTGGTTGAAGGGGTAAATGCATATCCAAAATTTAAACTTCTTAAGGAATGTTTTAAATAACATCAGTATCCAGATTGTAAGGTATGGTGAATGGTCTCACACGGAAACGTGGATTAGAATGGACAGCATATCCAATTTCCCTAATTTTGCTTTAGTTTAAAGCCAGGACCCCAAACTAGAGCAGCCTCAAGTTTGCTGTGATGCTCAGGAGATTTCTGGACAAGCTTATTTGTCTTTTTCTCTATCCGAAAGAAAGAGAAGACCCCTAAATTACTCTTCAGATGCCATTATTTTAGAGATATCTTTCCTCACCTACTCACATCGAATGATTATTTTTAATGTTTGTCTCTCATTTTTTGTCTGGTGACAGCAGAGATGATTGGTAAGATGTATGTTATTTCTAATTTTAGTTGAAGTTGCATTTAGCAGAAAACTATTAATACATTTTTCATCTTTTGACTTTCCTAGCTGATGTGTTTGTTACATGTTCGGTTAAAAAACGTGTATGTGAGCAATGGCAAGAAAACGGAATTTATGTGTCTTTGCAGTTGCACATTAGTAGCCCCATTTTAATTTTTTTTAACATTAGCAATTTTTTCTATGGATGTTCCGTGTAAAAGAAGACAGAAATTGTGCAGAGTAGCTAACGGGTCATTTTAAGTGGTTTACAAAATATAGTTTAATTTTAAAAGTACTCACAATGGAATTTTGCTACCCAAGGATATATTGAAGATTTATTTGAAAATTATTTATGCATGTATCCTTTATAAAATATGCATTATTAATCTTACAAAGTTTGCCTTAATATGTGTATAGGAAGCCAAGTGGGAAACATTAGAGAAAGTTAAAACTTCTTTTATGTTAAGACAGTTAAGGTCCTTTTATTTGATTTGAGCAAAGATGTGGTTTGGAAAATAGTCATAAAGAAAATATTCATCGGGCATTTTGGCCATTATTAGGAATTTTCTAGTAACTTGATTAAAAGCATTGCATTGAATAATAAAGCATAAGAATTGCAGAATAAACTAATGATTAAATCCAAGCCATTTAAGTTCAATTCAGCCCTGAGCAATTTAAAAAACTACTTTCTGCTTTACACGTGAAGTCTCATCATCTTCCAGAATGGTTCATATTCCGCCTTTTCTATTTTTATTATTTTCTGCTAAAATAATAACAGATAAAATGCAAAATAAAAAATAGTTAATGAAATGTTTTTTTATTGTCAAATTGAAAGTCATTTAGTCTGAAGGAACATGTTCTCATAAAATGGAAAAGCAGACACTAAACTAAACCAAAAAATTTTTAGCATCAAGCATATTTTGGTCCAAATCCTTAAAAGTTATTTGGATGGTGCTCAAATTGAGTGTTTGAAGCAATCTAGTCATATAATTAATTATTATTAAATATTTAATTATTATATATTTTGAGGTGATTTATAGATTATTAATTAAATCCTTGTTTTTCATATCTTTTGAAAGATAATAGTCCTTATCTCTGTTGGTGAGGCTGTTATCATGTTAATATATTGTGAGGTAATTTTTTATAAGAGCAACTGTTAAAGAACGGACTTAAATAAACAGGCAAGTGGAGAGGTTTTTTTAAAAAAAGCTTTCTTTCCTTATAATAAAGCCTCTTTTAAGGCAAAACTGGGGAAGAAAAGTCAAAGCTTCTAAAGGCAAAGCACTTCTCCAAGTGGCTCCATTTATGGAATTCAGGTCATGATTCAGAAGGGTTCCAGCTTCACCAAGTTGGTTTTTCTAGAGTCTGTACCTCCTCCAGGGCAGACTATCTTTGTCTTCCTGAAAATACAGATGTTCATGTCAGTGACTGTAACTTGAGTAGCTGTTTCATTCATTTGGGAAGACTGTAATTGCCTATAAAGCATATTTTGCTGGTGTGCATTATTGTTGCTCTGAGTGTAAGTAATGTTATACAGTGTTCATTATCCACAGATAATTGCTTTTTCTTTTGTGATGGCTGTAGAAAATCAAGAGTGTTGTTGAAGGAATGTGTTTATTTGGTAGTTTCAGTTTCTGAAGTATTATAACATCAACCTCCCACACACAACTGAGGATTCTAAGTATCTTAATAGTTATAGAAAAGCAAGCTGCTTTCCCTACAGTGAAGGATGAAGGGTGCCTATTTTAAAACCTCAGAAGTGGTGGAAAAATGAAGCAGAAGGTATATTTACACATGTAGTTTATATATACATGTATTTGCAAGAGCATATACCTGTATCTCTAGCTATCACTGAGCTTTACATCTACAAAATACTAGGTATCTCAACTTGCCCACTCTATAAGACAAAATGATGTAAAAATGTAGCTACTATTAAGGGAATGAAATTATAGGTTTAGATATAATCTAATACAGGCAATTGACTTATAAAAGCTTATTAACAAGTTTTTTCTCTAATAATGTTTATTATATGCATGAGTATTCAACAAAATCATGTTTTCAAACCTAATTAATTCTATTTCCTTGTCTTTTTGTTTTAGCTGCAGATAAGTTTACAACAGACATCTACAATTACTGCTAAGCAAATAGTTATTAGAAGAAATTTGAAGTTAAATAATCCATACAAAGTGAGCTAACTGCATTCTGGCATTAGACATAATGTTCATGAGCAACTAATCCACTAAAAAAAAGTTTTTCTTTCTGCCCCCAGTCTCTTTTACCATGTTGGAGTAATATTTTGGTATCACTGAAAGTTGCTTTATGCTTTGAATTTATGATATCATCATACACATTAAGGACAGAAGAAACCCCTGTGGACATCTTGTCTCACCTGGCATAATATTTGCCACAGAGACTTTCCATACAAATTTTGATGTATACCCTGAAAGTTTTATTCTCCCAGTGTACCACCTGTACAAAAGCTCCTAGATAATGCTTTCATTCATGTCATCAGTAGCAGAAATTCAGCAAAGAAGGACATGTAACTCAGACCTTCTTTCCTATTTTTTCATGTTGAGATCCAGTGTAAGTGAAGTCCAGATTTTGCGTATTCTTACACAGACATTCATTAGGAAAAAATAAATTTAAAAATGACTAGGTAACTTTAAGCATATTTTAAGATATTAAAGAGCCAAACAGATAAAATTTTACAGGACAGCGAATTTCCTTACAGAATAATTTAGCATCTGACATTGTGTCATCATTGCTGACTACTCCTAATGCCACCTGAGTTTGCTGTCCACCCCATTACTATTTATTGTTTATATATGTGAGTCAAGCTCTTTCCAAACACATGGAATGATGCAGTTTTTATTTTTAACAGTCTGCATGGAAATGTCTTTCCCTGTCAAGCCAATATATCACAACTGAATTCAGTGCAGCCCTGGCAAATTACACACTGGCATGTAATCCAGGCAGCATCTTAGCTGCTCTAAAGCAAACTCTTGCCACAGCAACATGCCACTCGATATTTCTGATTATCACTGATTTATGCAGCCTTTGCTGCCTTTTTTTAGAGTTTTCCAGTAGTTACAGTTCATTAGAAAAGGTCTCAGCAAATACAGAATATATAGAATATACATAGAATATATAGAAATTATATAGAATATTGCTTCACATTGCCCAAAGAAGTTGTGGATACCCCATCACTGGAAGTGCTCAAGACCAGCTTGGATGGGGTTTTGAGCAACCTGGTCTAGTAGAAGGTGTCCCTGTGGAAGTGGGGCACTTCCACCAATAATAGTGGTAGGTGGCAGGGTGATTGAACTAGATGACTTAAGATTCTTTCCTTTCCAATCCAAATCATTCGGTGATTCTCTATCAGCAGACCTGTGATATATAGCCAGGAGCAGATGACGAACTGTGCTTGTAAGTACAACTAATAGCTCATTGGCAAAAAAGGAATAAATTTCTGTTTTATAGAATCTACAACTTCTACACCTGTCCCTAAACTTCTGTGAAATACTTAAAATAATTTTGCATAATACCTTCAGTTTCTTTACTCCATTTTACAGTGAATTACATTTAGTGTATGATGCGTTCATTTAAGTATTTGAACTCTTTATGTATCACTTCTTCTATATTGTAGCTTCTGATGGGAAGTCTACAAGTATTTAACATAAACATTCTGTTTATTCTTGAAAATACTAGATTTCTACTTCAACTCCTTGGCACAAATTTTGCCATGAAGGAATGCCTGAAATTGAAATATCAGTCACTAGGTCAACCTAAAATTATTCTGGCTTCAAATGGGATGCTTATTCTGTATTTTTTAATTGCAAGGTCTTATTCCTGGTCTAAATTAATGGTGTTTTTAATATTGTTACCCAGATCTATTACCAATCAAGTGCAATTAGAATGAAAAATACCAATGGTTACCTATATATTTTTAAGTTTATTACTGTCTTTATTTATCTGTAGTGATTTCTGTATTATTTTCTTCCTAGTAGAGTTGTCTGGCTTTCAGTAACCACTGAAATTTCATAATCTGTTTCATTCTGCTTGTATAACAGCTTTTCTGTGCCTGTAGAGCAAACAGCAATGATTCTCACACAGCATGAAGAAAATTTGTTCCTCTAGCAACTACAAACTTGTCATGAGTTTTTGGACACAGCTTCTTTAGGAAGAAACTTTAATAGGGGGAAATTATTCAGTCATTTTGCTAATACCAATATTGTGAAACTGTTTTAATCAGTGAATGTTAGATTAGAGATGCTTCCTCCCTGGGACAGAATTCCATTAGTTGCTCATTGAATCCAACACAGAAGAGCGACAAAATGTATTTGCAAATATACATATTGCATAGATAGATAGACAGATACATACATACATACATATATCTGAGGGAACCAGCTGCCTTCTTCTCCATTTCAAGTTGTGAATGTAATACCATAGATTGGACTGTCATAGTAGCAGTAGCTGTAGTTCTGAATCATGACATATTTGGGAAAAAAACTCAGTGATTTCATGGTTGCATACTTTATCTTCCTTCGTGTTTCTGTCATGCTATGGCAGAATGCCCCCTAGAGAATCACTAAGGTAGACAGAAAAGTTTAATGTCTAACTCCCACTGCAGATCAAGTAAAAGAAAAAAGAGAAAAATAATCACAAATGCATGATTTTAAGATTAAACTAGCCTCTGGAGAGTTGCATAAAATTGTTTCTGTGTTATTTTAAAGCCAAAAATAGTAGAAGCACATCACCTAGGTTTTTTTTAAAGTTACTGACTTACTTAAAATTCTGTTGAAAGCCACAAAAACTGTTACATAAATACCAAAAGGAATTTAACTTGGCCAAGGTGACCCTTCATCTTCAGACAATAATACTGTGCCTAGATATTTGCAGTATATTTAGTGTACTATATCACACATGCTAATCTGAGATTTTCAACTACAGCAAGCCTAAATCTCTGTCAGAAAGACATAACAACCCCAGCCTGTGCCCCAGTACATCATTTACAGATTAAAATGTATGTATTATTTACTGAAGAAGTTTTAGTGGTTGGTTTCTTTTTTTCTCTCAACAGCCTTTTTCCCAAAATGATAGGAGGTCTAGAGAAATGTATAATACTAATGGGATAGATATCATAGCATATGATACAAACATAATACAAATGAAAGTCCAGGTTCACCCTGCTGCTGTACAGTTTGTATTGTACAAATGATGTGCAACCTGTGCTTTGCAGTCTGATCTTTTTTCATTTTTATCTTTTATTACAGGCTATTTCAAAGATTTTCTATTCCTATGCAGAATGTAAACAACAGTTGACTTGCCATTTTGATTTTTATTTATTCCCATTTTCTTATTTTAAATGTGTGAAGTCTCAGGAAGCCAAAAATGTATGCATTCAATTTTAATGTCCAGGGCCTGAAAGAAGACTTGTGGGAGTTTGGAGATGGAATTATTAATGTATTTTGCCATACCATTCTTCATTTTAATGGACTATTTCACTTATTATGAGTAGGGTAAGCCCTCTAAAATGCAGCATGGGCAAATGAACAAAAAAAAAGCTCTATTCATATTATTTGCACTAATTAATTCATCCTGCATTTTGCCATGCAGTAGTTCTGTTTTCTCATTTATGAAATAAGGGACACTGTATACTGCAAAACGCAGTAGGTGAGCTCTTCTGTGCATGCTGATTCTTATCAGATCCACACTTTTTCATTCTTCCAAATAAGTTTCGCTTTATGATGTGACAAGCAAGAATTAAAAACCAAGAGACAAGATGGAGACAATATTGCGTGGATATTTGCTGTTAGTGACATGCAGACATGTTATCAAAACATACCAAATTTGCTTTTTTTTTTTTTAACTTATCATTTCTCTCTGATGCCTCTTTCCTTTTTTTTTTCCTTTTTTTTTTTTTTTTTAAATATTGTTATGGATGCCCTTTTCCTTACAAGCTTTCTGACATTTTGTCCGTATTATCTGGGATTGTGGAGGGTTAGTTGTGGGTTGGGGTTTTAATTCGTTTTGTTTATAAAGTAGCACTATTTAGATGATGAATTTTCAGCTACCCCAAGGCTCTGATTTGCATAGGTCAGTCACACAGTGCTGTATATCTGTCTTCGTAATTCTTCAGCTATTCTGACTGCTCAATTGCTTATGAATGTGGGTTGGTGTTTGCAGGTGGCAGTAGAAAGTATAGAAAGTAGAAAGTATAGTAGAAAGTATAATATCCAGAACAGTGGGTGTCACAAGACAGTCGTGTGGCAGTCGGCGATGAAAGAGACGGGGCAGATTGCTTGGATGCAATGAGCCGATTTATTGATACACCGCAGAGATTTTATACCTTTTCAGCAGTAACTAAAAATAGATTCTTATATAAGCAGTAATCACTATAACAACTATATATATGTTTTTAATAACATTGCAACACTAAGAGCTAGCACTAGCTAACACAGGTACATACCAAACATGCAATAATTACAGGGCATCAAAAGTAGATACAGCTTTTACTGTGTGCAAAGCCAGTTATTTCTCAACTTGCCCCCATTTTTTATTTGACTAAGAAGAACAACAAATTAAAACTTTGTAATTGAATCAATGATTATGATCAGTTGTCACTGTTGCAATGTGGACGCGTAGAAAAACCACACAAAGTCCAGGGTCAGGTAGAAATGACAGCAAGAGCTGGTTTAATGGCTTTTTCCTGAGGTTTTTATATGTTAGTTCGCAAAAAATTAGTTAAATGGCATAAAGTAATTGGTTCTCTGGTCATGCACCCCTTGAGGGGATTGGCCCAATTCTAAAACGTCCGTTCCCAAATGTTTTTCAAGTTAAAGCCATAACAATCTGACGAAAACAAGTTGCAGGTGTGGATATTTATAAACTAGTAACTTTGTTTTACTTAGCTTGCATGGGAAAGAGAGTTCTCACAAAATGCTTGACAGCTGAAGAAATTCTCTGCTAAAGCCCTTTCAGCATCTACAATTAATGATATGCATGTCATAAGTTTATTACAAAGTCTTTTGAAAGAACAATAATTCAAGAAGGTCTTGATATGCTATGTGGCAAATGTAATTCTTCCCTGGGCCTTTTTGCTTTTCCTTTTATCTAGGTTATATAGGCTCAGGTATATTTGTTGCAATAAACTGCCTTGAAAGCAATTTAGGAATGATATTTCTATGCTCTTAATGATATCCAACATCATATGCATGCCTACACAATATAAATAGAGGTTTTAGGACCCAGTTCTCTTGAGATGTCTATGCAAAGGATGTCTGTGGATCTTAGCAACACACTGTCAGATTGATTAATAAATGACTGTGGCATAACTTTATGATAAGTGAGTGACCCAGCTATAGTGACATGAGATCTGAACTCAGGACTCCAATCCTGTAATACTACACAAACAATTTCTTTAAAGCATGTGCCCGGATGGAAAATTAATCACAGGGAATTGTTGAACAGAAAGGTCATAGAAAAAGTCTGCATTTGGGGATCAAATAAACAGAGGCAAGGGAAGTCTTATAGGAAACCCTCCCTTTTTTGTAAGGGCAGTGAGCCTTCTCAGCTTCCACTGGAACTGCTGTGGTTGTGCCTAGGACTTTTCAGGACCAAACCTCAAAAGTGTTATCAACAGCTTTCCCACAGCAGTAAGCTCTCCTCCAAATCCATAATATGTATTCGGCTCACACATTGCTACATCACTAGAAGCAGCACTAACTTTTGGCAAATATTTCTATAATTAGCCCAGCTGTCTTCAAAGAAAGCAAATTGAGTAACAATAGAGCATTTCTCTCACCTATAAAATTCAGAAGACTACTGATGGTAAAGTAGCAGCATCTACCTACAGAGTAGTAGAGATATAATAGGACTTGTTAAATTTTCCAGCTGGATTATATGAAGTGTCATTTAGTTGGGGTTTTTTAAGGCACAAGCTTTTGTATCTTGGTAAGCACTCAAAAAAAAATGTATGCTTTTCAAAATATATTTTTCTCCTCTGTAAATATCAGCCAAATTATTAAAGTGAGACAGAAGCTGTAGACAACTGTGGGAATACGTACCTGGTTGCAAACAAAATCCCAACAGATGATCATAGAAAGCAAATATTTTACCAGTTTCACTGGTTGCTCTTATGGAATACAGTGTTGCTGATGGTAAGACTAAAATCTTGTATTGCTTTTTACTGATGAGATGTGATTTCCATAGGCTCATTTTATAGATTCTCCCATATGTACAAATTTTAGTCTGGTATTTATGTTAGCATATTTTGATGAATTTGCTATATGAAGAACAATTACTATTCTTAGCAAAGGAAAAGCCTGTTTGGGTTTTGGCAGAATGATAAGCCAAGTGTGCTTTAAATTCAATATAGAGCAGGTAAACAATAAGGTAAATTACTACAGGTAATAAATGAGAAATTAGGAAGATGCATGATGCTAAGTATGTTATATTTTTCATTGTATTGCCATAAAATTATGGAGCACAGGTGCTCTTATAAATGGTACTCACTTGGAAAATGCTAATGTTTATTGACCCACAAAGTTGAATATAGCTGGATTTTGTGGTGGTGTTATGCTGCAGTGCAATTTCAAGTAATGTTGGAATAGCATCTGTTCACAAATTTCAGTAGTTTTTCTTATATTACAGAGTACTTCCACATGGGTGTAGCTGCAGATCTGAGTTCTGTTATCTGCAGAAAATTACAAATATTTTTTTAATTAAGAATCTTTCTTGTAACTGCTCTAAAGTGCGTAGCGGTAGAATTGCCCTGTACATAGCATGCACCTGATTATCCTCCATGGCAATCTATTAATAAATTCCAGACTTATACAGGTTAGTTCTCTTTTCAACACACTGTATCAATCCACACTTTAAATTAATTATTTTCTTTGCTTAGTTTGTTTTTAAGTAGTAAGGAGGCATGTATTCAGGTATGTGTGAAGCACTGCTTAGAACAACTTGGATTCTTTTGTGTTGGCCATTATTGATTAAAATACAATTTGGACTCTAAATGTTTAACCTCACTAGGCTACAAAACCATGTGACATGTGGGGTTCTGTGTAGCGAGAATTTTCCTGAACTGCCAACCTAAAAAACTGACTCCAATAATTTCATGTTTTCATTGTCTCATATATTTTACACCAATATATGCTATGCAACAAGAAGACGGTGTTTTGTCCACAGTTTAATATAAATTATTGTTTATGACTTCCACAAGGTTAGTACAAGGAAAATTATTTCTAAATTCTGTTTGGTAATTTTATCTCTTTCTCTTGTATAATCTTACCAGAGCTTTGGTTTGTTTCCTTTTGTTTATTCTTCTCTAAGCATATGACTTAGATATTCCTCTCTCTTTTGTTTGCAGTTAAACAGAAGTAAATACATCATTCTGACTGTTGAAAACTGAGGTATAATGAATCATCACAGAGCTGATCCAGAAAAAAATGTTTGTATACATTTTCACAAGGGCTTTCATGCTCAGCTGCATGGAAATAAAAATAAGAAACTGCAGTTTTTCCAAGGAAGTGAAACAACTGAAACTGTTGATTTAAGGTTCTATTAGAAAACTGAAATTATCTCAAATATGCAATGCCTTCAATATTAGCTGTTTTAGAAAAAAACTGCAGAATTCATTGCACAATAACAAACACATGAAACTTCTTTTTATGTATAGGTAGGCATTTTTAGAATTGCTTTAAATTGGAATCCATTTCCTATTTAAATGCCCTAGAATAGCCCTCCAGCTATTTCTGTAGAAGAGCACCCCTCTCCTGTGAGTCTTTTCTCCTTTACCAGCCCCGTGCTATCCTGGAGGCATTTGAGGGTCAACCAAAATACTAGCTGTCATAGAATAGTTAATAGACTTCCACCCCATACTGTAAATGCTAATACGTTCTGTATATTACTAGTGGAAGGTGACCTATTATTATTTTTGTCTTTTGTTTCTGTAGTACTTTCTTATCTCTGAGCACATTTTTGACTTTGCTGCATGTCATGTCAGACTACTCTAGAAAGGAGTCTGCTTTGGTCTCTGGTAGAGACTATTATCCTCCAGCTCACTGTAGTTCAGGGAGGGCTGTACTGGCTCTCATATAGAAAGGATGTTCAATTACAGATGTGTTTCTCTAGATCAAGATGGTTAGGAACTAGATTTTTCCTCAAGGGGACTGTAACTAGAAGACTTAATTAGTAAGAAATACTAAAAATAGTGTTTGAAAACTACAAGATGTCTTCCTTAGCTCTTGACAATAGCAAAAAATGTGTTTCTGGACAAACTCCATTATTTCAATATTTGAAGTTCATCAAAATGGGCATATCAAGACATTGTCTATCATTAGAGGAAAACATTCATTGCTGTCATAGAACTGGGGTTTTTTGGTCCTTGGATATCATGAACGTGTGCTCTGCCAGAAAATGCTTAGTTTGTTTGCTTACATTGAAAATGCTGTGCAATCTTTCTGTTATATCAGTATGAGTGCAAATATTTTTTTTTAATGTGGAAATTTAATATTAAGAAACCCTTAGTGTAGAAAAGATTCGTCTGTGATAGTCTAAGTAGCAGGAAAAAATTGCATTGATGTGACCCATATTGGTGTTGGCAGATCGTCTGGCAAGTAGTCCTGTTCTTAGCACCCTGGCATCTCACATGAAAAACTGCTGACTACAGAGTAAGGGTTATGCAGTCATGTCCAAAAGTCATGTGAGAAGAAGAAAGAGCCAGTAAGACTATTTCTAATACAGGAAATAACTGAGCAACATATCAAAGTCAATAAATCTCTTGAAAGATGGGATTCAGTTGACCTAATTTTGCAGTTTCATTTAGCAGTGAAGATGAGGATGTTACAACAATAGTGCACCCTTTGAGGAGAAAAGCTGATTCATATAAGAAATGAAAAATACATAAAGCATAACTGAAGGAAATTTCAAAGGCATGAAGAAGAACTGGGCTCTTATTTATTCCACTGCAAACTTTGGAAGAGTTCTCAAAGAAATAAGGAGTTTGGTTTACTTCTCTTCAAGTATTCTGCAAGTTTTGCTGCAAGCAAAGCACTCATCAACAGAGTCTAGTTTCTTCTGCAAGCATATACCTTTAATACATTTTAAACAATTATTTCAAATATCTGAAATGCAAAGCTTAGATTTTAGTCAAGCTTGTAAGGTCTCTCTAGGAAGATGCTTCTAAATTATTTCAAAGAAAAAAAAGAAGATAGACGATTTCATATTCCTTGAAAAAATGTTTGCATTTGAAATCCCCTATTGAAAAACTTTGAGGACTGTTTAGAAAGCTTTAAGAAAATCGGGAAGGTGTTCATAATCTTTACCCAAACAATTTCACTCTGGAATACTTGATGTCATTTTTATCATGTAAGATGTCAGCCTAGTAAATAGGCCTCAGTCAGATAAGTAATAGCATATTAATTTTTATATGAGAGGTTATTTTTAATAATAAAACATTCTGTTTGCAAAGTCTTCCTGTAAGACTCACACATCATCAGCGAGCATATAAATCTCTAAACAATTTTTTTTCATGTAAAAAGTCAGTGTTCATCCTAAAATTTTATAGAATAAAACTGCCTAAATAGATGCAATAAACCCTCTGGTTTTTTGGCCAGAACTCAAATTTAAGGAACCCAGACAGGGTCTTGCCCTTTGTTCTGCTTTCCTCCTTTGGCCTTTGTGAGAAGCGTGGTGGTGTTTTATACTTGAACTTAAGACGTGCAGATCAGTGTCACCTTGGGATAACAGTATGGAAAATAATTGAAGATGATGACTGTGTGATAGCTGAAGGGATGCAATGTCTGTCAATTAGAAAACGGGGGGAACGAAACAGCCCTGTTCACTGCCTCCGGGTTTGGCTGGTGTCTGAGTAGTGCAGCTCTGGTAAGTGATTATAAATGTTACAGAATTGGATCCTACTGGCTAAGGCAAGCATATAGAAATTGAAAAACCTCATAAAATCTTGTATTTTTTTCTGGGAGAGAGAAAAGAAGAAGAGTTCTAGTATGTAATATAAGGGACTGGGACTTCACTCTTTTTAAAATTGAACAGGAGGCAATTGGAAATTTTCATGTTTTCCAGTTTCCTAGAAATAAGAAATGCTGTAAACATCTGAAAATGTGGCACTTGGAAAGTACTTCCTTGATGACAACTTACCTAAAATCTCAAACTTCCCCTTGTCCTGTAGAAATGAATACAATATGCTGAGAAATTGTATATTATTTGCTAAGGTACAATCTTAAGCAAGAATCAAATTCTGAAACAAGATGCACTATGCCCAGACATTTATTCTCCTCAGTTAATAAGGCTTAAAGCTGTCTGGTTTTGCTGGCATCCCATGGGGATTCACTGAGGTAGTCAAGAAATCAAGTGAACATATGCTTTATCAATTTTTGAACATATGCTTCTTTTATTCAATGGGAAGAAGTTTAGGTTTGAAGAACTATAATTTCTTTCAGTCTGAACAGACAGGTCACTCAATACAGGTATTAAATGGCATTTTATTATTTAACAAAACAATTACTTATATTGATCTTTTAAATTTGTTTACCTCCACATTACTTCCTCCAGTAGTCAGCTGCTCGATAAAACTAATAAATCCTCACTGAAGAGCTATTAACCAGAAACTATTTGAACTATTTGAACTATTTTATTTCAACTATGAATTGAATGTTTTTTCATGGTTCAAGTTAAATTGTAAATAGTGACCTGCTTGGTTTGGTTTCTACTGTTCTGCATCATTTCTGAAAACTTTGTATTACTTAGTAATTCAATTGAGTGTAAGTGACAAGAGAAAGGTTTCAAAACTGGTGTCTAAAGTTTTAACTTTCCTTTACAGAGAAATTATTTTGCTTTGGTTCCTGTCACCACCTCCCTTATTGCTTTTGGGGTCCGGGGGTGGACAGCCCGGTGTGTTGCAGCCTTCCTAGAGAAAGCATCCCGCCAGGGAAAGGCTTCTCCAGGGACTAGCAACTCCCCTAAGTGATAGATGATTTCAGCAAGTGTAGCAATTTCTCAGATACAAGTGATATCAGCTCTTGTGATTCAGCTCTTTCTGAAATCACCCAAGGAGACAGAGACAAGGAGCCTTGCGGAGCTGAAATAATGGGACAACACGCAGCGATCAATATGATCATGTGAAGCCATTTATTATTGACAAAATATACACCTATATAGCATTTTTAGTTCCAAATACGTGATGATTCGAACGTCATTCGGTCAAAAGAAGTATACTGATTGTATGCTTGCTACTGTTAGCATGTTTCATCTAAACTTCTGATTGGACACTTGCTGTGACTGCTATTCTCCATCTTTCAACATTTCACATTTTGTGCAGCATAATGTATCCATCCTTTTTGAACTAAATTACTGTTTCAGCAGTTCCTAAACTATACTTCTTTCATATTGCTGAACTGCCCTATTGTCTCAGTAATTCCTAAACTATATTTCTTTTGTGCTGCAGTCAATACANATTCCTAAACTATATTTCTTTTGTGCTGCAGTCAATACATCTTTATTTCACATCCTTGGGTTGTTTCTTTTTCTTTCCTCCGTGGTGTTATCAAAGATAGCATATCCTTTATTCAGCTTGATTCAATGCTGGGAAAGCTGGGTTGTGCATCCCAGTGTCCGTTTTCCTGTAAAAATTCCTCAACGGAACCTCATCTGGCAATTCCACAGAGGTAACCCTTATTGTCCAGCAACCTCCACAAAAGAGACACCAAGAGCAAAAACTCCCTATCAGGGGGACAGACAGGGGCTTTTTTATGGGAAAGGCAGGGGGTGGGGTAGGAACCAGTTAGCCAACTGGGTACAAGGTATTACCATAAAGAAGCAAGGCATGCTGGGGGGGGGGTTGTTCACATGGTCACCATAACCAAGGAAGGCTGCTTATCTCTTGAGTCTTTTTGCCCTAAGACTTTTACTGCCTGAGGGAGTGTAAGGGGCTCCTGTGACAAGGTTTCACAGCCCTTCTCACTTCCTGCAGAGTTCCAATACATCTTGCAGACAATTTGATGCTTTCGGGACAGTTTCAGTGCACGTTCTTCCTGTTTTGTCCTTTCAAATCTGAAGAGTTGCAGGAAATAAGAAAATTATGCTTAAAACAAGCAACAATTCAGTGGAAGGAAATTCAATGCTTATATAAAGCTATAGCAAAGTGCCTTCCCCATACAGCAGTCCATTTTGAGTGTAAGGAGAGAAAGGTGTGAAAAGGAACATGTTTTGCCAGCTTGCAGATTGGGATGTCCCAGCAAAGAGAGGCTATGGACAGCTGAGGTAAGCTAAAGCAGTTCATAAACATGTCAGCTCACAGCCTCAGTCTTTCTCAGAATCCACAAGAGTCAAAGCAATATGTGTTCTGAAAATGCTTCCCCCCCCCCTCCTTTGGCATTTAAATAGAATACCTTGATAATATATATGGAAGTAATCTCTCCTTTGGCATTTAGATAGAATACCTTGATTATATATATGGAAGTAATCATTTGCAAGGGAGTGCTCTAACAAAAATGTATATTAAGACATTCCCTGTATACAATTTGCTGGAAATGAAGTATATAAAGTATTTAACAGTTTGCAGTATATGACCTCTTGGTTTTTCATGGTTATCCTGAATTTTCAAATGTGACTTATTTGATATTGTATCTCAATTACATTAACTTTTTTAAATCTTTTTTTTTAATTTATTTTTCAGGTCTGGCAAAATGTCTCAGCAGAGAAAGAGAATTTTCATGTGGCCTTGAAAAAGGAAGAAAATCAAAGCACCCAGGAGTGTGATTCTCAAGATGTAAGATTAGCTCACGTGAAAAACAGGGTCTAATCTAGACTGTATGAAAACATGAATGCTTTAGGCGACTATCAATGGGACTTTTCCTATTCAAGATGGTACACATATTTTATTAGCCAGCTATGTTCTGTATTAAAGTGCCGAGGAGAAAATTCTCTTTGCTGTCAATCTGTGCATATATATTATCCAATTTTCTTTTTAAAACTGCTTAATAGAATTGGTAGAGATGTTGCAGGAAGGGCAGTTGTGGAAACTGTGTCATTTGCTGTTTAAACATTTCAAGAATTCATTTGTCCTTGGTTGAAGTGTTGCCTGCATTATAGTGAGATGCAAAAACCTTGCTTACATATCTTCATATTTATTACTAATTTTTTTATTTCTAATAATCAGGCTCAGCCTTCACAGATGCTTCATTTAATAAAGCAAAACCTTTGGGGAAACCTGAGAGAGGACAGCTGAAATAGTTGAAAAGATGTGATATCATTCACTGACAGTCTAGAAAAGCTCCAAGCTGTGTTTGTCTTATGACAGCTCTGACAGAAAGCTAAATCTGGTACTTTCACAGAGACAGTACATACAGTCAAACAGCATGGTACGACCTCTTAACAGAAATCTCAAATGCATGTATTGTGGCTGTAATTATAAAGACACAAATAGAACAGGAAAAAAAGATTTAAAAAATAGCAAGACAGATTTTGTTGAGAGAGTCTGCTCTGACTGTTGAGGATTTTCTGCTCAATAGTCCAAAAAGTATAGTGCTACTTTGACTAATTTGCCGGTGAAATATAGATATTGAATATTCAACATATATTGAATATACTGTTTTATCTTGAGACATAACAAAATCCTGTGGAGGTAACTGGATAGCTTGCTGTTAGTGATCATGGCAGTGTGAAGAAAATTCTGGGAAAAAAAAAATCTTAGATAATTCAGTAAACAACAAATTATTAAACAAAATATATATAGTATCCATTTATTACCAATATGTTACAAGTTTATTCATTGATAAGTTCTCTCCCTTCTGCCACATACTCTAGAGAACAAGGAGAAATTGCATATCCATAAGAGTACATAATTTGCTGTTGCACATTTCTTAATGTCTAGAAAGAAAACTTTGTTTTGTTAATAAAAATTGAAGGAGGAGAAGGAAAACGCAAAATTATGAAGCTGGAGTGAACTCCATTTAGATTATGACTCGGAGTTAGTTATCCCTTGGAAAAGTTATGGAAGGTTTGATGATACGTAGAATACTTTTGGTAGAAACTGAAGTAATTTAGGCTAAATATTTGTGTAAAGAGGTTCAAAAAGTTATTTTTTAGAGGAGTGAATACATTAAAAGAGAGAAAAAAAGAAAATAACTGTCAACAGATTCCAAAAATCATAAGAGTATTTCATTTCTGTATCAAGTACTGTGATGAAAGACACTGAAAAGATTCACTTTTCCATAAAACCAAGGGTTTAGTTATTTAGACTAGACAGTGGTTGGTTTTTTGTGCTTCTAGCAACTAGTATTTCTAGCCATTTAATTAGTCAGCATGTTATGCTGCTTGGTATGAGAAATTGGTCACTGCAGTGGTGCATCCCCTCTCCCACCAGGGAAAGTAGATTACTGCAACTGGAGTTAGAAGTGTTCATGAGTTGAATTGTTTTTCAAGATTCAAGCTAAATTAAAATCTAACTCTATTCCCTGCATTTGTCTAAGTAACATTATAATTCAAATAAAAGAAATTAGGCTATGTATCTATATTATCTATTATAGTATCCATTGCTAGGCTGTAATGGAATTAAGTTTTGTATCACTTAATCTCTCAATTATCATATTTTAAGACCACTTCTATATTTATGGGACTCACATTTCCTTTTAATTTTAAATCTTTATTGTTTGCTAAACCTCTATTTACCAAAACTGCCTGCATGGAGGAAAAAAGTAGTAAAATCAATGAAAGTATACCATAGGGGTATTCAAATTAACTGTGCCTTGCTAGATAATGTTCCTTCTTATAAAATTAAGCAGGCAATGGTTTTCCCAGTTTTATCTTTCTTCTAAATATATTACTGTTACAAATTCATTTTTCTACTGAAAAATTGGTAATTATTTTATTGGTAATAAATTATGTAATATTCATAGTTCCATCCTGTTCACATTAAAAAAAAAGTCAGTCTAGGTCTCACACTAATACACGAAACATTCTGCTTGTGGTGTCTCTTGAAGGAATGGCTTTGACAGCAAAGTTAAAATTAATACTGTGAGGACAACCCTATCTCCAAGCAAGGAAGGCATATATAGTGCCACATTTATCCAACTCAGAATTTTTTGTGTCATTAAAAAACATACAGGGAGGAATGTTCTCCCTGTATGCATGAGACTTTTTTATCTTTTTAAATTTTTTTTTCATATAAATATATACAAAAATTCAAGGCCATCATGGGAGAATGAAATATCAGTTTGTCAGTATACCCTGATTTCACTTTAAATACCACAAAAGTAATGAAAATAATGAAAATGAAAAAATGTTCTTGTAAATTGAAGGATTGATTAAAAGAACGCAATGAAATTTTCACAGAAAATTACAGCATTAAATATGTTTTTCATAACAGTTCTAACAATTTCACAAGTCTAAGGTCTATCCTTGTACCCTTTTCTGCTGTGGATTGCTCACAGTGGAGAATTACGGGAGATCAGGACCCTCGTACCACAAACCAATATGATTTTTGCGAGACCCCATTTATTGTTTACATTACACATTCTTATACATTTCTGCTGCTGCAGTTCACATGATCACGCATGACCTGATTGGGTCTCTATGCTGTCCATGCTCTGCATGCACCTTTCAGAGAACCTGGTTGGTTCTAGTCTCAGATGGTACAGTCCTTCTTTTCATCTGATTTCTTGCTGTCTTGTTACTTCATTTTCCAACAGCTTCTTTCCCAAATTAGAATTGCTTACATTTCTGTAGCCTTGGTGAATTCTTGAGGTCTCTGATAAGGGTAACTGATCACAACTTGGCTGGGACACCCCGACAGGATCTGAGTGCCTTACAACAATTCCCCCCTTTTTTCTATTTTGCACCAGCCAAGTTCTTTCTACTATGTTTTTCATTAAGCAAATAGCTGATTGTCATTATCTCTAAAATAACAAGAAACACTAATAACACAAAGTTACACAATAATGGCTAATAGTAATTACAAGATTCCCTTCATCATTCTTATATCCATGCCCATGGGCCAATAACAAAATTAATAGCAGTTTTATTCTGTAACACACTATGTTTAATACTATCCACTTCATTAAATATTTACTTATCCAATATCTTAACTCATCCATCTTAACTTATCAAGTATACTTAAATATCTGATTTAACTTTTTACTTATCCAATATCTTATGTATCTTAACTTATCCAGTATACCTAAAGCTCAAGCAATATCATCATCTTAAAAGAAAGGCACACTGTTTATTTTTCAGTAGTATAAGAGATTAAAGTGTCCTTCTCAAGCCAGGGACAAATCCACTTTGCTGGTATCTATCGTGATCCTTTATCTGTAATGACACAAGCACAACTCCTTCCCTTCCTTATCAATTCCACAGGTCTTTCCCCATGATCCTGACACAGGATTTTCAAAATGAACTTTTGGTCAGTGCTGTAACATTTCAGAATCTTGCTGCAAGCCTGAGTAATGGTTAATGCTTGTGGGTCACTGCGAGTGTCTACTTATCGTAGATGGTTCATAACATAAACTGCTTTCAGTACTCTGTCTTGTGGGCTCAGGCCATCTTCTCCTGTTTTTGTTTATCAAACAGACCTTTCAATACCTGATGTGTTCTTTCTATTATGGTTGGTCCAGTAGAGGTACCTGGAATGCCCATGCTATGCCTCACTCCCCAAAGAGA
This sequence comes from Rhipidura dahli, assembly GCA_013399225.1. NCBI lineage: Eukaryota > Metazoa > Chordata > Aves > Passeriformes > Rhipiduridae > Rhipidura > Rhipidura dahli. The sequence goes on along the minus strand of VXAC01005220.1, from coordinate 773 downwards.
CAAGAATTCTTGGGTTCGCTGGGCTGTATAACCTGACCCATTATCTCTTTTTATTTCCTAAGGCAAGCCCCTTACGGCAAAACTGCCTCACCAATGTCGAACGACAAAATAAGACCCTTCACTAATCATGGGAGCGGCCCAAACCATGGCTAAAAAGGTATCCATGGTACCATGAAGGCACGTGAAGCAACCAAAAGAGTCACATCAGTCTGCCGTAATTGCAGAGGTCCTCGGCCACGAGAATTAACCCCATGACCCAACCCACCAATCATACCCTGACCTTGTGGACAGGTTGAGATCATTCCTTGAGCATAATGCAGCGATATTCCAGATTGTTTGTACAAATCCTTTGTGCTTTGTTGAAAAAAAAACTTGTGAGCCCTTCTGACTCGGCTAAACTTATCAATATTGGAGAAGCAGAGGCTCAAAGTGGTGCTACTAATTGGTCTGCCTTCTCGTTCCCCAAGGCTATACCTTCCGTTAATCCAGAGCGACTTCGTATATGGGTGATGAAATAATCCTGCTTGCCAGAATTAAGTAACTGCCATAGCAAAGAGATGCCTCAACTGCTGGCTTTGAGTTTCTCCCAATACTGATCGTTCCATGTGCTCAACACCTACTACATAAAGAGAATCAGAAACAATGCTAACAGAGCCATTTGGCCATTTCTCAAATACTCAGATGACTGCATGTAACTCAAGGACTGCAAAGAATCTCTGGATCCATTAAGGATTTCACTGAGCAATTTGCCTTTATCCTGCACAGTCAGTCCT
>VXAC01005219.1:117394-132487 GCA_013399225.1 Rhipidura dahli | reverse complement strand
TTTGAGAAGAAATAAATCTCAGTTTTTAGTCCCTTCCCTTGCTCCTATTCCACCTACCTGCTGGGTTCCGTTCTGGGGGTTTAGAAACAGGAAAAATGACTCCATGGCAAACCTGGGAAGGGTTTTCCTCCCTGGGCAGGAGGTTTGGTACCTGTCTTTGCTTCAACCTTTTTCCTGGAGCCTTTAATGCTTATCACAGTCAGAGATAAGACATCACAAGAGATGGATAAGGAGGGATGCCCAGTTTGGTGATTGTTGGTTCCTCTTCACCACCAGTGGCAAATTCCCAGTTTGGCACAGCAAGGACTGGAACGAAGAGGGGGAAAAAACCCACAGGAACAGAGCGAGAAAACCCTTCCTCATCTTGTTTTAGAATCAGCAGATGGAAAGGAAACATAAACTCAATTTTATGTGGATTAGAAAGCACCTATAAAGAGTCGTATGAACTGAGACACTTGGCTCTGTTAGCCCTAATGATACCTATGGAACAATATGTGAAACCTATTACACTCCTGGCTGTGTATATATTTATATACAGGGACAGGGAAGGAGCGAGAGAGACGAAATATGGGGCCTTTATTTTTATTGGCTTCTGCGAGGAATAAATTACACAGCGAGGGCAAGGTTAAATTATTGTAAATGTCTGTATGAAAGGCATCACTTAATTATTAACAGTCTGCTACAAATAAAAGGTACAGATGCTCAAATGGCCTGACCTGCTGGACTGGGCTGGGGGGGGTTGGTTAAAGTTGGGGCTGAGGCCCACAGCTGACTCGTTCTGTCGGCCAGGCTGGAAAATGAGGCAGGGTAAGGTTTCATTGCAGGGTGGCTCCCAGCCCTCTTTCCCAGCTGGCAAGGGGAGGCTTGGAAAATGGGGCAGGGGAAGGTGGGAGCACTCTGGAATGGAGGGGGGAGCACTGTGGGGAGAGGGGATGCTGAGAATCACCTGGATGGGGAGAGGATGGAGACTCCAAGAGGGTAAATTCTGTCTCGCAGTCTCTCTCCCCACAAGGGGCAAATCCTCAGTGGATACGAGCTCCTGAAGTGGGATTAGGAAACTCACCCCTGTCCCAGTTAGGAAAAGGTCAGAACCCCTTTAAAGAGGGGGCTGCACCTGAGCAATCTGCAAAAGGTAACTCACAGAGAAAACCAGCCCAGCATGGAATTTCCACAGGGAAACTTGGAGGCTGCACCAAGCTGGGAGGAAAAAAAATTAAATCTGAATTAAAAATCTGAAACTCCACCAGTCTATAGAAATGAAAGAACTCCGTGGAAAGCTCTGCCTTGCACTCAGACACCAAATTAAAGCTGCTTTTGGCAGGGAAGGAGCCGTGTCTGTGATTCCATGTTCAGCTTTGGGGCCAGATGGAATCCCCTGGAGCAGCTGGGCTCACCCCCTGCCCATTCCCACCCTCTCCTGCACGCTCCAGGCTCTCCCTGCTGGAGCTGGAGCATCATCTCTCCGGGACAGACATCCAGCTTTGCTTTAAGATCCCAAAATCCTTGAGAATCCTCTGCCTTCCCCCTTGCTAAGCCCTTCCAAAGGCTCCATGTGCCAACGCCACCGTTTGCTCCTAGGGAAAAACAGGATGGTGAAGGAAACACCTGGTGTGAGCTCGATCCTGACAGATTTTAAAGCAGTTGGACACCTGAGGGGATGGGACAAAGAGGAGGAGGCCGGATAATCACCCTCCAGTGGTCCCTACACCCAAATGTAGGTGCAGAGCATCCCCACTCCTGTCTTTGAACAGAGCTCTGTAAAGGCACCTCAGGTTACTGCCCTGAGCTTTCACCTCCTGTAACAGGAAGACACAACCAAAAAAACGCCAATTTCTTCTTCCATGACACTGAAATTCCCATCAGTGGCTGTGTCTCTGCTTCCTGCTTCCTCTTCATCCCCTTGACTCTGGCTGCTCCCTGCAGGAACGGGTCTGGAGGCTCCTCAGTGCTCGTGTTCGTGTAGAAGGTGGTGAAGAAATCACCCCAGAAAAGGGGAATTTTGTTGTGGTTTCCCATCCCTTCAGACTTCTGCGTGAAGGTTTGGAAACGTGAGCCTTGAGCTGGGGAAGTGTGAAGTCCAGGTGGAGACTGGCTGGAGGGAATTAGTGACAGGTAAATTCTCTGCTCCACAGGATCCCTCCCATCCCTGCCTTTTACCTTTGTGCCACTCTGATGTTTTCCCACAAAGCCCTCGATGACAGCAGAGCAGGAAAAACACTTCACCCACCGCTTCTTTGGAGTCCTGGTGCTGTAGGAAAGACGAGCAGAGGCTTTTCCCTGCTCCTGGCAGGCAGGGATAGAATTCCTGCCGGGGAAAAGCTGCCTCCACAGGAGGTACATCTCGGAACAAGGGGGAAGCGTGTCGTGACCAGGCTCCAACAGTAGCACAGCCTGCTCCAGACCCCATGGGCTGCTGAGAATCCCTATCCCTCACATCTCATGGACTGCCTTGGCCCCTCTCCAAAGGCCCTTGGCAGCCGTTCAAGGCCTCGCAAGGTGCTGAACACGCCGATGTTCCTTTTGTCTCCGGCGTGTGTGTGTGTGTGGGGGAATGGATTACCCCAGCTTCCCTGCTGGAACGGGGCTGGGATTTGTGGGGATGGATTACCCCAGCTTCCCTGCTGGAACGGGGCTGGGATTTGTGGGGATGGATTACCCCAGGGGATGGATTACCCCAGCTTCCCTGCTGGAACGGGGCTGGGATTTGTGGGGATGGATTACCCCAGCTTCCCTGCTGGAATGGGGCTGGGATTTGTGGGGATGGATTACCCCAGCTTCCCTGCTGGAATGGGGCTGGGATTTGTGGGGATGGATTACCCCAGGGAATGGATTACCCCAGCTTCCCTGCCAGAATGGGGCTGGAATTCAGCTGGAATAGCAGGGCAGAGCTGCAGGTGAAGGGTTTGTAAGGTGGGAGCTGCAGCTGTTCCTCCAGAGGTTCCCAGTGGGTGACCTCGGTTCCGTGGCAAAGCTTTGGCAAAGTGTCAGGAATGCTGATGGGATCAACCCAGAGCAGGACAGGGATGGAGAGGCTGTTGGAAGCCCCTTTGGCAGGGTCAGGAATGCTGATGGGATCAACCCAGATCATCCAGGACAGGGATGGAGAGGCTGTTGGAAGCCCCTTTGGTGCAGCTGCTGAGTGGGAAGTGCCAGCAGTCCCTGATGGGGGCTCTGGCTGCAGAGGGGTCCATGGGGGTTGGTTGAACAGGGTGGGGGGATTTTTTTGGGGGATTTTTGTTGTTGGGATTCAGTGGGAAGGGTCAGGAACTGGGGACAGAGTGGGAAGGAGTTCTGGGGGACTCAGACCTTTCCAAAGGTGTGGGAGCGGGGCAGGCACAGGGACAGGTGTGTGGGAGGGGGCTCCTCCGTGAGTGTCCTGTTCCCACACCCCCTTCTCCCACCCTGAGGGGAGCCCTGGCTGAGGGTGAAACTCCTTGGGAGCCGCCAGGGGCTGTAAAACCCGGGATCGACACGAAAGGGAAAAAGTGACAGGGAGGAAAAGCCAGGCCGGCCCCACCTCGCAGGGTCCGGCTGGAATGTGTTTGCTCTGGGAGGAGGGGAGAGGTGCCGGTGTTGGGTTTGTAACGTGAACCCTCTGCAAATACCTCCGGGGCAGACAGGTCCCTTTCGGGCTGTGTTTATTTAATAAAGAGCCAGTGAAGTAACTGCAATTTCATTGTCAATTTACTAATGCGTTACAGTTATGTTTCTGAACCTCATTGTTTGGGCTCAGGAGCTTGCAGTGCCTGGCCAAAACTTTCCTTTTTTTTTTTTTAGCTCCCCCCTTATTCCTCCCCTCAAGTGTAAAACACATTTTATTATGACTAGAATGTCTTCTATTTATCAAAAACTGGGATTAAAACCCTTGACTCCCCCCTTCCACACACATAGCCAACTTGGCAGCAGGTCGGTGCTTAACCTCCTGAAAGCCTCACTTGCTCGCTCTTTTTTTTTTTTGTTTGTTTTGTTTAAAGTCCTTTTTTTAAAAAAATTTTATTTTAAAGAGAGGTAAAACCACGCACGTTTGCACACATCATACACACGCACTTTTTAAAAGTTCATCTGGGAAGAACACAATGGAAACTCTGGCTGGAAAAGGCACGGAGCCTTGTGGTCTGGGAAGTCTGACTACGGCCTCCTACTCTTTTGGATGGAAATCTGGGGTTTGAGACACACTTGCACGTTCTCAATAATAACAATAATAATAACAAAACCCCCCAACAACCAGCTAGCCCTCCCCAGTGTGGAGTGGGAAGGAGAAATGAGGTTTCTTGGTTGAAGAAGGGGGAGAGGGTGGCAGAGCAGCTGCTGAGTTGTTTTGGGCTCGAGCCTCAGCAGGTCCTTCCTGCTGCGGGAAGGGGTGGGATCGCTCTCAGCTGAGGTTTGGTCGATCCCCTGCTCCCACACAGGTTTTATTTTCACCAAGGATCCCTGTAGGAGAGGACTTTTCCCCTCTCAAAGCTGTGGGAAGAGCCTTGGGTTCATCAAGTCTGACTTCAGGGCTGATGTGGGAGCAGGGTGGGACACTTGGCTCCAGACAGGACCTGGGGACCTTTTTGGGTCCTGTTTTTTACCTCTCTGTGTGTCCACATCCCCATCAAGAACAGGGGACATCCACAGGCAAAGCTGGGCCTGTTTGATTATTTCTCAAAGGATTTGGGGTTTTGTTCTGCCCAGGACACTCCAGGTGGTGCTCCCTGGGGCAGAGCTGTGCCAAGGCTGTGCCAAGGCTGGGATGGTGCAGCTGCCCGTGGATGTCTCAAGGTTGTTTGAGCCGAGGTTTTTCTCTCCCTTCTAGGCCTGTTTGAGCTGAGATTTGTCTCCCTTTTGGGGCTGTTTTAGCAGGGCTTTTCTTTCCCTTTTGGGGCCGTTCAAGCCAGGTTTCTCTCTCCCTCTTTTGGGGCCATTTCTCTCTCCCTTTTGGGGCTGTCCGAGCAGAGTTCGTCTCCTTTTTGAGGCTGCTTGGGCAGGGTTTGTCTCTCCCTTTTGGGCCTGTTCGAGCTGGGTTACTCTCTCACTTTTGGGGCCATTTCTCTGTCCTTTTTGGGGCTGTTTCTCTGTCCCTTTTGGGGCCATTTCTCTGTCCCTTTGGGGGCTGTTTCTCTGTCCTTTTTGGGGGCTGTTTGAGCAGAGTTCATCTCTCTCTTTTGGGGCCATTTCTCTCTCCCTTTTGGGACTGTCCGGGCACATTTTCTCTCTCTCCTTTGGGTCTGTCTGAGCGCAGTTTCTCCCTTTTGGGGCCGTTTCTCTGTCGTTTTTGGGGCCATTTCTCCCTCCCCTCTGGGCACAGTTTCTCTCTCCCTTTGGGGCCTGTCCGAGCACAGTTTCTCTCTCCCTTTTGGAGCTGTCCGAGCACAGTTTCTCTCTCCCTTTTGGAGCTGTCCGAGCACAGTTTCTCTCTCCCTTTTGGAGCTGTCCGAGCACAGTTTCTCTCTCCCTTTTGGAGCTGTCCGAGCACAGTTTCTCTCTCCCTTTTGGAGNTCCCTTTCAGGGCTGTCCGAGCACAGTTTCTCTCTCCCTTTCAGGGCTATCCGAGCACAGTTTCTCTCTCCCTTTCAGGGCTATCCGAGCACAGTTTCTCTCTCCCTTTCAGGGCTATCCGAGCACAGTTTCTCTCTCCCTTTCAGGGCTCTCTGAGCACAGTTTCTCTCCCCGCAGCTCACTCACCCTGCAGCACGGTCCTTTCCCCTCAGGGCGCTCCGAGCCCGTCCAGGCCCCTCAGGCCCCTCAGGCCCCGGCCCGGCCCTGCCCCGGGCCCTGACCCCGGAGCGGCTCCCCGGCTCTGCCCTCAGAGCCTCCGACCGAGCCCTTCACGCCGGATCAGCTCTCGGGGCCCTCCAACAACACAGTCGTGACAAATTACATGGGATGGCTTCAGAGGGGAACCCCTCGGGCCGCCGCCGGGCTTTGAAGCAGCCCTTGAACCGCAGGCCGGGCCGGGGGCTCTTTGTGCGCCCGGGGCGCGGCGAGCGCGGCTGGCTCGGTAATGAGAGGGAAGATTTCTGCTAATCTCCTCCTAAATGAGGGGCTAATTCCTGCAGCAGAAACTTGTCAGCTGCTTGTTAACAGCCTCTCGGACCCGCGTTCACGTGGCCTTCATTATTTTTAGGAGTTTGTTTTTTTTTTTTTTTTTTTTATTTTGGGTCGTGCCTTCGGTTTGGAACAGAAGCGTCAACTTTGCTCGTTTAACAACCCCCCCGATTTAAATCCGATGGTTTGGGAGAGAAATCCGGCAAGAAATCCAGCAGCACTGCTAATTGGGGGGGATGTTTCATATTGAATTTTCCCNATAATAAAAAAAATTTTAAAAAAATAATAAAACACGCCCCTTGCATTTCCAGGCGATTTTTTTTTTAATTTTAAAGGGAGTGAGGAGAGGGGGGCGGAGGAGGTTGTGGGATGAGGAAAGTGAGAGAACAGGGCCCTTTCTGTGCTTTATTTCTAATCCGCAGGAATCCATTTTAGCCTTTTATGGCTGTTGCACTTGCTGACAGGATTTACATTCTCCGTATGTTATCTGAAACATCACAATCTGCGGCTCTGGGATTGTTTCATGCCTGGGTTAAAAACACGCCGGAGCTTCTGGGAGGCTGCGGGGAGGGAGCTGGGGAAGCAGGGAGAGCTTTTTAAAAAGAGGGGGGAAAAAAAGAGGGGGAAAGGCAGAGCCCAGCACTTTGCAGGAGCTGCTGTCGGCAGAGTTCACGGCCCAGACAAAGTGATGTTTAAGGGAAGCAGCGAGGGATCGGATCCCTTTGATTCCGGCCCTGCTGGAGCACAGGGAAAGCAGCGCTGGAAAAATCCACCCTCCGCCGTCTCCGTCTGAAGCCCCTCCGTGTGATGGAATCCCTGAAAGGTTCGGGTTTGAAAGGGGCCTGAAAGTTCTTCCAGTCCCACCCCCGAAAATGTTCCACTGTCCCGGGTTGTTCCACGCCCCAGCCTGGCTTTGGACACTTCCAGGGATGGGGTAGCCAGAGTTTCTTTGGATAAACTGTGCCAGGGTCTCATCCATACATTTAAATTTCCCCTCTTTCAGTTTCCCANTTTTTTTTTTTCATTTTTAAATGTGGAAACTTTTAGGCACAATCCCGGCCCTGTGTTTAAGTCATTAAAACGTCTTTAAGCATTTTCTGGTTTGAGTTTTCTTANTTCCCCCTTGTCCTGTCACTGCAGCACTCGGGTGCTCCGGTGATGGAGGGATGGATGGATGGATGGATGGGTGGATGGACAACAGCATCCAAACACTTCCTTCTGGCCTGTGCATCGAGAGCTCCTGGCAATAAAACTTGATTTTGGTAGAAAAACCGAACCAAATACCATGAAAATTCCAACTTTGCCAAGTGCTTGTTGAGAAAAGAGCAAACACTGAGGATGTGGTAACAGTTTTCCAGTGGCTACAAAACGTTGCTGTGCCCATCCATGGGAGCCTCTGTGATCCCAAATGCTCATCCCTCCCTCTCTGCCTCAGCCTGGAGACCCCAAAAATCCCCAGGCTGGGCTGTTCTCTGCATCCCCTGCTCTTCCCCACCATGGGCCGTGTTTCTGAATGCACCAGGAGGTTCCACTCCACATTGTTGGTTTTCTGCTCATGACCAAGCTCTAAGCTCTTAAGGTAGGGACTTCAGCTTTTTAATAGCTCACGGGAGAACCCAGGGAAAATGTAAGTTTTATGGAGTCTAGAGAATATTTTTCAAGGATTTAGATGTCTGGAAAAAGTGTCTTAGGAGGTTTAACTGCTTTGCAGTGGAAAAAAAAAATTAACAAATATTCTTATTTCTTTGTTAGTCCCTTTTGGGGCAGAGCAGCTGCCACGTGTTCCGGGCAGGGCTGTGATCCCGAGGCTCTGGGCCAAATCCCAAATCCCTGCAAGGCAGAACAGCCCAGGTAGGGTGGGCTGGAGCTTGGTCCCTGGGTGTGTTTACAGGGGGAAAGCTCCGTAATCACCGGAGATTTGAGAGATGATTATTTTCGGGGTGGTGTGAAACTCGCCGGGCTGTGAAAAGCTCTGCGTTGGAGAATCAGCGACATTATCCCGGATCCTAATCCAAACAAAGGGGGATTTGAGCTCGCCAGGCTCTTCTCGTACCCCCCTCTCTGTGCTCCATGCTGCTTTATCCTCTTAGCTGGGATGGAGCCGCCTCTCCAGGAGCTGGATCGTGGCTGGGCACCAGCTGGGGCTTTGTGCCAAAGCTGGAGGTGGTTTCAGGTTGGTCTGTGGCACCTGAGCTCAGGAAAAGCGAATTTCCCAGCGTGGCACTGGCACAGATCCCTCCACACGTCACTGATCTCCTCTGGGATGTGCTCCAGCCAGGATAAATCCACGAGAATTTCCTCATGGAAAGGGTGCTCAGGCTTTGGTGAGAGCTGCCCAGGGGGGAGGTTTGGAGTGCCCATCCCTGGAGGTGTCCAAGGAAGGCCTGGAGGTGGCACTCAGTGCTCTGGGCTGGGGACAAGGTGGGGATGGGGCACAGCTGGGACTGGGTGCTCCTGGAGGGCTTTTCCAGCCTGGGTGGTTCTGGGGTTCAGTGGGAACATCGTGCCCCTCATCCCACGTGTGTCCCTGGCTGGGTGTGTGTGCTGCCAGTGTCCTGCACACAGATCCCTCCCTGATCCCAAGTTTGACCTGGAACTCGGCTCCTACCTCCCAGGTAAGAAGGAGAGCAGGTTTGGATCAGATAGAAGGAAGAAATTCTTCCCTGTGAGAATGGTGAGGCCCTGAGGTTGCCCAGGGCAGCTGTGGGCCCCATGGCAATCTCAGGGCTCCTGGATCCCTGGAGGTGTCCGAGGCCAGGTTGGACACTGGGGCTTGGAGCACCGTGGGACAGTGGAAGGTGTCCCCATGGAATGGGATCACTCCACTCCCTTCCAACCAACCCATCCTACAATTCTATGAACACCCAGCACCCTGCCTGGCCCTTCTTGTCCCCCCAGCAGCCACGTGGAGGTTCTGGTGTCCCCTTGGCTCACCCCTCTGCACCCGTGGGCACCCCAGGCAGGGCAGAGCCCCAGCTCCAGCAGGAGTTGTGTTACTCCCCCCGTTCCCTGCGAGTGAAAAAACCCACCTGTGTCTGCGGGGCCTGTTTGGGATTCCTGGGAAACTTTAACCTCTATTAATACCGCTGAATTATTCCTTCATATGGCAAAGCACTTATGTAAACCGATCTCCTCCCGCCTCGGAGGAGGCAGGCGCTGCTCAGATGGATCTACCTGCTCTCGGGGGGCTCCCAAAGCCTCCGCATTCCTCCACGGCGCTGCTTTTCTTTCCCCTTGCAGGAGGACGTGCGTGTGCTGGGAGCGGGCACGTGATGGGAAAAGGGGGGAGAGAGGAGAAGGAAGGGAGGAGTGAGATCACCGGGATAATTGGCTCCGAGGCCTCTGGAGCAGCAGCAGGTTGGGGAGTGCGTTTGTCTGTCTCTGCCTCGAGTTCTGCCGAGCTGCTGTCTGAGCCAGACCTCCCCAGAGCTGGAGTGAATTAGGAGGAGGCTGGCTGGGGTCAAGTGGGCTTAGTTGTCATTTACACCGACACCTTTTTATGTCGCGGCAGCTCCCGGCGTGGCCGGAGCGCTGGGAAGGGGCTCCGTGGGAATGAGAACCAGGCCCAGGAGGTTCCTTTTGGTGCTGGCAGCACCAGGGATTCCCAGCAACCAGCACCTGGAAACTCTGGGATCGTGGGGCTGTCCTGAAAGTGCTCAGTTTGATCATTTTGCTTCGATTTCTTGGGGTTTGTGGCTTCTGCCCTCGGCTGCAAAGGCTCGGAGGGGGCTTTTTAAAGTAGGAACGAAGGAGGGAAAGATCAAACGTGTCACAAAATCGTGGGACTCCAGCAGATGGGGCTCAAAGAAAAGAATGCCAGAATGGCTGGGGCCTGGCAGTGCTGCTGGGTGTCCCTGGGGCAGAACCAGAGCTGTCCCTGGGGCTGGAGTTCCAGTGGGGAAGGTCTCTGCCTTCCTCCCGGCTGCCACCTGGGTGGCACACTCAGAATCTGGAAGAGACCCCAAAGTTCATCCCATTCCACCCCCTGCCATGGGGACACCACCATCCCAGGCTGCTCCAAGCCTCATCCAGCCTGGCTTTGGACACTTCCAGGGATCCAGGGGCAGCCACAGCTGCTCTGGGACAGCTTCACCACCCTCACAGGGAAGGATTTCTTCCAAACATCCCATCTCTCCCTGCCCCCTGGCAGTGTGAAGCCATTGCCTGTGTCCTGGCACTCCAGGCTCTTCCCTCAGGCCACAGTGAGGTCACCCTGAAGCTTCTCTTCTCCAGATTGAACAATCCCACGTGTAAAACAACACTGAACCCCTCAGGGCATTCCTAAAGCAGGAATTCCTGGATCCCAGCTCCAGCTGCCAGGCTCCAAAGTTGGCTCTCGGTCTGGTGGGAAGCCCAGGGTCAAAAATAATCCTGAGCACTTGGACAGACTTTGGCTTTTCCAACCCAAGAGCAGAACAAGTTGGAAAAAGAGGAGCGGGAAGTTCTGCAGTGTTCCACCTCTCTGCTCCCCAGCAGATGTTGTGTTTGGGGTTGTTTTTTTTGCAACCAGAGCTGAGGTTTGAAATTCCACTCACATTGGGAAATTCAAAATCCATTTTCCATCTCTCCACTCGCCCTTTCTGCATGGCTGAGGAAAAGGGATTTTGGAAGACTTTTTGCTTTGTTAGGACCAGGTTTGAATTCAGCCTTTGGTCAGTTCTGAGGAGAAAGAAACGTCTGCACCCCCAAAATTCAGCTGTGTTGGATTTTCTGTCCACACTCAGATTGAATTTAACCACAGCAGTGCTAAAGAAATGCTGGAAAATGAGGCTTCTCTTGGCCTCCACAATTGGCTTTGTCCTGCCTGCCCTGTCCCTTGGTGCTGGTGACATTCCTGGCTGGCTCTGTCCTCCCTCTCCAGCACCGAGCACAGCAGGGACCCGATTTCATCTGAAGCTCTGAGGTGCCACCACCAAACCAGGCTGTCCCTGCTGTCCCTGCAGCCCAGGACTGTCCAGATCTCCCCCTGTGACTGCTCCAGGTGATGCTGCACTGCAAGAGCTGCCCCAGGAGCTGGAGATTCCCACGATTCCGTGATTTTGGATGGAACCAGCCTTTCCGGAAGGGCTGTGCTGGTCACTGCAGGGGATTGGGTTAAGTCTGGACAAACAGAGACAAAGGAATTACTGAGCAAAATGTCCTGGCCTGTCTTCTGCAGGAGGTCACCGCGATGATCTGTTTGTCCCTTCTGGCCTTTAAATCCACTAATCTATTTTCCCTTCCAGGAACTGGAGCTGTATTCTGAGAACAGCCCCTTAGGAAAAGAGAAAAAAGCAGGCAAAGGAGGCCTTTGAAAAACAACAGCAAAGCAAAAACCCCCTTCAAGTACAAAATAAACTGAGGTACAAGGTGCAATTAACAATGCACCGACAGCAGAGCCTGGAATGTAAATTGTATTTAAATAGGCCTGTGAAGAATGTTTCAGTCCCCTAAATGGCTTCTCTCTCCTGCTGCCTTGAACCTCCAATCAAGCCCTGCCTGGGAGTAATTTGGGGCTGGAAATTGTTGCCACACGAACAGCTGAAGGCTGGCAGGGTCACCGGCCCCCCGTGTCACACCCTGTCATTTTAGATTAAGATATGCAAAGGCGACGCGGCTGCGAACTTTCCCTGGGCTGTGTCCATCCCCTGGCTGCGAGGAGAGGAAGGCGTAATTGGAGTCAACTGCTTGATTATGATAATTGCTACTGTCTGGGGGAAGAAACAGCCGAGGCCTGGAGCCTGAGCCGTGCTGCACCTTTGGGGTGCTTGCCAGCAGATGGTCCTGGCAGAAAATGCCCTTTCCGGCCCCATTCCGGCCCCTTGACCTCTGCTTGACCACTTGTTGACTCCGCGACTCCAGGAGGGGTCACGGGGTTTGCTGCTCATTCCCTGCTTCCCACCAAGAGGATTGGGCCTGAAGGATTTATCCCCTACGAGGGAAAAGGGCTTTTTTTAAAATTTATCCCCGGCTCTGCTCGGCGGCGCAAGCGGGAGATGAGGTGCCCTGGATTTCCCGCTGGGATATTTATCGGTTCCCATTGTAGGGCCCGGCAGCAATCTGTGGGAAACGCCTCCAGAAAGCTCTGCTGCTCAATCTGTCGCATTCCCCGTTTGCTGGGAGAGCAGGGATGCTCCTTGGAGGTCAAGGAATGAGGAGCAGGCGCCGGGATTTCGCCGCTTCCAGAGAAATTTAATGGGATCTTGTGGGGTTCCTTAGCCTTGGAGCCCCTTTGAGAAGCAACAACAACCCCTTCTCTTCATTGAGGTTTATTTTCAAGGCTTTTAAATGGTTTTGAGGTGCTGGGATTGGAGAGGGAGGGAGGATCTCGGGGTGAAATCCTGAGGAAGTGTTGTATTCCCAAATCCACGCCAGGTTTGGGCCTCGGAGCCATTGGCATTTCCAGTGGGAGTTAAACACTTCCATACCCCTGGGAAGCTTGGCAGCGTTTTCCCCTCAGCACACGGGAGCTGTAACCCTGCCCAGGAGTGAGTGTGAGGCAGGGAAAGGCCCCAGAATGGAGATCCCATCCATCATTAAGGAATTATTGTGAATTCTTGGCTATTATTTATTAATATCAACCCTCGCTGCAGAGCTGCTGCCGGGGAGCAACAGGCGCAGCCAGAGCTCCAACAACAAACGGCAGCAAACTCCTTGGAGAATCTTTTTATAAAAGTTGAATAAAACCAGGAGGTTTAATGTTAAAAAAAGCAGAGATCTCTGAGGATCTGTTGGGATACCTGGATTTCCGTCCCAGAATAATGGGATAACGGGATCCTGCTGTCCCTGGGCAATCTCCACGAGCGCCCAGCCCCAGCTGCTCCAGGACAGGAGCAGCACTTAAGGCAATGACTCAGGACCCTGTGGCCGGGGGCTGTGACACCACTGATCCCATAAATTTATGGGATAGCCAGTCCTTCGGGAGAGAGCTTCTTCCTCATCTCCATTAGGCCGAGATTGCTTTTTCCCTTTGCAGTGAGGAATTTGGCGTCTCTTTTTCCTCCGTGAGCTTTCTTAAAACTCCATCCCCGTGGTTCTGGGGATCATTTCTTTCAATTTCCGTAGTTTTGTTTTCTTTGTTTTTTCTCCAGCTCCCCGGGAATCGCTTGGGGAATGAGCAGAACAAGGCCTGCAGGTGAACTCTGCTTCTCCATAGAAGTCCAGATCTTTCTGACAGCTTTGTTTTACTTCACCAAAAAATTGCCAAAATACACTCAGGGCCTGTTCTCTCACTCCATTCTCAGTTTCAATAGGAAACTCCAAGAGCAGCTGACAAAACCCCTCTCACACATTCCCGATTTTCTCTCACCGAATCCCGAGTCCTCACTTGCTGCCAGCAATTCCTCCTCTTTGATCCCAGAGCTGTCGCTGCTGCACTGGAGCTGCAGGTGTGGGGTCAGGAGCACGACTGGGAGTGAGGGCTCTGTCCAGGTGTCCTGCAGGGCACCGGCTGGGGTAGCAAAAACCCCGGCTGTGCTCCCAGAGGAGCTGCTGGAAGCTGATTTGTACCAGGGGGAGAATTTTGGCAAGGAGAGCACAACAGCTCCTGGCTGAGCTGCTGTGGAGGGGACAGTGAAGGGACCCCCAGCACCCCCAGAGCTGGCTCTGACCTCCAGGCCCCTCTTAAATCACTTAATTAGAGCCATGAGCTCAGGGAGAGGCAGATCCAAGCCCTGGGCACTTGGGAATGTGGTGGGATGGGTGCAGGATGCAGGGAACGTGGTGGGATGGGTGCAGGAATTAGTGGGATGGGTGGGTGGGATGCAGGAACCGCTCGTTTCTGGTGGCCATCCCAGGCAACTGGAGGCTGGAAATGTTAACCAGGAGGGGATAAAACATTCGCTTCCCTGGAACTTTTCCTTATGAGTGCGAAAACAAACCCTGAGCCCGGGAATGTGACCGTTCTTCCTGCTTTGATCAAGAGTCAAACATGAAGGAAAAGTTCCACAAACCTTCAGCACTCAGATGTTGCCTCCTGTCTGTGGTGCTGGAAGCAGTAAAACAACCCCCCCCCATCTCCCCAGGCCAGCCCCGGGGCCTCGCAGCAGGAGGGAAGGAGCATCACAGAATCCTGGAATGGTTTGGGTTGGAACGGCCCCTCAAAGATCCTCCTGCCTGGCTGGCAGCTGCCGTGGATGATTTGGGAAGCACAGCTCTGCCCTCACCTGCGGGAGGTGCCCTCACCTGAGCCTGAGGAGCTTTTCCCCTCCCCTTGGAGCTGGGGGTGAGGACGGCAGCCTCCTCCGTGGGTGTTTGGAAGTTTGGGAATACCGAGTGCTGCCTGAGAGCTGAGGCTCCGCGTCCCCATCCCGTGTCCTCCTCTGCTCCTACTCCCGCTGCTGGGGGGTTCTGGTGCTCCCCATGAATTCAAATCCGGGCTCGGGAGGAGATCTGAGCTGCTGTCATCCCACGATTGACTGCTCGGTGCTGGAAGTGCCAGCAGCGGCTTTGGGACGTGGTTGCCCCACGCCTGGGAGAGCCGGGGCTGCGGTGACACCCAGGGTGGCACCCCGGGGTGCTGTCCCGTGCCTGGGTGCCGGCTCTGCCCGCCTGCGGAGGTGCTGCTCTCACGCTAAGCCGAGGTGCTTTAAAGCAGCTTTGCCGAAATCCCCGTCCGAGGTGGACACGGAGCTTCCCCAGGCGGCTTTGATGTGCTCGGGGCCTCTCGCCCGAGCTGCGATGTTTATCCAGAGCTGCTTCCTGAACCGGGGAAGGGAAGGGAAGGGAGGCCTGGCTGGATGGGGAAGCACGGATGGACCCCGGCTCTCCTGAGAACCCGGCCAGGCTTAATCCAGAGCCTACCAGGGCATCCTGCAAATCTCAGCTCCCAGAGCCCGCGGGCAGGAGCAGCATCCGTCTCCCACCTCCTCCCATCGCCTCCCTCCTTCCCTCCCGGCTGTGCCCGGTGTGAGGGACAGACACGGCACAGGCAGGGGACAAAGATCAGGTGCCTTGGGAGCATCAGCCCCAGAAAGGTGACGGGGAGGGGAGGAGACGTATTTTTTTTCAGAAAAAAAAAAAAAAACCCCAAAAAAAAACCCAACAGCAACAAAAAAAAAAAAAAAAAAAAAAAAAAAAACCAAG